>JARFJB010000748.1:35000-52500 GCA_036346205.1 Vesta saturnalis
ATTTATTTTGTGTCAACCCCAGCTTCACTATTTTTTTATACATTTCCACAATATTGAAATATACGCATATAATATTAAATTATTGCGATATTGCAGGCTCGCATTCCTTTAATATATGTAATTTGATTGTAAGCTCATTATATTCAGAATTAACATCAGAATTACATCGATTGGGTCTTGCATCTCGATAGCACAGGCTTGGTTCAACATCTTTAAACAATTTTAATAGATAATATTACTACTAATGAATATAACTATAAGGGTTATCGAAACGTTTAGATTGTAGTAGGTTCATTAATATACAAATATACGATTAAAAAAACCCTAAAAAGAGATAAGTATGTGTAATAATGGTGAAAGCTTCAATTTTCATATTTTTATTTATGTATTTAATAAAATTAATAATAATGCGCATATTATAGCTATTGTTATTTTATAATCTATAATAATACTTCCTGGTGTGCAATCGGATTCAGACACGGATACAGCTGTTGTACTGCACTTTTAAATGTAACCGAGGACACCTTTAGATCTTGGGATAAAGTCCTCTGTACTGTATTAGTAAAATTAATAGATTACTCCAAGGAATTTGACACTCTAAATCACTCCATTTTGCTTACTGTTCTTAACTATACAGGATTTTACTTGGCTATTCATTTAATAAAGAACTATTTGCCAAACAGACAACAAGCAGTAAGATATAATCAATAGGAGTCACAATTTACAAATGTTCATTAGGGTGTACCACAAGGTTCGATTTTAGCACCTTTGTTTTATATTACATATACTTCTAGGTTTCCTGAGGTTTTAAAAATCTCTCGTACCGCTTAATATGCTGATGCTTTTCAGTTGTATTACTGATTTCACCGTAGCAAGATACAGTCTGCTATTGATCTTAAAGATCTTGAAAAATGAGTAAGATATCAACTGATCATTGTTGGTTATAAATCCTCATAAGTCTGTAGCGTAGTATGTAAACCTTAACCAACTCCGTAACAGTAACTTATGCTGCTCTTAAAATGATTTACACCAGTGCTGTCCAACACGAGGCCTGGGCCGCATGCGACCCGCGGCGTTACTGTTTGCGCAGATCTTCTCAATGTATAAATTACCTTCAAATACGAAATTGTTACATTAATCATAAAAATACAAATAAAATAACGTGTGACGCCACTGGCGACGGATAGAAGGTCGCAGCGAAGTTACTGAAATCGGACCGATCTTACACGGTCACTCTCGAATATTCGGAAGCCACGCGCTATATATAAAGAGATTGAGTCAAGCAGGACGGGCAGTTAGTTAATAATTGTTCTACTGTAGTACGCACCAATTCTAAAGCCTTTTAAGTGAAATACTCGGTGAAATATGTCTTCGCAGAAAAGAAAAATAACGAACGAACATCAAGTTTATAATGACCGTTGGGAATCAGACTATTTAATCACAAACAACAATAATAAATTTCAGTGCATTATTTGTATGCAAGTACTATCGGTTCCCAAAGAATATAATATGAAAGACATTACACTACGTTACACGAGAAAACATTTCCATCAATATACAGAGTCAAGAGAGGAGAAACAACAAACAACATTTTTTAAAATTTGACACTGATAACAAGCGCAGTATTGCCACTTCTTACGAAGTAGCGTTGGAAATTGTCAGAGCGAAGAAACCTTTTAGTGATGGAGTGCTAATTAAAATTGTGCAATCAACATGGCAAAACAATTCAATGAAACAAAATTGCCGAAAAATTCGAAACAGTCTCAGTGTCGCATCAAACAATTGCAAGACGGGTAAACCATATCAATCAATATGTATACAAAAACTGCATAACATGGTTGAAGGATGTAAATATTTTTCGCTGTGTCTGGATGAAAGCACTGATCTGTCCGACATTAGCCTGCTTGTAATTTTATCCGAACTATTCAAAACGACTTCAGTGTAACAGAGGAGTTGCTTGATCTTATTCTCTCCATGGTACAACCAAGGGTACAGATATTTTGAAGCTGTAAATAAGGTGGTATCAGACTACGAGGATTCGATAAATGTTCCTGTATTGTTACTGATGGAGCCAGAGCTATGATAGGAACTGAAATTGGATTTGCAGGACTCTTGAAACAAAATAACATCAACTGTCCTGTGATACACTGTATTATTCACCAAGAGGCCCTATGTAGAAAATCCTTACGTCAAATGAATGTCATGAAAGTGTTTGTTAAAATAACTAATATTATTAGAGTGGGCAATCGTGCTTTGACCCACAGAAAGTTTCGTGATTTTTAGCCGAAGTAAATGCTACATATGGGGACTTGTTACTTCACACCGATATTTATTGGTTAAGCGCCGGAAATTGTTTGCAACGATTCTTCGCTCTACGCAAGGAGATTCCTATTTTCCTTAAAGATGAAGTCAAGTCCAACACTACGGAGTTGGAAAATCAAATGGTAGATGCACAATTTTAGCAGACCTTGCATTTTTAAAAGACCTGACATCTCACCTTAACGAATTGAATTTGAAGCTACAAGGAAAACAGCAGAATATTGCCAACTCATTTGGACACATAAATAGATTTAAGAATAAGATTAAGCGTTTCAAGTCTTCATTAGAAAAAACGATTTTTATTTTTCCAAGTTGTAAAGAGCATTCTGAAGAAATAAAGGATTTTGAGGAAGTTTCAAATTTATCTCACATAAAATACATTGACACAGTTGCAGAAGAATTTGATAAACGATTTAGCGATTTTAAACAAATAGAAAGAGATTTTAGTTTTCACCCAGCCTTACAATTTCAGTTGAGAATGTAAGCAAAGCAGAGCTTCAACTGGAATTGTGTGACTTCAATCAGATCCTTTTACCAAGGAAGAACTGAAACTGGATTGGACTTTTTCAAGTTGCTGCCAGAAGAACGATATCCCAACTTGCGAAACTTAGGGCTTACACTGGGCTCAATGCTGGGAAGCACGTATCTTTGCAAAGCAGCTTTTCCAATATGAAATTTATAAAGTCAAAATATAGATGTTCTCTCTGATAAGTCACTTACTCAGTTGCTTCGTTTATCAACAACAAGTATTGAAGTTGATATTGATGCATTAGTGAAAATCAACATCCTTAAATTTCTCACAAATTTTCTTTGTAAGTAGATATTTTTTGAATAAATTAAAATAATAATACAAACGCGTTTTTCTTTGTATACCATACCTATTAAAACTAACTGATAAAGATGCATACGAAGTATTTTGTAATGCGGCCCTCCAAAACGCATTTTTTAAGCGGCCCTTGGAACACTAGCAGTTGGACAGCCCTGATTTACACCAATAACACCGTTTTAAATTTCAAAGTAAGAACTATGTTTTGCCAAACATTGGTATTACCAAAGATGAATTATCGTGATGCCTTAAAGCAGTTGAAAATAATAATATACAAGGATTTCAGAATTCGTGTTTCCAATTGATTTTTGGCATACGGAGAACGCAACCCATTTCACATAAGATGAAAGAAATAGGATGGCTGAATATGAAGAACCAGCGCCAGTTAAGGTCAGTTTGTCTTTTTCACAAAATTATTCGTAATAATCTCCTGCCTATCTTTGTTAACAAAAGTACATTATGTAATGATGTTCACCATTTGCATTTATGTTATGAAGTCTCTAACTCTACCACATCACGGCACAAATACATTTGAGCGATCGTTCACATATGCAGTTCCTAGTCTCTATAACGCACTACCTAGTCAAATTATTTTTTTCTCTTCATCCACTTTGTTTACTGGCTATCATAAGGATAATGGCTAACACCTTTGTTATCTTTTATTAGGGTTTAGATGAAAGAGCAGGTGGAAAGAAAGCTCACTTTTATTATTATTATTATTATTATTATTATTATTATTATTATTATTATTATTATTTAAATGAGAATTATTGAAACTACCAACGTACATGTAGTAAAGGATTGCCTCAGGGGACTCTTAACAATCTGAGCTATCGAGGAGCTAGTTCCACTCGATTCAATCCTAAACTGTACGTACCTTATCAGTTTTGACGTTATATATTTCATAAATATTTATGTAACCAGTCACTTCTGAGGCAAGGTGTCTCAAACTTGAATTTTCCAAGTTTCATACAGACCCACAGAACTGGAATAAAGACAAGTTGCTTTTTAGAAGAATACAAATTAGAGAGAACTTATAATCTAAACGCATCTAAGTGCTAATAATGTCATAACATTATATAAATGTTATAACTTTGTCATTATTAGCACTTACAGTAAATACGTTTAGATTATAAGTTCTCTAATTATAATTATATGTTAATGTTAGCAATGTATTTAGTTTCTCGCAGTGTATATTTCATATTATTATAATACCAAAACGAGCGGTATTGCATTTGAAACTAATGCGGTTCGTAAACGCACCATTGGTCATGTACAATTGACTGAATAGGTGCAAGTTTCTGCAGGTCTTTGCACATCTTAGAAATTCAGTATATAAAGAAGTTAGTACACAGATATGACTCAATAACTGTATGAGTGCTGTGGTAATAGGGTGTATCAATAAAGGTGACTAAAATGAACTTTTGACTCAAAAGAGTGCCATCTGCATTAGAAGAAATAGTTATCAGAAATTAACTAGATCAAGATGGAGTAAATAGCCACTTCAATTGTAGTAATTACCTACATTGTGTAAAACAATTAATTAAGATACATGTAAATATTGTTGTTGTAACGGTATAAACGGGTGGTAGAACGGGATTACAGATAAAATTGGCCTTTTGCACCGACCAGTCAGCGTATGGTAGTGGGTAAGATGTTGATAAATTTTGCACATCCAGAATAGTAAATTGTACGTAAGTCAAAGTAGGGGATGAAGACGTAATCGGATCGGTTAAGGGCGCCAGAATGTTTGGTAGTCAAAATAAGGGACGTCTTGCCAAAATTACGAATACATAGCGTGTCTAAACATACAAAAACATACGCCTACCTACCGCAATCAATCCCAGGTGTCCTCGACAGCAACTCAGCAAACCACCTGAAGAGGGCTTCAAAATAGCACTACACGCCTGACAAATAAAAGCGTGTTAATCACTCAATAATGTTACGTTACGTTACTACACCTCAGTGTAAATAATTAGGCATAATATAATAATCTTAACAAAACAAAACAAAAAATCACCACTAATGGATGCACTCTAAATGAATTCATAGTCAACTAGAAGTCAAATAAAACACTGAATATCATTAACGCTATCACTCAATAAAGAAACTATAACTTCGTTACGTTAAAACTTAAGCTCCTAAATTACCGGTAAATTTGCAATTTAAAAAAATTTTAGTAACACAAAAGGGTTTTCACAGAATTAAAACAAATTTATGATACCTAAACAAAGCTATAATAAATTAAAAAATAATATAAATGTAAACATACGATAATGCGTATAAAAAAAATCACAAATGCTTAATTGGCGACGGGAGGTCTGGCCAGAATTCTGCGTAACGCCGTTCTAAATTGCTTAACCTAAATATTTCGTGGATTATCAAACCACACTACTTCAGGGTGTGAAGGCGGAGCGTCAGAATTATGATTACTTACAATAATTAAACCAAAGCAACAACTTAATTTAAAAAGGTAACGACTCCGCTTTCAAACCTTCGTTAACAAAGAAAATAATTTAACACACGCAAAATCTTGAAAATACTCAATAAAACACAATGTTATACTCCTTAATGTCTAAGTTAGCACCTCTGTTTACCACAAACGAAAATGAACCCGATGACCAATTGCTGCTATTACGGATACGGAATCTCCTAGTCTGACACAAGATGATGAGTGATAATGTTGACTATTTCTTTTTTCAAACGGTTCCTTGATTGAATCTCGGTAAAGTGTTACTGCGTTAATTAAAAACTTCTTTCGACAACTTTTATCTTTAAACAGTTTTCTTTACACTGCCAATCCAAAAGGTTATTAACTTTATTTATATAAATCTAGTTTTAATATTCTGCGAAAGTTTCTTTGTACTTCAACACGCCCTGCACGGCAATTAAGTGGACTCAAGAACGTTAATTTAATAAGTCCGCAACAGCGACATAAACCAACGAGGTCACGGAAGCACTAAAATACACGACGGTGATCCCCAGGTAACTTGATTACGTAAAATCAAAATCGGCACTAGGTCTTGTCCTTTGGTGATTGAACAATTTCTTAAAATCCCTTCACAGGTTTTCTTCAAAAGTAGCTAACTACCCTCACAACACAAAAGTTCGTTCGTTAAACACCAAAAGGTCCAATCCATCAACGTTCTAACCAACCCCTTAAGCGTACAACAAACGTCCCAGTAACACTCCTCGAGGGCGCTGCCAATAGCCGAATCCCCAAATTATTACCAGCTTCCATCTTGGATTTTGAATCCCACCACTCACAAAAAAATCTCATTTAATCTAGTTCCACCAATTAAGAAACGGAAGGAGAAGATATGATACCCTACACACAAATTTCGTTCTCAAACGTAAGGGCTCGATAATTTCAAATTCTAACGTCAGCAGAATCAACGTGAAAAATATCTCGTATTTTCATTTAAGTTCAAACAGTTAGTCCCACATTCTATCTTTATGACTCAAAACCAACATACTCAATGTTAAACTGAACCACTGCAATTAACCGACTCCATGTCGCCCGAATGATGTCAAATACATTTAAATCTACGTTCTTTCTTTAAGTTACTTAATTTTACAAAACTTTCTATTAATTTTAAGGAAATCAAACGAAATAAACATTATTTAAACTTATATACAACTATTTACAAATAAAACGCTACTCAACATTCAATAACCGGGGAACAATAAGGAAAACAATCTCTCAAAATTTAAATGCAATATTACGAAAAACTCAATAAATTTGAAACCAATTGTCGATGAATTCAACCTCATTCCTTAAATTACGGAATAGTAATTCACAAACAAAAAACTTAAGCTCGAAACACACCATCCTGAAAGGTCGCGACACACGTAAAACAAATTCATCCATACAGCTCAACTCAACAGCAAAATTTGACTGTAAATCGCTAGAAAATCGTGATCCTATCACATTGTGTCTTTAATTTTAGAGGCTAGTGACGCAGTGTATGTACCTCGAAAGTAAATGAGCTCACAGATAATGTACAAATCGATGATGCTGAAACAGCTAGAAATGATCGTTTGCGCCAGACGGATATTGCCGGCACATTTGAACTACACCAGCAGCAAAAATAAAATAGTGTGCCTTTCTTCTACGAATTATACACCGCAAACTGTTAAATGGAAAAAATTATTATGAATATCAGGTTATAAGTGGACTACTAGTTGGAAAAATTCCATTAGAACTATTTTTCTATTTTTGACCAATCGTTAACGGATATGATAGTGAATTTCTTTTGAAGAACGCCAAAGACAGTACTTGTCATAATTTTGTGTTTGACCGAGTGGAACTACTAAATTTTTAGGAACAATATCTTACAGTAAAACTGCAAGATTATACCCGGCTTGGTAAAATCTCCGATTTTAGTGCTAGCTCAACCTCAGGGATGGACACAGTTCTCTATAAAATCTCTGAATTAACTTACCTCTTTGAAAATACTATTTGGATACCTACTCTGGTAAAAGAGATGTCCAGAGTCGGCCTTAGGTCCTACTCTAACAAAAAAGAATGAAAGAAAGGTTAGGTAGCACCACGGAGACTCGCCTAATCACAAACTAGTCTCTACACGAACAAAAATTTTATTAACACCCAAAGAAAAGTTCGTCAACAGCATATTTTTTAAACAAGCAACTTAAGCGGTTAAGCGTGTTAAAGAACCCAATTTCTAGGTTAAACTTTAGAACAATACTAAACTTAATAACAAAAAAAATAATTAATGGCACCTCGTCTTTTAACGAACACCCTGTATGTTTGTAAATTTAATTGTCTAGCAACTACGTTTTGTCTTTCTTTTATCTACAACCGTCGTATTGAAACCATCCACTTCAACGTGGTCAATATGTATATTATTGAAATTTAATATCGTAACTTGTTTTGTATTAAAACCTATATAAATGTTACAAGTAAAATAAAATATTGATACCAACAAAGTGTTTGTTAAAATTTATCAATTAAATTATTAAGTTATTTATCAATTAAAGAAAGTTATCATAGCTGCGGTCGATCCGCGTAAAGGAAAAATTTAATGAACTGACGTTAGATATCAAGCAGATCGCAAAAAAAGATTCGTTTTCGAACAATTCGTGCAATTTCGAGTAGTGAAGCCTCGTTGACCACAGCGATAACAGATAAGCTGTTTTGGTTCTGGACAGGATTTGCTAGAGTGACCTACAGCTGGCAATTCAACAAGGCAAAGTGGTAACTTCGTAGACAGCTGCACGATGGAATAGTCTACGCGGTGATTGGTAAGCAAATTCTGATTCTAAAATAGGCATAGACGATTGATTTCGAATGGTATTCACAAGACTAATCTCGTATTGAACCACATGGTACTTTTTACATTCCTGTAGCAAACTTTGTACGGTTGTAGAAAGGTAGAACCTAATTTATTTAAGTAAAAGGTGTTAAATTGCGTCTGATAATACACTTTCAGCCTCAGAAGGTGGTCTACTAAGTCAAACTAACGTACTCTGCATTAAAGAAAAATAAATGTCAATTTCTTCGGACCTTGAATTCTAGTTTTAATTTCATTTAAAAGGTCGTTGTCGTAATGAGAAAATGAAAACGTCGTAGTAGTTCAGTTAATTCATCCCAGTCATTGACACGAGAAGAATTCATATTGTACCAATTCTGCTTGACCATCGAATAGATCATAAGCGGTTTCTAATAAAGTTACCTTATCAACCACGCGAGCTCTAGCCATAAGTTCGACAGCATTGAGAAATGAGTTCAGAGTAATACTGACCTATCCGGTAAATTTAGGTCCGCATTTAAAACAGGTGTAGCATTAACAGAAACCCTCGATGGTTGCGATTTTATTGGACTCGATGTACCAGTATGAGGTATGTTCATGGCAGATATTTGGAAACTTTGATTGAACTTGAGGCCTTTGAGGTCTGATTGTTCACAAAGGGTCAGAATTGTGACTCTTTAAGACGAGCGAGTTCGTCTGAAGAGATATGACACAATGTGCGCGTTCGTGTAAACGTTGGTGAGCGTGGGCTAACGTACGAGAATACTTAAATACGAGTCTTCCCACATCTTCAAATGACTCAATTTTCGAAGTTAATTTAATCATTAAGCTGGAAACAGCAGTTAAATCATCACTTGCAGAAATTGATAATGGAAGGACAAAGTCATCGGATTTTGCCATTTTTAACTGTTGTTGCAAGGATACCGACTGTCGTCAATTGTGCGAGCTAATGATAGAATGCTTAACTCGTATTCAAGTTCACGAATGTAATCATTAATTGTCACATTGGTAAAAAATAAAGAAACCTATGTGAAAATAAAAAACGCATAGTTATAATAAAACAGTAACAAACAAAAGCACCGCTTAATATTGAAAATCTAAATAAACACACAAATATAACTCACACGAATTTGTAATACTTGACACTGCGAATCTATAATAATACATACAAAAACTTTACCACTTATAATTTAAGTATAATACTTTGTTGGTGTAGAGTGTACCTTTTGCTAAACAATTCCTAATAAAGGAAAAGAAACATTAACAGTTAACTGAAGAGCTAAAGTTAATGTTGGAAATTGTTGAACAGTGATATAACGCAAAAGAATGATAAAAAAGGACGAGGTAAGTTAATTCTGGACCCACATTGCATTTTCTTAAGAAACTGCAACATTGTACCTGGCTTGGTAAAATCTCCGACTTTAATGCTAACTCAATCTCAGGATGAATCCAGTTCTCGATAAAATCGCTGGATTAACACCTCAAAAAAACTGATGCGCTATCTCTTTAAAATATTACTTGGATACAGTCTGGTAAGGAGAGTCAGAGTCGGCCTTAGGTTCCTACTCTAACAAAAAAAAAGAAAGAAAGGTTAGGTAGCACCACGAGAGACTCAATCACAAACTAGTCTCTACACCAACATAACTAATTATTAACACCCAAAGAAGAAGGTCATCAATAGCGTATTTTTTTAAACAAGCAACTGAAGCGGTTAAGCGTGTGAAGGAACCAATTTCTAGGTTAAACTTTGGAAGAATACTTAAACTTAATAACAAGAAAAAAAATTACTAGCACTCTCGTCTTTTAACGAACACCCTGTATATTTGTAAATTTAATTGTATGGCAACTACCTTTTGTCTTTCTTTATCTACAACGTCGTATTGAAACGATACAATTCAACGTGGTCAATATACACATTGAACTCTAGTATCGTAAATTCTTTGTGTAAAACCTATTTAAATGTTACAAGTAAAATAAAATATCGATACCAACAAACGTTTGTTAAAACTTATCAATTAAATTGTTAAGTTATTTATCAAAAGTTAATTTAGCGGCGTGTAAATACAAAGAAACAGTTATTAGTGTCACTTATCTGCGTTAAATGATGACAAATTCTCGTGGCATAGACGCACCAGTGTGTCGCAAAAGAATAGAGTTGAAAATTATGTCTTAGCGGCCACTATCCTGGACGTTACAGATGTAGAAACAATGATACGTCGAAGTAATTTTAATTCACTTAATTATTTAACGAATCCGCTGTATTACACAGAAACCAAAATAAGGGTGGAGACGCAACCAATAAGAGGACAAACCAAATAAAAGAACCTACAAGCATTAGAATATTGTAAGTTATATTAACGAAAAATTATTATACATACGTTTTGATATGGCGATTTACAAGCAATCTTTAAAAGGAAAATGGTGACGGACGTTCATGCAACTATGTAGTCATCCATATCACTTTTATTTGTTAATCATTGTTTGATGCGGTAGTTTCCGTTATTACAAATATTACAATAATAAACTGGTATAATTGCACGAATAATCAAGGAACGGTTCGACTTCGAGGTGGCTATAAGGTTCGCGATAAGAAACAGGTATCGTATATTAAACATAATGCATTGTTTGGATGCGGTTGAAATTTAAATTAAGGCTGCGTTTACTGAAGGAATAAAAATGTAACAAATCATATTTTCTGGATACACTCAAATACCAATGTATTGGACCAACGAAGATAAAATGCAGCCATATAACATTTTACTAGATATAAGTGATAAATTTTCGAAAGTGCGACTCTTTTGAATAAACAAATACAGAAATTTACAGTGGTACTTGCATTTAATTTTTCTTTCAATGAGCAAATCATACCATATTTTGAAGACATTCCTGCAAAATGTTTATAAAGTAAACCTATGGGTTTGGTTCCAAACTGTGGTGCCTTTGTTCGTCTGATGGATATTTTGTCACGTGTTTAAATGAAGCGGAGGAAAAGGAAAGCTCACACCTACAGATAACACAGAATCTCTAGCTTAGAAAGATTCGAGGAAGGTCAAAACAATCGGTGGAAAAATTAGCAGAAGTCGCTCCCAAAGCATAATCGCGTTACCGCATTCCGGATAACGACGTCTAAAGAGAATAGGAAAGAAAGGTAAAGGGAAGTTCAGAAAGAAATTGTGCAGCGCAAAACGTAATTTCAAAAAAAATGAAGAGTAGATAGTGAAATATTATCGTTTTATATACGAATATATATATATATATATATATATATATATATATATATATATATATATATATATATATATATATATTGTATATATGTATTATTACGCTAGAATTTTATATAAACCCGACATTATGAGGAGAATTGCTTCCTTACTGCGCTAGCTAATGCACATTCAAAATTTTAATTTTGTCGTGTTTGTGATACCGGTAACGATTGAAATTGTTATGATATACTAAATTATATTGTTACTTAATAATGCCGTTTTCAGATTTTGATAACTATTCTGAAAATTCATTTTCACGGGAGTTAACCTTAGCAATGATTTTAGTTATTAGTAAAACAAACTTAATAATTACATTTCTAGTAAATTATATCTAATTTGGAGGTTATTTCAAATAAAGTAGTGCACTTTGAAATTTCTAAAAGCGTTGATAGATTCCGTTACGTCAAAATTAAAATCACCAGCGCAGTAGTGTACACACACACACACACACACACACATATATATATATATATATATATATATATATATATATATATATATACAGGTATGGAAAAACATTATTGCGGGTCTGACTTATAGGCTAGAAAGAAACCGAATAATCATTATAGAGTGTGAGAAAGACAACTTTACCGATGTTGCCACTTGTACATATTTGCATGTAGGGACAAAATATGAACTAC
The DNA here is from genome assembly GCA_036346205.1 of Vesta saturnalis. Classification (NCBI taxonomy): domain Eukaryota; kingdom Metazoa; phylum Arthropoda; class Insecta; order Coleoptera; family Lampyridae; genus Vesta; species Vesta saturnalis. The sequence goes on from JARFJB010000748.1 coordinate 47,326, forward strand.
TTACGTTTCCTTCAATCTCGTTTCAACATTTCTAACAAAACCAAAGCAATTAAGATGATGTTGAAAAGACTGTTAAGACTATTAAGTAAATACTTTACACTTAAACGTTAAATGATAATACCTAAAACAACGACGTTTATTGTAATTGCGAATTTATGACATGGGTCGATTACTACTCGTAAGGAGAACCAAGAAGAAACAAACAAGAACATTAACATTTACATTGATAGCATAACTTAAGTTTAAGGTTTAACTTTAGCATTATAATTCTCATTGAAAGACCAACTATTTTTAAAAATGAACAGAATACACTTTTTACTTACTAGTTATGTATTCTATCTCACTTAGCACGTGAAATGATTGTACTGTCTTTATTATAAGTTAGACCCGATAATAGTTTTCCATACATATATATATATATATATATATATATATATATATATATATATATATATATATATATATAATATATATATATATATATATATATATATATATATATATATATATATATATATATATATATATAAACATATTAGTATTCTTCTTACTTGTTTGGCTAGTTTCCTTGTTTAAGAGGTTGTAGGTTTGCATGTTTATACGTTTGGACGTTTAGTAACCTGTGTATTTGTGTTGATATGTTTGAGAACTAACATTGTTTGTGTTGACGCCTTTAATTGATTGCTATCATTGGTTTAGATATTTGAAGGTTTGCGTGTTCGAGTTTGTACGTTTCCTAATTCCTATACTTGCGTGCACTCGCTTGCTACGAAATTTTGCATGTTTCTTGTTAGTTTTGTATGCTCCGTGTGGTTGGGGTGTTGATAGGTATGTTTATATACTTGTTAAGTGACTTGATTCCCATTTTTGTTATGTATTTTTGTTCGTACCACGGAATGTTCTTTATGATTGGTTATTTGACGTGAGATGCATGATAGCGAGAGCTATTAATTTCGTAGCAGTCTTAGTCAAGACGCAGAAGAACCAAGTTGGTTCGCTAGAGCGCTCTGTGGTTTCATTGTGGAGTGAACTTACTTTGTAACAACTCTTTTTAGTGTTGTATAAATATACCTCAATTTAGGATCTTTCCTTCATTTAGTTTTAAATACAAGAAAATTTTAATTAATGAGATATTTTCTTATTCATTCCTTATCTGATATATAACGCGTCGGCGTTAATTTATTCTGGTTCTATCTTGTGCATAGGACCGCTTCATCTACTTCGAAATCCTCCATTTTCACTTCCTGTTGAAAGTCGAAGCATGAAGCTGCTTCTTTTGATTTTATCTAAATTTATGTGAATGCGTCATCAATTTGGTGGTAAGAGATATTTTAATACATTTACATAAAATTAAAGCATTTTGTTCTTTTTGGCGTTTTCTGTACGTTTTCTTTGGTTTTCTTCTTTACGTTTTTTTAAATTTTACTTTAATTGTACTATTATCATTAATTCAATTTACAACGTAATTGAATTTTAAGTACGCATTTGATTTTATGGTTGCAATTTTTTGAATGGATACTTCCAATTAATGCAATAAGAAGTGGATTTAAAAGTTTTAAGAAGAAAATTATACGTATTTTATAACGATAAATTCAGTTTGGGGTGTAGCTGATAACATTATGTCAAGATTGCACCATGATGACGTAAGAATGACTTCATCCTGTTAACCTCTCCGTAATCATATTTAGATACCAGAGGTTGTCAAGAAGAAAAGTTTGTGTACAAAATTTCTAAGGTATTTATGTAGTGTTTTATTTAGTATTTTAGCATAATTTTAAGACCTTCATTATTTCATCATTACATTTCATATTCAATAAACATAGTTTATATTGTTATTTTTTACATTTTGTAAAGTCGGTTTAATTGTTCCGATGTTTAAAAACAATTTGGCGCTCGAGATAATTTCATTAATTTTTACATTCTTTTTATTCATGGTAAGTGGTAATTAAGCAAATCATTTATTTGAACCCACCCAAATTAATTACCGACTGAGTCTAAGGCACAATTATAAATGGTGTAAGGTTAGTATATTTTGGAGAATTCATTTATTATTTCATTAACTTTATAACTTACTTTTATTATTTTAAAATTTCACATACCTATACACGTTACAACCTTTTTTATTACAACTTTTCTTCTACCGAGGTTATTTGAAGTTTTCGCAGGAGAGCTTTTTCCGTTCACCCATTTGGGGATTTTGAAGAATACTCAGCCACAGCGGAAGCGTTCTTGGGTGTATCGATTGTTAGAAGTAACATTTTACCGGTCTATCGAAGAGGAGTCGGTGTTCAAAGTTAGTGCTTTTCGTAATTCTTGGGACAAAATGACGTTTTTCGGATTTGTTAATTGCAAGTTCAATATAATCACTATGTACATTCGCGCACAGTTGCTTCCACAAATAAAAGAAACTGCTGCATGTAAGTTTTCCTTTAGTCATTTCTGTACATCAAGGACAAAGAACGTTTGGTAAAGAAATATGTAGATATTTTAAACCAGATGACAGTTATTTAATCATTTAGTATTGGCTTAAATATTTTCGCAAACTAAATTTGTGTTAATATAATTCAAAAATATAAAAAATATCAGGTGCCACTTTTTGGTAAAAGTTCAAAAGTCAGTTTTATGTGTGTTTAAGATTAGTTAAAAATGTGCTCCTTCGGGATTTTGTTAAATTTGTATTTTGCGAACTTTATAACGGAAGGTTGTCAGCTGAGTGATGAAATTTGGACCAGATCAATTGAAATTGCGGAAGTGCGATGGGACGCCGATAAGGTTGTTTTCTTTGTGGAATGATTTGATTTGTATAGTAATATGTTTGTCTATAGTAGGATTTGGTAATTTATTCAATGACGCAGTAGAACTTTCGATTGGTTTTAATGTTTTGATTTTCAAAAGCGTTTGTTTGTATTTATTTTAGTTAGTCAGTTGGATTTAAATTGAATTATGGTAATTCCTACACAGATCAATACTTTTATATATTGTTATCTGTATATATGTATGTATTGATGATGCAAGAAGAAGTAATAATTAAAACTACCTCTCCTTGTCATAAGCGACAGCTGCTTAAGAGGTCACCCAGCCTTATTTGTTTTCTTTTTAGGTGTTAGTTTTTCTGTTTGTGCTTTTGGTGAAGTACTTTGTTTACGCCTCGTTGCTGTTTTGTAACTTTCCTATGCTGTCTCTTAATCATAACATAGATATTTGTAGAGTAATTTTTTGGGAATTTATTTTACTTTCAGGAAAAGTACGTTGAATTTATTTCGATAAATTTTAAAAGTTACCGAAATTGAAGCTTTTAACGTTCGGAAATGTAAAGTAAGTTTTGGTAATTCGTTTTAAGTGACGTTTATTAAATTATAGGAACATTATATATTCGATTGCGTTTTGTTTATTTGTGTTGTGAAGAATATTCGTTTCAAATTTAATAATTAATGACCGAGTTGACTAGTTATTCTTTGGTTAATTGAGTAAATAATTTTACGAGAGGTATAATGAATTTTGAGTTTAGTTATCGCAATTTTCCGGATTTTAAATGAAGCTTAAAACTTTATTGAAGTGTAAATGAGCTTTGCGTAGATTTATTAAGTAAAATTTTAGGCGGAGGTGAGTAAACATTATGGCCTACGGCTATGGCCATTATTTTAACATCTAGCTCATGACGATTTTTCGCTATAAACGTATTCAACAGGTGACGCCTTTGTGACATATTTTTTCTGGTTTATTAATTACCCTTACTGTGTTTATGTATTACAAGCTATCCTAAACGCAAAATTAGTACACGCCTATACCCTTTATTCCACTGAGCTACCGGCTCCTTCCTTATCAGTTACTACTGATCTATTTTCGCCTGTAACAATTTTATTACAATCTGCGCAAGGTATCTCGTACACTCATTGTCTTTTAAACGCTATCTTAGTTTTGGACTAGGTAGTGCATTAGGTAGTATATATGGAAGGTGTGCTCTGGCAATTGGTTTTATTCGTTTCTCAGTCTGTTGTAGGTGGTTTGGATGCTGCTTTCATGTCCTTTTTGAGTAACCACGTGCTAATATCGATGCTTTCAGATAGTCCATTTCTTGCATATGCTAATATTCTCGATCTCGTTACCAACGTATTTATGTCTAACTGGAGCTCTGTTGGATGGTGATGTGAGTTGACGTGAAGGTATCTATCGGAGTGTGTTGTTTTCTACACATTGTATGCCCTAGTTCTCCATTGTTCTTCGTTCTTATATACTGGGTTCCCATAATCGACTACCCATTTTATTTTATTAATAAATTCCCTACGAGATAACTAAATAAGTTGTTCTCTGTGGGATTATCTTCTGTAGTCTTTGGGATTTAAGTTAATTATTAAACAGGTAGTAAATAAGTTATAAATTAATAATTTCGTGTAACGTTATTTTACTACGAGAAGTTTGTTAGTTTTCATCAATAATTATTTAATTTTTTGCTTTGAGACATTATTTCAACATCCGTTTAAACTTTCATGGATTACTCAGCCAACAACGTGTGTTTTGTGTAGAAACTTACATAAGATAAAAGAAGTTAGGCGTGCATTCCGGTCAGTTTAATATCAACAATAAGGGTCAAGCGCCAAATCGTAAAACTGTTAAGTTATGGGTTCGTCATTGGCGTGAAAATGGTTCTATACAAAATTTAAGAAGCCTGAACGCTCGAAGAACAGTTCGTACACCAGAAAATATGAAGAGTTAGAATTGCGTTTACGAGAAGTCCTAAAAGGTCTGTTAATCGACAAACCCTTATCCTAGGAATATCAAAGGAAGATTAGATCAAATTCTTCAAAGGATTTAAAATTTCATCCCTATAAATACCAAATGGCACAGCACCTTAGCAATCAAGATAAAGAAGCAAGGTTAGCATTTTGTCAAGAATTTTTGGATTTACATCAAGGAGCAAGTCACAGTCTCCTAATGAGCGACGAAGCAAATTTTTATTTGAACGGCATGGTTAATAAACAGAATTTTAGATACTGATCAAATGAAAATCCTCGTGAAATCTTTACACAGAACCTCCATAATCAAAAGTTGTTGTGTGGTGTGAGTAGGATCTTTTGGTATTATTGGTCCATATTTTTTGAGGATGAAAATAACCGCGCTTTAACAGTAACATCCGAGCGCTACGTAAACATGCTAGAGACATTCTCATTCCAGAAT
>JARFJB010000748.1:55000-65422 GCA_036346205.1 Vesta saturnalis
CGTTGTTCTGTTTCTGTGTTGTGTTTGTTGTTCTGTTTGTGTGTTCGTGTGTTCTGTTTCTTGTGTTTGTGTTTGTGTGTTCGTTGTGTTGTGTTGTGTTTGTGTTGTGTTGTGTTGTGTTGTGTTGTGTTGTGTTGTGTTGTTGTGTTGTGTTGTGTTGTGTTGTGTTGTGTTGTGTTGTGTTGTGTTGGTTGTGTTGGTTGGTTTGTGTTGTGTGTTGGTTGTGTTGGTTGTGTCGGTGTTGTGTGTTGGTGTGTGTTGGTTTGGTTGGTTTGGTTGTGTGTTGTGTGTTGTGGTTGTGTGTTGTGGTTGTGGTTGTGGTTGTTGTTGGTGGTTTGGTTTGTGTTGTTGTGGTGTTGTTGTGTTGGTTTTTTCTTGTGTCTGGTTGTGTGTTGTGTCGTTCGTTGTTGGTTGTGTGTGTCTGTGTCTGGTTGGTTGGTCTGTTGTTGGTGGTTGGTGGTGGTTTTGGTTGTTGGTTGTGTGTTGGTTGTGTTGGTTGGTGTTGGTTGGTTGTGTTGTGTTGGTTGTTGGTTGTGTTTTGGTTGTGTTGGTTGTTTTTTTTGTGTTGTGTTGGTTGGTTTGGTTGGTTTGTTGTGTTGGTTGTTTGGTTGGTTGTGTTGGTTGTTGGTTGGTTGGTTTGTTGGTCTTTGTGTTGGTCTGGTTTGTCTTGTTGTGGTTGTGTCTGGTTGTCTGTCGGTCGGTCCCTGTGGTTGTCGGCGGTCCTTCGGTCGGTCTGTTGGTCGGTCGCGTTCGTGTTTGCGTCGTTCTTGTTTGTTTGTTGTGTTGTTTGTTGTGTCTGTTGTGTTGTGTTGTTTGTGTTGTGTTGTGTTGTGTTGTGTTGTGTTTGTTGTGTCTGTTCTGTGTTGTCTGGTCTGTGTCGTGTCTGTTGTCTGGTCTGTGTCTGTTGGGTTCCGGTTTGTCTGGTTTGTCTGTGTCTGGTCTGTTGTCTGGTCTGTGTCCTGGTTTGGTCTGGTTTGGTCTGGTCTGTTTGTCTGGTTGTTTGGTCTGGTCTGGTCTTTGTTGTCTGGTCTGGTCTGGTCTGGTCTGGTCTGGTGTCTGTTTGTCTTGGTCTGGTCTGGTTTGTCTGGTTGGTCTGGTCTGTGTCTGGTCTGTCTGGTCTGGTCTGGGTTGGTCTGTTGGGTTGTCTGTTCTTGTCTGTGTCTTGTCTTCTGTCTGTGTCTTGTCTGGTCTGTGTCTGTTCTTCTGTCTCTCTCTTCTTTCCCATCTGCTCTTCTGTCTCTCTTCTTTGCTCTTCTCTCTGTCTCTCTCTCTTTGGTCTGTTCGGGTCTGTCTCTTTCTTGCTCTTCTCTCTCTCTCTTTCCTCTCTCTCTCTCTCTGTCTGCTCTCTCTGCTCTTCTTTCCCTTTCTTCTGCTCTCTCTCTGTCTCTCTCTCGCTTGTCTCTCTCTCTCTTGTCTGTCTGCTCTCCTTCTCTCTGTCTCTCTTTCCCTTTTCCTTGGTTCTGTCTCTCTCTCTGTTCTTTTCGCTCTGCTCTGGTCTCTCTCTCTCTCTCTTCATCTCTTTTCTCTCTTCTCTCTCTCTGCTCTCTCTTCTGGTTTCTCTCTCTCCTCTCTCTCTCCGTCTGCTCTGCCCGGTCTCTCTGCTCTTTCCCGTCTCTTCTGCTCTGCTCTCGTCTGTCTTCTCGTTTGCTTCTGCTCTTTTCTGTTTTGCTCTCTTTCGCGTGTCTGCTCTGCTCTCTCTGCGTCTGTTGCTCTGGCGTGTCTGCGTCTGCGTCTGCTCTGCTTTCTGGTCTGTTTCCTTGCTCTTGGTCTGCTCCGTTGTTCTGCTCTCTCTGGGGCTGGTTTCGCTCTCTCTCTCTTTCCCTCTCGTCTCGTCTGCTCTCTTTCTTTCTCTCTCTCTCTCTCTCTGCTCTTCTCGTTCCGTCTTCCCTTTCTTTTCTTTTCTTTTTTCTTCTTTCTTTCTTTCTGTTCTTCTGTTTGGTTGTCTGGCCGTTTTGTGTTGTCTGGTTTTTGTTGTGTTGGTCTGGTCTGTGTCTGGTTGTGTTGTGTCTGTGTTGTGTCTGTGTCTGTGTCTTGTCTGTTTTCTGTCTGTGTCTCTGTGTCTGGTCTTGGTCTGGTCTGGTCTGGTGTCTTGGTCTTGGTCTGGTCGTGCTGCGTGCGTGCGTGGTGCGTTCGTGCTTGGTCTGTGTCTGTGCGTCTTGGTCGTTTTGTCTGTGTCGTGCGTGGTTGTTCGTGCTGGTGGTCTGTTTTTGTGTTGTGTGTGTCGTTGTTCTTGCGTGGTTGTTGTGTTGTGGTTGGTGGTTGTGTTTGGGTTGGTTGGTTGGTTGGTTTTTGTCTGGTTTTGTGGTGGTTTGTTGTTTGTGTTTTTTGGGTTTTGTGTTGTTGTGGTTGCGTGGTGGTGCGTGCGTGCTGCGTGCGTGCGTTGGTGCGGTGCAATTGTGTTTTATTTAAAAGTATACGGCATTTATTGGTTAATATTCATTTTAAATTATGTTCAATACAAAGTTTGTTATGTTTTATCTACATTTGAGAATACTTGAATTATTTTTTCTTCAATTTTTTAAGTTACGACGTCATCTTTTTTTTTTGAAATCAACCTATATTTCTGATTATTGATTTCGATAGTACATTCTATTCTCTTTTCAACGGATACAATTTTCAATATGTTACATTTGAAAAAATTGAGAAAAAGTGCTAATGTTCAAATATTAAAGCTCCATTAAATTAGCAGAATTAATCTAGATAGACAAAAGGCATAAACAAACTCGAGCGAGGTAATTTGTTCTGTTAATATTAGCAATGGCGAGTTTAGTGAACGTGAAATTGAAATACTTATGACGCTGGGTTATGAAATAGACGCAGTCAAGTCTTCTCAAATGTAGATAATAATTTTATAACAAACTTTGTATTGAACATAATTTCCTAAAATGAATATTAACGACAAATTGCCTCTATATTTATATATATTATATATATATATATATATATATATATATATATATATATATATATATATATATATATATATATATATATATATATATATATATATATATATATATATATATATATATATATATATATATAATATAATATATATGTATTTACATTATAGACAGTTATTCACAAAATATAGAAATTTTCAGGTAAATCTCCATGGTTACGGTACGAGATCACAAGTTATGTATTCAAAGCCAAATCTATCATTATACAAAAATTTAATTATGCTGTGTATCATAAACAAATTAGACAGTTAAAAAACATAACAAATTTAAATTTGTGCTCAAGAAAATCTTATCAAATTGTTTTTATAGTTTCAATGAATTTATTAGTACTGATTAGAGATAAGAATGCATAAACCTGTGATATTTCTGTTAATATGTTTTTTATTATGTTTTATGTTTATTATGATTATTTTTTATTATATAAATTATAAATGTATTTGTAATGTAATGTTGACAATACCACAGCTGTGTACACTGTTAATGTGTATGTATGCTTTATTGGCTTAAATATATTATTATTATTATTATTATTATTATTATATATACATATATATATATATATATATATATATATATATATATATATATATGTATATATATCTGTTTCAGATAAGCGCTCATGTATTTGTAGTCACACTATTTTTTCTCAGCACATGCACAGGACACTAAGAAATACAGCATCATCAAATAGTACGCATGCACGCAGTACATGCACGCACGCACATACACACTCACACATAAACACACTAGCATACAAATTGAGTGCCTATTTTATCAGTATTAAGATCTAAATACTAGACACTAGCGATTTCGTGGACATAGGTGAATAAAACCGAATAAACAAAACGCGTATACTACAATAAGAACGTCTTCACATTACAGAAATTTTACTTAGTATTCATAAATGAAGAAATGAGAGGAATTTAATAAAATATAAAGTAACGTACATTTGGACATTAAGTAATCGTAATGAAAACTTCAGCAAGTGTGTTTTAATTTAGGTAAAAACTTTTCTTAGTAAAGGATTTGAATATAAACATAATCGAATGCAACTTATAAGGTATGAATTTAAGTCATGTTTCTGTACTATATTAAATAGAACTGGAACATTTATGTCAGTATAGAGCGACGTTTGCAAATCCTGTTTACCATCCTGTTCTATACAGCTGCCTGGCTCGTTCGTTTCTAGTAGCACTCCAAGCAGAGAACCTGAAAATGGTATATGGGATATCAAAACGTCGTTTTTGTACCGACAGGAGTTATACGAAGGCCTCAAGATAAAATATAGTTGAAAGCCGCAATACCATACTATCCTTGCAACTTCATTAGAATGTTTTCTTAACTTTCGACATGACTTTTAGCTATTAATTTATTTTTTATTCTTACTGCATAAATATTATTGTATATATATTATATTTATAAAATAATACCAATTTTTTTCAAAAGGTTGCGTGGGTCAAATATATCTCTGCAGTAAAAGAATGTGGACAAGTTCGTCTCAACCGTAATAAAACGAGATGTACTTGAAAACAACATTTAATTTCATTTCATACATGCATACTACAAGGATAAATACATCGCCCGTTATAGTACATCTGATATAAACACTACGTTTTTTGTGGTTCGGTACGAAAATCGCGCACCAAGAAATCCACAACACTGACATCCCATCAAATGTATTTCAAAACGCAGTTCCAGTTTCGTGTTCTTGAATATAATCTTGGGACAGATACATACCCGTAGCGTCAGTAGTAGCACTAGACGCCATCTTGGTTTTGACGTCACTTCCGGTTTTATACGGACGTGGTGGACCGGATTTTCTACCATTATTTTTTATACTTACGTGAAGACTGTATTTTTTTACCCTTATTTTGAGATGGTGACCTTTTTAATTATTTTTATTAATATAAGATGGTGATCTTTAATTATTTTTATTAATTAATTATCCTAGGGAGATTCTTAACCTGATAGTTTATAAGAAGATGATGATCTTTAATTTTTATTAATTAATTATTTTTAGCCCTGAAATTATGTAAAGGTAGTTTAATTAATTTTGTGTTTTACTATTAACATTTATTAGAACTTGTTTATCAGATATTACTTAAAGAATTGATTAGATAATAATAATCACGTACACATTGACTGTATTTCCCTATTTTACTTTATTAGCGTATTTTTTATCAAATGAGGTTGTTATTACATTTATTTTAATGCCTATCTACAGGTTGTATTTATCTGGTCTAGGTATGTCTTAGCTGGACCTGAGGGCTGGATTGGACCTAGGTCTTGGACTTTGAGTTGGTCTTAGTTATTTTGATGGTACTAAGGTCCTTCTGGCTATATTAAGAGCAGTGCCCTGGATTAGGCAAATGCACCATACAATGTTGAAATTGCATAATTAATAAGATATTATTAAAATTATCGATCCTATTGCTTTAAAATGGTCACATGCTATTGGATGATCTTTTACCTATACAGAAAACGTTGTATTTCTAATAAGGAGGTTCTTGTCGACACGTGTAGGCTTCGCAACCTTATATAAGATAATAAAATACTTATCTTTTGGGATTTTTAATGTGTACTTTGAATTATAATCTAAACGTTTCGATAACACTTACAGTTATCTTCGTCAGTAGCAATGTATGTTAAAAATTGTTAAAGATGTAGTAAACAATTTTGTCAAATTTGAAAAATTCAAACATAAACATAAGCCTGCTATTAATATAACAGTTTGAGAAACGTATAAGCCAACTATAAAATTCTAGTAAAGAATAACTAGGTCATTAAAATTAAATATTGTTAAACTGTCTTAAAGATGACAAACCAGAACACTCTCTACGACAAAGCTAACAATGAAATTTGCCAGCCAAAAACACATTTAACAAAATTTAATTGAGTTATGATGTAAGTGTAAAGTTGTGAAAACTTCAATTTTAAAATGATAGAAGCATTCAAATCCAAACATTACATCATTTGGTTGGCTTCAACACATGCTAAAACATTTAAGGCATCTTGTTCACGATTTGCTATATCGTACTGATTCGGACGTGGTCGGGTAAATGACTAAATTATTTCAATTACTTTGTAGTCTGCAATAACAAGAATAATCATGTTAGAAAAGCGGCTTTAGAGTCTTTAACCTTTATTTACCTCTTATATATCTTTTTATTAGGCTTATGCTTTTCTCGAAACTCTCCAAGTATAAACGTTCGCTTCTTCCGAATTTTCTCCACGCTGAATGAATATTTTCAACATGTCATACTTTTCATAATTTTCATAACGATTCATTTTAACTATCAACAATAAACTTGTGTTATCTGTGTTTTAATGCACAACTGAAGTTTTCACTTTGTTTTGACATATTTACTGTGTTCATTGTTTTAAATTATTGCAGCGCCTACTTACAAAAGTGCAAACTAACAAATTCGCTTGTAATTCCGTAATTTTCTAAAAGAACCTCTATAAACTATATATTGTTGAAAGCTTATAAAATAAGTTTAATGAAGTCAAAAGCCAACTATGGTTTCCATTTAAAAAACTAAGTTTATGTGGCATCTCGACTATTAGTGACCAAATTTAAAAATTGACTACTCATTTGATTCTCTAAAACTTCACAAGAAATGTATTTACACTTTTCCTGAATTTTTATCAACAGATGAGATATGGAACCCTATCGAAATTTGGAAAAATTCAATTTTGGTCCCTAATCAAAAATGAAAAGAATAACAAATTTTGTTTTCGCTGTTTAATTTGTCTCAAAAGTTGGCCTAATACTACGTGAACAGTATTTCTCTAACAGTAATAGTTACCGAGATACTACAATCCCATCGAAATCGGTCCACCTGTACAATAAAAGGAATCGCATTCTGCTTTTATGGCTGTTTACGTCAGTGTCTTTATTTAATACTTTGCCATTTGTTGCTTGGAATTTGTGTTACTAGAAAGAATCTGCCATAGTTTCCAAAGAAAATACGTCAACGTGGTAATATTGAAAGTCTTTATAATGAAGTGTGCATTCACGTGTTTATGAATGGACGCAAAAGATGTTCTTATACTTACCAACTGCCATCACAATACAGAGACTGAAGTAAATCTCCAAACGGTAGTAAACGAGCAAATTTCAAAGGTGGTAGGCATGTATACTCCATGCCAGCCGAGGAGGTACCACCACCCTTACCATGGGCTCCTTAATATTGGGTCTCCGATTTTCTGAGCTCGGTAAGGGCTGCCGGTTACCTTTTCATCATCCTTAATCTATTCTCATCCTTATTCTTCCTTCTCGCCCTCACTGTCTTCCTATCGGATTAAAAGTCCCAAAAAAAAATAAGATGGCTGTGGTTTCTAGGGTAATAAATTCCGGACGTAAAATCCATTCGGATGTCCGGGAGGGCAGGGCCCAACGACCTCGGTCTAATCTTAATGCTATTCACCAACATCTTGAACAATTACAACCTGATATTTTGTTTCTATCTGAAACACAAGTCTCCTCTGAAAGCTCCGAGTCACCCGACTTGCAATTTCCTCAATACCACCTTCACTCTAACTTTCGGTATAAAGGAGGCGTATGTGCCTACATCAAGGACAGAATTGCTTGCAAGAGGGTTTCTTCCTTAGAAAATAAAAATTTTGACGTGATTTGGTTTAAACATTCTGGTCCTAATTTTGTGAAATTCTACTGTTGCATTTATAGGTCTCCTAATGACAGTAACTTTCAAGACTTCTTCGATTACCTTAGTATGAAGGTTGACTATCTCCTGTCTCAGTTTCCATCTTGCGATATCTCAATTGTAGGCGATTTCAATGTTCATAACTCTAATTGGCTTCAGTTTTCATCTACTACAAATCCCGCTGGTCATAGTGCAGAAACATTTGCTATTTCATGTGATCTCACACAAATGATTTCTGAACCCACAAGAATCCCTGATAACCCTAACCATACTCCACATCTTCTAGATCTCTTTCTTACATCAAACCCTCTTGTTTATAAAACTTCCGTTCTTTCGCCTTTAGGTCTTTCCGACCATTGTCTAATAGAAATCATTTCTACTGTACCTAATTCCACTGTTGTTCGCTAAACCGATAGAACCTTGTGGTGTTTTAAGTCAGCTCGATGGAGTGATTTACGGATTTCTTTGCAACCTTTCCATGGCGTGAATATTGTTTTAAGTCGTCCTCTTCTTCGGACATCGCTCTTTCAGTATCTGAAGTCATCCTCATGGGAATGGAGTTATACATTCCCAAAAAACAGTACCGTATAGGTCATTCACGTTCCCAACCCTGGTTCAATAAGGCTTGTGCTGATGCAATATCTTTAAAAAATAAATATTACATTAAATGGAAATCTAATAAATCGGTCGACAGTCATGTAGAATACGTTGGTGCTAGAAATATCTGCAAAAGTGAAATCACTAAAACTAAAAGTTGTTCGAATAACGAAAATGCAATGAACTAGCTACATCTCCTTTAGGCAGTCGTAAATTTTGGTCTTTAGCTAAAGCCATTAGTAAAAACTTTGGAACATCTTCATTTCCCCCTGACGTCTATTGACGGATCGGTAGTTGCTGATTCTGTAGACAAAGCCAATGTTTCTGTGGATTTGTTTGCATCAAACTCGTGTCTCAATGATTCTGGAAAAGATGTGCCCTAGTCAACTCTTCTTCATACGCTATGAAACCAATTCATTTTCGGTACAAGCTCTTGGAATCGATCATCAGTAGCTTGATCTCAATAAGGCGACTGGCCCAGACGGTATCCCAGCTATTGTCTTAAAGAAATGTTCCCCCGAACTAGTACCAGTCCTTCATGGAAGTTAGCAAATGTTCGACCTATTCCCAAAAAAGGCGATAAGACCGATCCCTCAAACTACCGACCAATTGCCATCACTTCCATTTTATCTAAAATCATGGAAAAAGCCATCAATCAGCAACTGCTCACGTTCCTTGAAACTAACAAACTCCTTAGTGACCACCAATATGGGTTTAGGCAAAGTCGTTCAACAGGCGATCTTCTTTCATATGTGACCCAAGTTTGGAACAATACAGTAGAGCAGTCCGGTGAAACAGTTGTAGTCGCTTTAGATATCTCAAAGGCATTTGACCAAGTTTGGCATAAGTGTTTACTTGCCAAACTCACCTCGTTTGGGTTAAATGATACGCTCATCAACTGGGTTTCTAGTTTCCTTGATAAAAGACGAATACGTGTCGTAGTTGATGGCTTTTTTCAAAAGAAGTTAGCATTAACGAGGGCGTACCACAGGGATCCGTTATAGCGCCTACACTTTTCTGCTGTACATAAATGACTTTATTTCTTCAACAACTAACCCCATCCATTGCTTTGCTGACGATAGCACTTCACTGTAGTTCATCTCAGTCTACTCATAGTGATAATCCACCTTCTATGTCAAATCAAGAAATTAAAGCTGAAATGGCAAATTCAATCAACAAAGACATTCAACGTATTCTCGAATGGGGAAGCAATAATCTAGTTAAATTTAATGCTAACAAAACTCAGAGTTGCCTTGTGTCCGCCAAAAAACATCGATCATTTCCTGTTGTAAGTATGAATGGCTTAGTTCTTAAGTTTTCAGACTCTATTACTCTGTTGGTATGACTGTATCTTCAAATCTCTCATGGGTTGACCATCTTCTGTCAGCTACCAAAACAGCTGCTCGTAAAATAGGCTTTTGCACAGATCTAAGCAGTACTTTACCTCTCGACAACTCCTTCTGCTGTATAAGGCCCAAATTCGGCCTCATCTGGAATATAATTGTCACCTCTGGGTTAGTGCTCCCCAATACGCTCTCGATATCGTTGATCGCATTCAAAATAGAGCGATGGTTTTTCTTTCTTTGTATTATCGTTATTACAACGGCTATTGTGCTGCTGAATTATATTCTTTGATATCATCTCGAGCTATCTTTGCGAGAAACACTCAGTTCGCTCATTCACATCATCAGTATGCAGTACAAATCTCCACATGTCGTAGAAATGGGCGCAATCCACATTTTCTACACTGCTTCTAAACTCTGGAATGATCTCCCTAGTTCCTGTTATCCTCTCTTATGATATGAGAAAATTTAAGGTAGCTGTTCATAGGCATCTATTGGCTATTCATTAACCCTCTATCCATCCTCCTAAGTGTTCCTGAGTGCTTTAGCACGATAGGCCAAATTTAAACTGTTCAGGTCCACAATCATAAAAAAATCGAATTCTATAATATTTATGTAGAGCGGATTTAACCAATTTCTCTTTGTGATATAAATCGAGGTCCTAAAATGGTAGAAAACGGTTTTTTATAAATTGTTACTCACTATTGCCGCCCATGCGTGAATAATTTATAAAAGACAACGCAAGCATTCCATTTCTGCAGTTTATGGTAGAAATGGTAGATCGGGACACAGGGTTCTAAACCGGAAAAGTTCGTTGGGATCGTTAAACTTTCCGGACGCTTTGGAATGTAT
>JARFJB010000749.1:0-340000 GCA_036346205.1 Vesta saturnalis
AACATTTCAATAATATTTCAAAATATATCTCGAACAATAACGCTTCTGTCTCGTTTAAAAGAAAGTGATTTAAGGCAATTTTATTAAATATTAAAACAAAAATACCTTTTTATTATCAAGTGGCTACGTCATTAATTTATGAATTTAGCTATCCAATTTCTTTATACTCCTACTGTCTTCTCATATAAAACAGTGAATTAAATAAGGATGGTGAACATTCGTAGTACATTTGACGAAAACGACATACGGTGTTGAATAAGCAAATGTAGTAGAAAGTGAACCTATAAACGCGAAATCAATTTGTTTTATGTGCATATGAATTTAATTCTCATTTGACTAATACTACATAATCTCCATTTGTTTGTTTATCCTTTACCATTTCCTCATTTCCTACATTTACTCCTTTTAATCATTTATTACACACTTTAAATCAGTACTCCCTTTGTTATTGATTAATCAACGTTCTCTAATTTTTTTTAAATAATTCACAATAAATCAGTAATTGTATTTTGGAACTCTGCAGCTTTAAATGCGCTCATCTCGGGGTATATTTCCTAATCAGAATTTATTATAACGAAAATAATTTTGACTCGTGTTTTTCATATTACAGCATATGATTGTGCATGTGATGACGTAGCGGTAAACACTCCTGGCGAGGATAATATTAACGAAGTTAGATATACAAAAAATTAAAATGTCCGGAATGTAATACAGTCTATATCGGTCAAACACTAAGAAATTTTACGATTAGGTACAGTGAACACTTATGAGCTTATAGACTATAACACACAGAAAACTGTCATTACGCCAAATAATTAGCACAAGACACTCACTCACACCAAATACAGAACCAGAAATCTTACACGTTTGTGACAAGAAACAAGACCTTGAATATAATAAAGTAGTCAACGAACAAATAAATTCTCCGTTTCTAAATTATTAATTGTATTGTGAGCTCACTTTTATGAAGCCTAAATGTCTTTACATATTCATATAAGAAAGAGTCCTATTATTGGCTGTTTAAATATTTAGATTATATCAAGTAGCTGTCAACGACAAATGTCAATCCTGACGATGCGAACTGAGTTCGTGAAACAATTGTAGATTATTTAAAGTTTCAAGATATAGTGGATTTTTTTTAACATATTTATGTTTTATTTCAAGCTATTGTGATAGATTCCATGAAATTTGGGTTTCAACTATTAAACACTTAATTTAATTTAAACATCTAATTATTATAGAAATGTCATATCTGTTTCCATATATAGGTACTAAAGCAATTTTATACAAAGTATTTAAAATACTGGGTTTTTCATGATGTATTTTTATAGTTGTTATACAATCTAAACGTTATGAGGAAGTGTCAGATGGACATTTTAAAATTATGTGTACTTATACAAGGTGTTTCACAAAACTGTGGCATAAACTCACATTTTTTAAGTGACGCACCCTGTTTTTACATTTTTTGATTATGTGATTAATTTTAAGGTAACTTTATGTAACATTCCCCATACCTACCTTCAGCGATTTTCGAAATAATGGAAGTGGAATGTTCAAACAGGGCCAAGTTCATGGCAAATTCCACAATCGTCACGTATAAGTTTACCCTATACTTTAATCATGTTTCTTTATGCTATACAGGGTGATAACATTATGCGAATTGTTTTTCATGAAAATTTTTATTTTATTTTATACCATATTTGCTAGGCTTAAACTTTATAACCTTTCTGTGATTAGGTCAAAAAGATAAAAATTTGTAATTTTTAAATAATAACGTCTCATGAATGTAACGTTTATGAATCTATATTAATGAAAGGCTTTGTTCTCATTCACTCACTCACTGAATCATCAATCAACGCCCAGGTCAGACGGTAAGGCCTAGCAACTTTGCGTACCATGCACCCCTTACCACGTAGGCGCGCACTAAGGGAGGGTTTTTTGAAATCCATCTCCTATGGGTTGAAATTAAAGGTTGAAGAAATTGGCCTTTTCGTAAACCCGGGCAGTTGGAGATTTTAAAATCTCATTAATAATTAACGGACCCATGTTTAACCGTTTTTTGAAATTTTACCTCGTGGGTATGCAATCGGGTTCCGAAGGGGGACGAATTGTTTAACCCTTTCCAGGCAGCATATTAAAAAAAAACGTTTTTTGTTATTTTTCCACAGGAACGTTATTATTGGTGATGAAGAAAGGCAACAAAAAAAGTTTAACAATTTTTTTTATTATTATAAACAAAATAAAACGTGGCATTCTACGTATACCATAAAGCAACTAAGTATATTGTATATTTGAAACAAATTTTTATAAAATGTAATTTTATGTATTTTTATGGAAGCTTACAAAACAGTCTTTTTTGTCGGACAAACATAAAGCCACTTTGCAGATGCTGCAGTACCATTTACTTCTTCGCTGATGGCTACAAGTGCTACAAAAATGACATCTTCGTAAAGTGCCATACAGGGGCATATGGAGAGCTTGGTCGAATCTTTTTTCCAATGATATTCTTGGTTTGTATTTGTTGAGAACCTGAAGTGGAGTATTTTTGCTTCATCCTGGAGTTTCCATTCTTGCCCCAACAAGACCAGTTACAACAGCAATCCGAAAGCTTTTCAAGTCCATTTTACTATCTACATTTCTTTGATTATAGATTATAGAAGCATTGACAATGCTGACGTCAATGCAGTGCCAACAAATGCGTGGCCACCATTTTTGACTCTTTCTGTCAATTTCATAGCACTTTTTTAGCATATCAGCCTGATCTACATATTCCATATACTTATT
Organism: Vesta saturnalis; assembly: GCA_036346205.1. Lineage (NCBI taxonomy): Eukaryota > Metazoa > Arthropoda > Insecta > Coleoptera > Lampyridae > Vesta > Vesta saturnalis. Next base: position 2,785 of record JARFJB010000749.1, read on the forward strand.
ATAATTCCTTAGCATTTTGGGACATTGTACGTTTTCATTTTCTCCACGATTGTTTCTTCTTGTTACATACTCAACTTGAGAGGGATTTTCAAAATTACTAGCCAAATAGACAATTCTTTTGTCCATCCATTTACCGCATGATATACCGTCATGCGTCGTCATCCAATCATATTCACCTCGCTTGAGCTGCTTGTCAGGTTTGAAATTTTTTGGAATGTTTCTTCTAGATTTTCTGATTATTCCAGTTGCATAAATTTTGTCGCGCTGTAGTCTTCCCAATAAAGGAAATGACGTAAAAAAGTTATCAAAACATACAAAGTAACCTTTATCAACTAAGTCACGTGTAAGGTTTTTAACGATTCTTGGACCTAATTCTTTTTCGACTGTATTGTTGACTTTTCCAGTATATATTTGAAATTGGTCAATATAGCCAAACTTATCCGCTCTTACTCATACTTTGTATCCCCACTTTATTCGCTTGTTTGGCATATATTGTCGTACTGATGATGTACCTTTAAACCTGATCATGGACTCATCAATGGATATTGTTTCGTAAACATTATAGTGGGAAGAAAAATTTTCTGACAACATATTTAGAAAAGGGCGAAGCTTGTAAAGTTTATCAAATGAAGCTTCGTTACGTGTTGGCTGAACGCTGTTATCGTTTAGGTGAAAATTTCCTAGAAGCCAATCAAATCTAGTTCGAGGCATTAGGGACGAAATGTATGAATCTCGCAGTTCAGGCAAGGAAGACCAATAGTCGCGGTAGCTAGGAAGACGTTTGACTCCCATTAAAATATTGATAGCCAGAAATGTTTGAATTTCTTTTGGCGTGGTAGGAGCAAAACTTTTCTGTTTTTGGGTGGCGTAGAGATTGGTTTGAAATGAAATGTGTTCAATAACTTGGTCAGATACTAGACATTTGAAAATATCTACAGGAGTTTTTAAGGTTTCCAGAATGTTATTTGGCCCAACGTGTTCCGCAAAAGGAGCTACATTCATATTATTATCATTATTGAAAGCTTGAAGACCTTTTTGCCAAACAAACTGTTCGATAGACCACAAGGTTGCTAAGGGTATATTATCCTCCTCGTCATAATCTTCATCATCTTCATCCAACGCAGTGTCTTCAACTACTACATCGCCAGACATTTCATCAGTTTCAATACTATTTGTATTTACTAATTCTTCCAAATCATCGTCACCGTAATTATCAACAGATTCTCCATCTGATGGAATGTCTGCCAATAACATTTCAAACTCTTCTTCATTCATATTTTCCCATTCTTCGTAAGTCCATTTACTTTTTCCTAAAGTTATAAAATAATTAAAATAGTGAGTCAAATTTGAAATGTTAGCAGCAAATAAATTTTTAGTTTCCGTCGAAATCAAAATAGAAATTTACGAGTTTTCTAGATAACAATTATTTTTACAGTCTTGATGCATTGTGGTACTTCTGAAATACCACAAATATCTAACGATATTATTCAAGTACAAAATGAAAAAACTCAATACAATTTTAATTCAATAAATAGTATGCTTTGTAAACGATTGAACTTACCTGCCATATCAGTAAAAATCGGTTTAATAATTCACAAATGTTTATAAACAAACACCGCATGCAGGCATAACCTCTAAGCAGTACAGTTAATAAAATATTACAGGACAGTTTTAAAAGAAATTTACTTTATCGTATGTTCAACAGATGTCACCATAACTGCGGAATACGCTGCTACATTGGTACGCACGAAATACCACAAAGCAGGCTAAAATTAAACGTGCAAACTGTGGTATCGCCTTTATACCACTAAGCTGGAAAGGGTTAAACAAAGTGAATATATCTTAAAAGCCGTCGAGCCCAGAAACAAGAAAATTGATATTTATATATTCCTTAAGAAATCATCCCGTAACGGATAGAAAATGGAGAGATGAAGCAAAGTTTACTGAAGCAAGTATACGGTGTGGAGTGTTACGAGTATGGAAAATAGATGACAAAAACAAGGGAAAGGCAATTATGAAATTTATCATCCCCCGAGGGTCGGGTTAGGGGTTGAAAGTTCAGTATATTATAAAATATCATGTTGGGTATCAAACTAAGCAGCGTTTTACAACAAAAATGAAGATCATTATGAAATTTACGAATTCAGTTCAAGAAAGTGCTAAGGAGGAGGAAATGCGGTGAAATAAGGATTATTGGGTTCCTTGACACTTATAGCAAAAGCATCTTAGAGATTTTTGAAATTCAGACTAACGGAGTCAGTTTAGAAGGCGTTTCAAAACGAATATCAGACGGTGTGAAATAGGGGTCAAAATTCAACGCCTAAGTCAGACTGTTAGACCTAGAAATCTGTTGTGTGTTGGCATACCATCCCGTTGCGAAGCACGGGAATTTTGCTAGTATTTTCTAATTCTCTACATTATTATTGTTTTCATTGATGTTGTTGTTACAGAGTTTGATCGTTCTTTATAAAATAATAATAAATAACTTAAAAGTATCTGTAGAAACTATCATCCTAATAAAAGTTGAATCAAAATAGCTCATACCATAAACTTAATACCTAACTATTATAACGAGTGTTTAAAATGTCTGCTATGATTTTGTAAACGCTTTTCAACATGTTTACCAAAAGATTCTTTAACTTTTCTTAGCATTACCGGTGTAATTGAGGTAAACACATTGTGAATTCGTGTTTTCATATTTTCCTTTGTTGTCGGGTAAACAATTTTATTTAAATATCCCCATAAATAAATATCAAGGGGTGTAAGGTCTGGTGATCGAGCAGGCCAGTTAACCGCACCACCGCGCCCTATCCATCTCTAAGAAAATGTTGATTTAAACAGACCTGGCAAAATGAGGAGCTCCGTCTTGTTGGAACCACATTTTCTGGACAATATTAAGTGGCACATTTCGCAAAGTCTAATAAAGTTCGTTATTTAGAATTATAATAATCGAAATTGTGTTTGTTTGTAGTCCCGATTTTGTAAAAGAAAACATTAATTTTTCCAGACGTGCAGCATGCTCACCAGACTGATTTTGTGTCCACTCGCAAAATATTTCTATTCTACCTTCATCCTTAGTGACGCTGGATGGGGTAAGGATGGATCTTTGTTTCCTAATAATGATTTTAACAGATGTTCGACCGATTTCCAAGTTAGTGATTAATTAATACACGACTGCTAATATTAGGATTTTCAACTAGTGCTGTCATCACACAGAACTCATTCTCTTCATTTATTACGACGTTTGCTCTTTCATGTATTTCATATGTAAGGTACGTTTAAAATGTTCCAAAAGATTTGCAAATGATTCCTGTTTCGGATGTCTTCCATTATTTGGATACCTCACCCCTCATAAATTGTACTAGGTATTTTTTGGCACTCTCACAAAATAAAAATCATATTTATCAGATCTTTTTGTGGATAATTAATTTTTCGTCAAAAAAGTATTAACACGCTTAAACACGTAACACTTGATTGAATAAAAGATAATGTCAAGTTCCAGAACTGATGGCCACTAAATTGACAATCTATTTATTTGTTTTTGTGTTCTTTTAGCTTATGTCAAAGTCAGAGCATGATGTGGCTACATGCAATTCTAAAGGTCAGTATTTCGTTAGAAAGGCACGAAGCTGGAAACTAGAAAATATCATATAATTTGATAGGTTAAGAAATTTTAGAACTATAGTGGTAATAATAAAGTGGAGAATTAGAAAATATTCATAAAGTTACACTATGAGACGTTATTATTTAAAAATTACAAACTTTTATCTTTTTGACTTAATTAAAGAAGGACTGTAAAATTTGACCCCAGCAGGCATCATTGGAAAGCTCTTGCACGAGGCTATCCAATCACTGATTATTGATTAATATATTAATATTAATTTTCCAGAATAATAACAATTCGCATAATGTTATCACCCGGTATAATATAAAGAAACATGACTATAGTATTGGCGTAAAGTTATGCCTGAGGACTGTGGAATTATACCCATGATGAAAAATCGTAAAACACTAATATGTAGATGAAGGTACCTTGAACTTTATCCTGTTTGGACATTCTACTTCCTTTATTTAAAACCACTCAAAATAGGTATAGGGAGTGTTACACAAGGTCACCTTAAAATGAATCATCCAGAAATGTCAAAACATACAGGGTGTCATTTAAAAAAATGTGTGTGCGTGTGGGTGGGTGCGTGCGTGCGTGCGTGAGGGTGGTTCGTGAGCGCGCTCGTGAGCGCGCGCGTGTGTGTGTGTGGATATGTGTTAGTATCCACAATAACTCCAGAACGAAAGAAAATTTAATTTTACATAACCTTTCTTTATAAAGTTTCTAAATATAATGCAAGGTAAGTCTAAAATTAATTAAATATGAATGAAAATATTATTAGTTTCGGGGAGCGCGTCGTAATATACGTTAGTGTGATTGAATTGCAATTACAGGATATGTAAGTTAATTTTAACCTTGTGAATACGGCCCTGGTGAAAGAGCGTGAGATAACTGTGTTAAAAACAGGGGCCAAATGTAGTTTACTTTATTCTCTTTCATATTATTAAATGGACATTTCTTTCAATGTTATTAACAGATATTCTGTCTATGGTACTTTACTTGGCCAGGAATATAAAATAGGACATTTTAGATGTACAAACCTACGTATAAGTTTTATGTTACAGTATTATTATTATATTCTTATTTACGACACTATGTGCAATATTTACAATTGGTAGATACGGAATGTTACCTGACAATATTAACATTATTGTGGTTTAGAAATTTTCTTGTATTTAAGTGGACTGCCTTCCCTAAAGGGTTAAACGAGTTTACGTTTTGTTTATTATAAAATATTTTGTCCGCTTGCTGCAACTTTTTGGGTTTTGTTAAATATATTTCAACAAAGGGCCGGACTCTCACGAAGGAAAGGATTTACATTAACGACGTAATGAAAGTGAGGGCTTGCCATGTACAATTATTTATCATTAATCTGACTAGATATCTTGCTAACTGGAGTATGTTCTACACTATACAGGATCATTCAAATTTTACTGATAGGGTTCAAAACTGGGGCAAAAACAACTTTTGAACGACGATACTCGAATCAAAAAATTAAAAGGATTTTCTTTATGCGTGTTGGATCGATTTACGGAAGCTCTCGATAAGCGACTGACTACGTGATTTGGACATTCGTAGGGGTCATTAGAAGCACCAGATAAAGTATCTTTATCTACAGATTTGGTTAAAGCTTCTGAAAATTGGCTTCATACGTTTAAAGAAGCACATGGAATTGTTTCTGGAAAAATATATCACCCAAAAATGTAATTAAAAAAGGTCAAATATTATTACAAGCTGATGACTATGTAAACAAAATAATGTGTGTTTTAACTAACGTTGTAGAAGCCAGTGATTTCAACTCTGATCAGTCTGGATTTAATCTAGAAATGGACACGGGGCGCACACTGGCATTTAGAGCTCAAGAAAAATTTGAAACCTTGGCACAATCATCACATGTCATGACTAACATCTAACATTCAATTTCAGAAAATGGTACCTTATGGTCTCCTCTTCTTATTTTGTTACAAGAAAAAGGTGGGCAATTTGGGCCTTTAGTCAAACAAACACTGTTTAAAGCATAAAACGTTTTTGCTTTAGTATCAGACTTCGGTAAGATGACATCAGAACTTTGGAAAACCTGGTTCCTTCCACAAACTAGCGTAAATTCGTTTTTGTTGCTTGACTCTTGGAGTGGTCAGAACTCTGCTACATTCAATGAAGTTGCACGGGGACAAAAATATTACAAAATTGTAGCTAGACCTACAGGTACGATAGGCATGGCCACTACTGGATGTGTTTTCCTTCAAATCGTGGAAGAATTTTATTTCGGACAAAGTCATTCTATACAACTATTATGTCACTTTACACCAAGGACACAAACGTTTTCCAGCTTCAATCTTTTATCCCTTCTTGGGTGGTTCTATTAAAATATTAACATGGTCGGTTTAGTTTTTTTCTAATCGGAAGGTGGCTTTTTGTGGCAAAGCCGTAAATGTGTGCAATTTTCTCGAAAATTTTAAATGTAAGGGTATAATTATTTTTAACTTACGAAAAAGAGCGTGAAAAAATACAAACGTAGGTAAAAAACGCAACTCGATATCTTCTTTCGTTGCAAAGATATGCATACAAATAAATGTAGAAATACATTTTACAAGTAATACAATTAGAGAACACGTTTAACTGTCGGTAATTATTAAGATTTATTAATTATTGAACAATTAAACAATGCAAACAAAACCGAGTATGTTGAATATCCCCTAGAAAGCGTATTATTTAGAACGAATAATAATTTTTTTTTTTAATTATTATGTCGCATTAGATACTTGCTTTCTACATTATCTATGCTCCTGAAAAGGGCAGATGTTATAAAGGAATAGTGTACAACAGTCCTAGTACGGAATGACGCCCCAAATGTTCAAATTGTCGCCCGACCTGCTCAATACAGATCTGCAATCTGTCACGCGTAAACAAAACAGTAGTCTCTTCTGCCGTTGGAATACGGCGAATGACGTTCCCTATTCGCCCTACTATATTCTCCCTGGTAGTTGATTTAGTTAAATACAGAATATCTTTCAACCTCCCCCAAAAATAAAAATCCAAACAAGTAAGATTAGGTGACCTAGAAATTGAAACCTACTTTTGCTATAAGAGTTTGTCTTAATATAAATACCTAGCTGTCAGGACATTTGCCGAAAAATGGGCTGGACACCTATGATGCTGAAAAAACGTGTTTTGGCGTATTTCTAATGACACGTTTTCTAAAAGAACTGGGAGAAAATTAAGGTAAATTTCACCAGTCAGTTTTTCATTAAATATAAATGGCCCTATGATTTTTCCTCCCATTATACCACACCAAACGTTTACGCTCCACCTGCCTTAAAGTTGCACCCCTTTCAGCCAATGGGTAGTCTAGGATTTTGAGCTACCATGTTTGGCAATCAATGGCAATAATCAAGCTTTCCATCAAAATCGATGGGTGCTAATGCCTGATGGAGGACTGCATGCTATGGGTGTAGCCTAAATTTGAAATAAAACTTTTTTTATTAAACGATATTAGTAAGACAAGGTCTTTTAAAATTCGTTTGACGATAGTTTAGGAAATGCCTAAGTCGTTAGAAATATCTCTAGTATTTCCATGAGGTTTACATTTTGTGTACAGCTAGTACGTTTATGATATTTTCCTCACTTTGGCCTCTACCACGTATAGGAAAGGCGGGACTATACCTCCGGTAATTCTTAAATCCCGCGCTAATCGCTCAACAACTCTTTCCTGGTAACGATGCCTTTTTGTATACCGCGCAGCATAAACTCTTGTAGCAACAGTTGAATTCTTCATGTATTCACAATATATAACAAGCATAACAAATGCTATTTCATTTGTTAACGGCATTTTCAAATCAACGGTTCGTTAATCAAACACGAAAAACTTTAATGGAGCTAATATTATTTTGAGACGCAAAGCAATATTTAACGTGCCTATTGTTTTGATATATTTTTGGCATTTAAGACCTACTTGTTTTTACTATACTGCTATTTTGTCTATGCGTGAGAGATTGTAGCTCAGTATTGAACAGTACGGGCGACAATTTGAACATTTGGGGCGTCTCTAGTTCTTCAGTATTAGGACTGTTGCACACCATTCTTCTATAATATCAATCCTTTTTAGGGCCACAAATATTATAAAAAGGAAATTCGTAATGCTACATAATAATTTAAAAAGTTTATTATCCGCTTTATACTAAAGATCCCCCCCCCAAGGACATTTAATATATTACATTTTAATTATATTGTTTTAGTAGTTTCATAATTAATAAATTTTAATAATTAATGACAGTTAAACGTGTTCTCTAATTCTGTTATTTGTAATATATATATATATATATATATATATATATATATATATATATATATATATATATATTTACCTATATTTTTATTCATATATTTGTAACGAAAGTAGATATCGACTTGCGGTTTTCACTAACTCCTATATTTTTCACGCTCTTTTTCGAGGGTTAAAAATAATTATACCCTTACGTTTACAATTTTCGCGAAAATTGCAAAAATTTAGGACCTTGTCACAAATATAATGTTAATATTTTATTAGAAGCACCTAAGGAGCCTCTCTCAAAGGAAGTTTATTTAAATCGATTGAGAAAAATGCTAAAAAATAAACTGTTTCTAAGCTTATGTAGTAATAATAAATCTCTTTTGGACATATCTTAATAATGCCGATTTAAGAGAAAAAGCCGATTTAGTGTTCGTGTACTCTAGTGGCCATTGCAGGAACTTGAAATTAATTTCCAGCAATTTCTCTCGGTCACTTTTACTATCAATATTTTTTCCCCAAATTGTGCGATGCGTAGTTTCTCGTATACAGCTGGCTTCCTTCCTTTATTAACCAGTACATATCTCAATTGATTTTACTTAATAACATTAAGATATTCGAGTCGTTTTCAGTTTTTTTTTAAAGAAAAACGCCAAAACACTTTCAAATTTTAATTTAAAAATGAAAAAAAAATTAAAAAAAAGAGGAGAGGATAATCTTACTGTAAACCTCCATGTGGTGCGCTTTAGGGTCGTGAATACTGGCGGGTCTAGGAATTTTAAACAGGGGGTACGAGTTTTTATTAATAAACTCTTCTCAAAACAACTAGGATATGTTTCTAATGGCAACATGTTTTTATTTACCGGTGAATTTTATTAAACTGCGTAAATGTAAACACGAATTAAAAAAAATTTGTATGAGCAAAAAAAATCATATCATTTCATTATCTGTAAGTCAGATACATTAATACGAACTAATCTGAAACTTTCCATAGTTCAAAATTAAATAATAAATAGATAAACAATAGTCTTTAATTCTTTATTTTAAAAATAAGAAATCGACAATATTGTACTGCTCCTTTACATTAAGAGTCGGCGTGGACCTTACGACTCAAATTTATCAATGCATGTATCAATATTGGCATTTTTACACCTCTCTGCTTCCACTGTCATCATTAGCAAAGATTCTAGCCTGTCCTCGGTCATTGTAGATCGAATTTTGGATTTCACCAACACCAGTTTTGAAAATGTTCTGTCAGCCTCTACAGAAGTGACCGGGATTGTTAAGAAACCCTTAGGGGCCTTCTGTATTTGAGTATACAACTGTACTGCATGACCCATCCGAAATGTCAGTCATATTTAGTTTGTCTTTAAAGTCCACATCTTGAAAAAATAGATGCAATTTTCCAGTTAGTAAACCTGGATTTAAGTTAAAAAATTCTGCTGTTTCTTCTGCAGCTTTTCTATCGTTTTCTTTAAGTGTAAAAGTTGTTTGAAAAGCGTCAAGTAACGAGCAAACCTTTTGAGAAAATCTCTGTTCGATTCCATTACTTACATAATCTAAGACTTCTCTAAAGCTTTGTTTTTTCTCGCACATAGTTGTAAGAAATGCTTCGTTTCTGGAACATTATCTATACGAACACTAATGCGCCTGTTTCTTTTCTCTTTTATTTGTATGTTATGCTGTTGACAAAGATCCATTAATGTATTATATTGCTCTTCAAAGTAAGAATATTTTTTATATGCTTCCACAATTCTGGGCAGCGTTTTTACTGCTCGTACTGCTATGTCTAAAATTTGTAGCGCCATATTTACACTATTAATAAAAAATGCAGCCAAAACACAACATCAAAAGATTGCATTGAAGTTAGTAAGTTTTGAGCTTGATTTACTGCTTTGGGGTCTGTTGCAGATTCTTCTAATTCATCTAATGTTTTAACTGACCATAGAAGTACTCAGAAACATGATTGACTGCTTCAACTCTACATGCCTAACGTGTTTCTGATACCTAACTTTTTAAAGTTTTAATTTGAGCATTATTCAAAAGGATTTTAAGGATTTTTTCAAAAATAGCATGACGAGAAGCACTACCCTCAAAAAACGTAAAGAGACTCTAACACTCCCAAAAAGTTAACTATCGCTCTATTACTTTTCATACTATCAACTAACACTAAATTTAAACAACGAGCAACAGTGCACATAAAGTATAGATTTTTTACACAGTTCACAATTTTTACTTGTAATCCACCTTTTATACTAGACATATTACTCTAGCACCATCATAACACTGGCAAATTATTTTTTGTTTGTATATCTGAACAGAACCTAAAGCTTTAGCCATATAATCTAGAAGTATTGGCAGCCCTTTGAATGCTAATAAGTGTTTTTGAGGGTAAAAATCATTAAAGCCAAAGATTAATGATTGCAGCTTGTTCGTGTTTCGCAACATCTGTTGTTTCGTCCATTATAAGAGCATAATAATCGGCTTGTCCTAAATCCTTCGAATACCGTCTTTTATCACGTCATGAATAGATGAAATTAAATCATCCTGTATAGTTTTGGATAAGTCGTATAACTGATTATTTCGAGATTGTCTGTGTTGATGCAAAATTGGATCATAATCGGACAGGTAGTTATAAATTTTCCTATACAACCCCTTATAAGTAGAATATTCTCTTTCATTGTGCCCACGAAAGGGTGCACCTGCGACAGCAAGAAGTTTTATAAGACGTTCCATCACCTGACTATTTTTAAATGTTCATCTTTTTTTCTCAAATGCTCAGCTCTTGCGTCTGATAGTAGACTGTCTATTCGAGATGATTTCAAAAACGCTTCGTACAGTTTTTTTGCTTCGATGTGATGCTCAGAATTATTCTACATCCATTTTCTGTAAATGCAGGATAAACTTTCCCTTTAGAAAAGTTTAATTTCCTAGCAAAGCTTCTACAATAAAAACAATATACACTATTAGTATGATGACAGTATTTTTACCACGGATAAGTGGAATAATACATTGCATTGAAACCCTTGGCACATCATGCCATCCGTACGGTTTTAAATTGACCTGGAGGTTGGTAATGTCATAAAATTCTGTTTGATTATTATAGGAAGGTGCTGTCCTAATATGGACAATTTCTACTTTAGCACTTTCCAAAATGTTATCTTCAGAACCTAAATAAGTACGCACAAATGTAGATATGCAATTTTATACAGCAATAATATAACATACGTTACGTATAATACCTTTTTCTACAAACGTCAAAAAATGACGTGGTTCGCGCATTAATAATATGCGAAATGACCCTTTTGTTATTTCCTACGTTACCATAACAACGTGCGCGAAATGATGTTCGAAATACATATTTCGCGCACTGCATGTAAACTCTATGAGATTATTGTATTTTAACTTTTGTGGTCCTCAATCAAGCAAAAATCCAAGAAAAAAATTATTTAAAACAATTTTAAGGGATATACATATTTTGATGGTTGTAGAAAAAAATTTGTTTGTAACACGTGCGCGAACTACTTTGGTGATCTTGATTAATTTTTTAACTCGGCAAATTCAATTCTCGATCACCAAAGTAGCATTTCGCGCACTAGATACAAAAATAACTATTGGCACTACATACTACTTTATTATACGATATTATAAAGTATGAAATAATTATGAAACAGTATCCTTTTTTATTCAAAAACTGCCTCCAGAACTATAACTTGTTAAATACACTGCCCAAAATATCTTACGGGACAACAAACTAGATTTCCATAAGACCCATAATCGTGAGAAACTGTTATATTTAATATTTTATTTAATTATTATAACAATCTCTCTCAACCCACACACGGAAAGTTATTTAGGAAAAATAGGGTACAGTAAATTCTTGGTTGAAAACTGTATTGCCCCAGAGGTTTTTATGCAGTTTATTTTTTTAAATATAGAATTAAGCTACAGCCACGCTATTAACACGACACGTTTTAACACGTGTTAACACGAGTTATCCAAATATCTATTGCATGTTTTCTTATGGATGTGCACATACTGTTCTGACAACACGCTTAACACGGTTAACACGACTGTAACACGACATACTACGTCTTGTTTGGATCTAGCTGGGCCAGATTTTTTCACACGTGTTAATGCGTGTTGAGACATTTCAGTCTATATTTTCCAGTCGAGAGTTTGGTGTTTCATATTGCATAAAACAATGACTACCTGTAATCAGATTACAATTTTTGAAGATTGAGGAAGTCAGGAAGTATGGCTTTCTGTACCATCAACAACTCAAGGACGTGAAGATGCAAGAAGCTTGGGAAGAAATAGGTGAAAAACTAAAAGAAAATGTAAGTAATTTTTATTTAGATAGTCTTAATTTCAATTGTTTTCAAACTATTCAAATTCTTAATTAAGTCTACCCCTGCGGATCATATCGCTTTCCCACAAACACATTCGACTGCCTTGGATCAGAGATGAAAAAGTTTTTAAACAATTCTCTTACTTCGAAAGCGTCTGTTGTGAAATGTCTCCTAATTCTCTAAACGGGCCTCAGAGTATCAGTTGAATTTAATTCAGATTGATCAACACCATGTTCAGCGAAAGATGCACCAAGAGAATTATGTAGGCAACATGCTGCCATCATCATTCTATCAGCATTTTCTGGATTAGTTTCAATTGGTTTTCTAAAAATTTTCCACCGCGCTGCTAAGATACCAAATGCGTTTTCTATAATGCGGCGGGCTCTTGATAGCCTGTAATTGAATATCTTTTCTGCTTCGCCATGTAGGTTGCTTCTACTAAAAGGTCTCATCAAATAGCGCTTAAGAGGAAACGCTTAATCCCTAACCATAACGAATGGACAGAGTGGACCTGTTGGTGTTTATGGTTCATCTTGAGAAAATTTTATTCTATTACATGCCGACCATTTACCCAATTGCGGCCTTTCCTCCGTCTCTGCTTTCCCCATAATTACCGACATCCACCCAAATAAATTTATAATTCGCATCGACCGAGGCAAGGAGGACAATAGAGTGTGTACCTTTGTAATTATAAAAGTTACTTCCATCAGTATTTGGACATGTTTTCCATCTAGTGCTCCTAAGCAATGTGGGAACTGCCATTTTTCTCCATACTGTTTTGCAATTTCTTCCCATGTATTTTGATCAGGTGTTGGCAAGTAGACAGGTCTCAGTTCTTCCCATATTTTCTGACAACATTCCATAACAATTTGTCATACTGTACTAAATCCAATACGAAACTCAAATCCTATTGATTTGTATGAATTTCCTGTGGCCAAAAATCTGTGGAAAATTCCTTAAGTTTTTAAAATACAATTTCTTTGGTTTTTGCTAATTGACAATTATTGAAAATTGCATAAACAATTATTTAATATAGGCAATCAGAGGGGCGACATTTTGTTAGAGATCCGATGGAAAATAGAATATATAGTGTTTAGGAAATCTTTGTTATTTAAAATTTAAAGTAAGTCGAGTTGAAACTTTACTATATCAATAAAATCAATAACATATACTGTATATTATTAAGTTATTTTATATACTGTATACATTATTTAAATTTCTAGGGGAAGAATGTCAAGACGAATGGACGAAGTTACGAAATTCTTACTCAAATGCGCTGAAACGTAGAAAGACATGTAGTAGCCAAGCTTCAAAAAAAATTCGCAAATGGAAGTATTAGGACGAGATGTCTTTTTTGACGCCCTGTCTAGAACCTTGGACGAACACAGACAGCTTTCAAGAAGAACTATCCCAAGATGCGGATGATGAAAATGAAACGAATATAGCAACAAATATACTCGTAGAAGGCGAAGATGGAGGTGTCAATGAAAAATCAAAGCCCCCTGTTACTTCAAGAATAATCAAATGCGAGCCAAGATCCATAGAAGTTCCACATTCTCCACCTTCAATACCACAACCGTCTCCAGCATTATCTTATTCGTCTGTACATTCCCAATCGAATTCCCAGGATGTTATAGAAACACCTTCTCCATACAGTTTTCAATAAAACCCTACTTCAAATTTATCTAATGACTTTTCTATGACACAATATTTACAATTCCAATGAAAATCTGTAGTAGAAATATAGTTTTTAAATAAAAATTCGTTGTAAAGGTTTTTGCATTCTTACCTTAAACACACTAAAAGTCTTTCCTCAGATGATATTGGTTCTCTTAGGTGTGTGATTTGTTTTTCTAATTTGTGACGTAACAAACTGTAAAGTACGTCAAACTCTTTCTTGGTCATCCTTACGTACCGGGTGGCCAACTAAGAACGGCCGTCGGCCATATCTCAGGAATGGATTATAGCACAGGTTCGGGAAAAAATTTTTATAACAAAAGTGGCCTCGAGAAACGCCTGGAAATTATTTTCAGAATTGTAGGTCCACCGCTAGAGGGCGTATTTGACAGTTAAAATTTTAAAAAACAAAATTTTTCAAAATTTACACAATTAAGGGGCATATTAACTATTATAACCAGATTCCTCGACAAATTCTGCATATTTTTTATTTGACAAGTTTTAGTCTATCTCTTCAAAGATAGGGGTGGGCGAGAGTGGGAACCTTGTTACGAAAAAACGCCTTTAATTCAGGTTCTGCTTGACCGATTTTAATAAACTTGATGTTGTTTGAAAGAGCTTTTGTTAAACAATAGAAAATTTGTAAATTTGAAGCAATCTGATTAATAACATCAATGCTAGAGGGCGCTGTTTAATATTTTTTTAATATTGTTTTCTCTTTACAATTTTAAATGGAAGCATAAAAATGTAAGTAGGTCTTTAAAAAGTAGACTAAATTAGTAATAAAACAGTGAAAACCGCAAGTCGATATCTTTTTCCTATTCTGAGATATCGTAAGAAAATGTCGACAATTGTCCTTCCAACGTCTAGTAGGCTAGTTCGCGTTAACGGAAATTATTAAATTTAGCCTGGATGAAACGAACTTACATTGGTCTGCAGTAATTTAAACTGTTATCAGACTAATGTTATGGTTGCCGCTAGATTACCTAAATGTAATGCTATCGCTACTAACAATGAGAACAAATTATAAAATAATAATGTGATAAATCTAACAATTAAAACCTTAAATAAATAACTACGTAATTAGTGTCGCTCTAGATGTTCGAAACGTCGTCCACCATTTTCAATGCATGAAATCAATCGCTAACGGGTGGAGAGAACAGCAGTTTCAATTTCTGCCCTTGAAATACTTCGTATTGTCTGTCGTATTCTTTCAATCATGTCAGCTCTTGTTGTGCGTCTATCGGCATAAACGAGATCTTTTATTCGCCCCCACAAATAACAATCTAAACAAGTTAGGTCTGGAGACCTTGGTGGCCAAATAAATAAACTTCCACGTCCTATCCACCTTCCAGGGTATGATTAGTCTAAGAAAGTATCATATTTGAGATCCAGTTGCAAAAATCCAACCTGGTATCGAAATCTTGAGCATTCAAACTATGGTGTAGGAGCATATGATATCGGTGCAATCTAAAATAGTATATATTATAAAGTAATCAGATCAATAAGACACATTGAAGTCCGTTGTTAGTAAACGAAAAAGGACTTTAAATGCATTAACTCTCGTAACGTTATTACGAATTTTTTTCGCCTGGCCTCTCATTATTTTTTATTATTGGTACCTTTTTACTTTACTTTGCCTCACTTAATTATCATGTTGTTAGTTAAAATCTATTCACATAGCATAAGATAATTTCATTAAATAATTTGGTGTTTTATTGAAACTGGACATAAAATGGCGGCAAATACATTAGTCATGTTGTCACAAGTTAACTTTGATGTAATGACATTTTCGGTATGATAAAAATGAGAAACATATACCGACAAACGAAAAAAATTAAAACATTTTTATCATTATAATACCGAATAAAACATGCATTAATAAATAAGTAGTCACCTGTGTTCTCCTAAAATATTTTGGACGGTGGTTCGACATATACCGAGTCTCTAGATATACCTCTGGTGCTTGAATGAGGGTTAACATTTACATAAGGTAAAATATCAATAACATTTTCTTCTGTTCTACCTCTGCGTTGTCTTCGGTACACAGGAAGATTCACATTTCCAGTAGTATGCACACGGTGTGCGAGTCGGAGAAAAACTCTTCTGCTGTGATGTCTGTTTGGGTACTGCAGTGCATACACTCTAGCAGCAACGGTTGCATTTCTTATACCTACATTCAAAATAAACTGCCAACATATCAAATGCTTCTTCATTTGTAAGAATCATTTTCGTACGAAAAGATTAAGAAAGTCTATTAAATGCAACACGATGAATAATTTTTGACATATGCGTGAAAATCATAGCTTGCTTGTTTTCAACAGAGAATTTATTTTATATCTTACATGGCCCTCTTTACTAATTTTGTTGGCATCAGTAAATCGTAATTCATATTTTAAACTGTATTTGTTGTTGCTGGGCAAATATCGGTTTTATTGGTATTTTATGCTTTTGATTTACTAACACATCGCTTGAAAACAAATATAACATTCTTATATAATTAAAAAAATGTTAGATTTATCACATTATTATTTTATAATTTGTTCTCATTGTTAGTAGCGACAGGTAATCTAGCGGCAACCGTAACATTAGTATGATAACAGTTTAAATTACTGCAGACCAATGTAAGATCTTTTCATCCAGGCAAATTTTAATAATTTCCGTTAACGCGAACTAGCCTACTAGACGTTGAAAGAACAATTACCGCCAGTTACCTGTTTCTTACGATATCTCAGAATAGGAAAAAGGTATCGACTTGCGGTTTTCATTGTTTTATTACTAATTTAGTCTACTTTTTAAAAACCTACTTAAATTTTTATGCTTCCATTTAAAATTGTAAAGAGAAAACACGACATTAAAAAAATATTAAACAGCGCCCTCTAGCGTTTATGTTATTAACCAGATGGCTTCAAATTTACAAATTTTCTATTGTTTAACAAAAGCTCTTTCAAACAACATCAAGTTTATTGAAATCGGTCAAGCAGAACCTGAATTAAAGGCGTTTTTTCGTAACAAGGTTCCCACTCTCCCCCACCCCTTATTTGAAGAGATAGACTAAAACTTGTCAAATAAATAAATGCAGAATTTGTCTAGGAATCTGATTATAATGTTTAACGTGCCCCTTAATTGAGTAAATTTTGAGAAATTTTGCTTTTTAAAATTTTAACTGTCAAATACGCCCTCTAGCGGTGGACCTACAATTCTGAAAATAATTTCCAGGCGTTTCTCGAGGCCACTTTTATAAAAAAATTTCCCCAAACCTGTGCTATAATCCATTCCTGAGATATGGCCGACGGCCGTTCTTAGTTGGCCACCCGGTACATCTTACACCGGTGATTGTCCATCATTATTTGAGACCAAAGGACGTAGAAAGCTCCCAAATTTTGATCCTATTTGCGTTAATTGGGTGAACCTAATATTGTCTTGTTTCCCCATTAAGTGCTAACATTACAGCAATTGCAGCTAACGTTTCATCTTCTTCGTCCAACCAATCCATCTCCGGTTCTAAATTATCCATTTTTTTTTCAACCAACTTAAAATACGCGTCTACTACCTCTATAATTATTAATTATTTGAAACTGAAAATTAGACTTTTTTTACGTTTTAGAACGGTTAACACCTGAAACACGTCAAAACCAGTCTGAACGGTGCATATGATCTGATGCCTTCTGACAATGAATGTTAACACGTGTTAAAACGTACCGTGTTAATAGCGTGGCTGTAGCTTTATTCGATACCTTTCTAGAGTCTGGCTCTGACTTATTAGACGTAATAGTTATGTTTCTATATCGGCGATGCTTCTGTTTTCCTGACTGACATGGTCATCTGCGGTAAAAATAGTTTATTCACATTTCGAATATTCCGATATTATTACGGTAAAAAATTAGAATCAAGTTTAATACTTGTTTACCTTTGTCTATTCGAAGGAAATTACGCAATGCAGTGCTTTTCCTTAAAATTGCCTTTTCCTTTTCTTCCTTATTATTTATTAATGTGAGGTTTTTTGCTTTTTCGCTCGACATACTATAGACATTTTAAGCACACTTAAATTCACACTTCCATACTTTCAATAAACGATTAAACACTTAAAAAAAATACGGTACCTACTACTTTACTTACACAGAACACTCACTTTTTCACTTACGAGGTCAAACTGTAGGTAGGTTTTCCGCTTTAAGTAGAAAAGCAAATAATTTGACCTCGGCCACACAAATTTGCACTGGCTGCAGTAAATGCAATAACTTGCTTCGTTGCTCGGTCTGTGTTTTTATCTTTTATCTACAGTAGATATTTGAGGAGCCAAGACGCTACGAAAAGGGGGGGGGGCCCGCGTACCATCGTACTCCCCGTGGAGCCGCCAGTGGCCGTGAACAATATACATATAAAACATATTCACGAGCTAATTACGGAAGTAACAAATATTTATTTTATAATTATACATCAACATCTAAAATTTTTAAAAACTTTAATCTGCAATTCTAAATTCTTTAGATTCGGTTCAAAAATTTTGAATTTTGTATATCTGACCTCAAATTTATAATCAACGACCTCAGAAACCTCCAGATATAAAGTTTTACTGAAATTCAAGTTTTTTTTTAATTCGGTCCGCTATTTTGGAACCGCCATTTTGAACGTTGTAAATCTGACCTCAGTTTTCTAATCAGCGACCCAAAAAACCTTTAAATACCAAGGTTTAAGAAATTTTTTATTATTGCAAGAACTTGCACATTTTTATATCATTTGTCGGTTTTGAAAAAAAACCATGGGTAATTTCAACGCTTAAACCTTCTTCTTTGCCAGTAAAAAATACGTGTCGATTATTTAGTTTTAGCCAAATCGGTCACTGGCACTTGAGTAGGTTTACTTGTAAGATTATAGTACTTAGCTACGATCATCACAGGTCGACTGCTGATGATGATAGCTTAATATATCGCGTTCGGTGTTATTGATCTTATTTGTGAAAAGTAATTGAGCACGTATAATATAATGATTACGATGTCATTTTGTTTCCATTGTTATTGTTCTAGATTTTGATAGAATATTCTTGACCTATGAAAATGTAAACTTACACCATTAACACTCATAATAAAATACTTATCTTTTTTGGGATTTTTTAATGGTGTACTTTAAATTATACAATCTAAACGTTTCGATAACACTTACAGTTATCTTCGTCAGTAGTAATGTTTGTTAAAAATTGTTAAAGATGTAGTAAACAATTTTGTCAAATTTGAAAAATTCAAACATAAACATAAGCCTGCTATTAATATAACAGTTTGAGAAACGTATAAGCCAACTATAAAATTGTAGTAAAGAATAACTAGATCATTAAAATTAAATATTGTTAAACTGCCTCAAAGATGACAAACCAGAACACTCTCTACGACGAAAGCTAACAATGAAATTTGCCAGCCAAAAAACACATTTAACAAAATTTAATCGAGTTATGATGTAAGTGTAAAGTTGTGAAAAACTTCAATTTTAAAATGATAGAAGCATTCACAAATCCAAACATTACATCAAATAAAATAACCCAGTTAAATCTAACAAAGAGATATCTTTATCAATAATTGGAAGTGTTATTAACAATGAAAAGCACAATGCAAAACGTTCTTTGTAATTTTTAATTTCAATTTAATTTCAACTACTTATGTTAAATTATAGTGCTGTGGTAATTTAACATATAATTGGTAAAGCATTTGCTTCAAGGTCTAGGAAAAACACAGCAAAAAACCTAGACATACCAAAAGTTGAAAACAAATTAAAATCAAGGCGTATCATTATGCTCTTTTTTAATTATAAGATGCCAAAACCTATTTAAACGGAGATTTTCTTCTTGTCTATTAAAATTATTCGGGTGTTTATATATTTCAATAGCTTCACGTTGCAAACGAACATAATAATGGGTTTGTCTTGACAATATTTTCATATTGTCAAATTGAATGTCATGATTTAGATTATTCAGGGCATGGTCAGCCACAGCAGACCTCTCTGGTTGACCCAATCTACAAAATCTCATATTTTCTTTGCGTCTTGTATCAAAGCTACGTTTTGTGGTCCCGATGTATACTTTTCCACATGAACAAGATAACTTATACACTCCGGAAGATGATAAAGGGTTTGACACATCTTTAGGTGATCTTAAATGTTCTTTAATTTTTCTTGTAGGTTTAAAAATAGTCCTAATGCCATATTTGATTAGGATTTTTCAATTCTATTTGTAACATTAGCTATAAAAGGAAGAAAAGCAGTACCAACATTAAGAACTGATTTTTCTTTAAGGTTACGCCTAGAAGGTGTAATAACATTATTAAAATCTGTAAGTGAATATCCATTATCTTGTAAGGATTTTCTTAAATATTTATATTCATCATTCAAAATTCAGGGTCACAAATTCGTTTTGCTCGATCTACTAAAGATTTAATTACACTAATTTTTGACGTGGATGGTGGTTGGATAATTTATGAAGGTATCTATCAGTGTGTGTCGGCTTTCTGTAAACCTTAAAAGATAGTGAATTATTATTTTTAGATATTAGTATGTCAAGAAATGGTAAACTTCCATTAGTTTCTTTTTCCATGGTAAACTGAATACTAGGATGTATACCATTTATAAAAACCAAAAACTCATGCAGTGCTTCTTCTCCATGTCTCCAAATAACAAATGTGTCATCTACATATCTATACCAAACTGAAGGTTTTTTAGGTGTATTTTGTAACGTTAATGTTTCAAATTTTTCCATATAAAAATTAGCTATAACAGGACTAAGGGGACTACCCATTTGTACATCTTCAATCTGTTCATAAAATTTACTATTCCACTGAAAATAAGTTGTAGTAAGACAGTGCTGAAAAAGAATGGTTATGTCCTTTGGAAAAAGATGATCTATGTATTCAATAGTTTCTTTTAGAGGTACTTTTGTAAAAAGTGAAATAACATCAAAACTAACCATTATATCACCCTCTTCAATTTTGAAACTATGCATTTTTTCAACAAAGTCGGCAGAATTTTTAATGTAATGGGGTGTTTTTCTTATATGAGGTTGTAATAACAATGTAAGATGTTTTGCAAGGTTATATGTAGGAGAACCAATTGCACTAACAATAGGCCTTAAAGGAATATTAGGTTTATGAATTTTTGGTAAACCATATAGTTTTGGTGAAATAGCTTCAGAGTTAGATAGTTTCTTCTTTATTTCTTCAGGAATAGATGATAATTTAATCAGCTCTTTAGTTTTTAAAAGAAACTTTTTTGTTGGATCTTTTGGTACTTCACGATGAGTTTCTGGTCCCAACAATTGTTCTATCTTAGTGTTATAATCGTTCATATTTAATATAACAGTTGCATTACCTTTATCTGATTTTAATATTATAATACTTTCATTGCGTTGAAGATCAAGTAAAGCATGTCGTTGACGAAAGGATAAGTTGCTCTTTGGAGGTTTTGTTTTACGTAATATGTTAACGGTGTTATATCTAACTTCATTAGCAGCATCAAAAGGTGATAATCTAATGGAGTTTTCGATGTTGGAAATTATATCTTCAAAAGGTATTACTCTTGGTGTTATCGCAAAATTTCCTCCTTTAGAAAGCGCTTCAATAGCATAATCTGAAACAACATTATCAGAAAGGTTTATAACTGTTTTCTACAATCAATAGATGGTCTATTATTTTGTTGTTTGTATAATTTATTAAATTTTTCTTTTGACGTTGACATGAGATGTCAAAATTTATTTTCATAGATTTAAACGTTATAGAATCAATTTTATCCCAATCTTCTTTATTCAAAATAGATGAAATTTCTAAATGTAAATATAAAAGATTTTTATCGGTGTTATCCAGTAACTTCCTAGTAATATGTATTTGATTACGTAGAAGAGCATTTTCAGTTCTTCTGTAAATATTATTCGCTTGCTTGTTATTAAAATTTCTTTTAATATAGATAAACTTTGGGATAATCTTTTGGTCTCGGCATCGTAATAAAAAGTGAGTGACGATAATAATTGTGCTTTACGTTTCTTAATTTTCAAATTGTCTGATAAAACGATAAGTTTCTCCAAAGGACTGAAATATGAAAATGTAAACTTTCACCATTATTATTATTAATGGTGAAAGTTTACATTTTCATATTTCAGTCCTTTATGGGGAGGAAACTTATCGTTTTATCAGACAATTTGAAAAATTAAGGAAACGTAAAGCAGAATAGATTGAAGGTGTAGCAATGGGTAGTCCCCTTAGTCCTGTTATAGCTAATTTTTATATGGAAAAATTTGAAACATTAACGTTACAAAATACACCTAAAAAACCTTCAGTTTGGTATAGATATGTAGATGACACATTTGTTATTTGGAGACATGGAGAAGAAGCACTGCATGAGTTTTGGTTTTATAAATGGTATACATCCTAGTATTCAGTTTACCATGGAAAAGAAACTAATGGAAGTTTACCATTTCTTGACATACTAATATCTAAAAATAATAATTCACTATCTTTTAAGGTTTACAGAAAGCCGACACACACTGATAGATACCTTCATAAATTATCCAACCACCATCCACGTCAAAAATTAGTGTAATTAAATCTTTAGTAGATCGAGCAAAACGAATTTGTGACCCTGAATTTTTGAATGATGAATATAAATATTTAAGAAAATCCTTACAAGATAATGGATATTCACTTACAGATATTAATAATGTTATTACACCTTCTAGGCGTAACCTTAAAGAAAACCAGTTCTTAATGTTGGTACTGCTTTTCTTCCTTTTATAGCTAATGTTACAAATAGAATTGAAAAATCCTAATCAAATATGGCATTAGGACTATTTTTAAACCTACAAGAAAAATTAAAGAACATTTAAGATCACCTAAAGATGTGTCAAACCCTTTATCATCTTCCGGAGTGTATAAGTTATCTTGTTCATGTGGAAAAGTATACATCGGGACCACAAAACGTAGCTTTGATACAAGACGCAAAGAACATATGAGATTTTGTAGATTGGGTCAACCAGAGAGGTCTGCTGTGGCTGACCATGCCCTGAATAATCTTAATCATGACATTCAATTTGACAATATGAAAATATTGTCAAGACAAACCCATTATTATGTTCGTTTGCAACGTGAAGCTATTGAAATATATAAACACCGAATAATTTTAATAGACAAGAAGAAAATCTCCGTTTAAATATGTTTTGGCATCTTATAATAAAAAAAGAGCATAATGATACGCCTTGATTTTAATTTGTTTTCAACTTTTGGTATGTCTAGGTTTTTGCTGTGTTTTTCCTAGACCTTGAAGCAAATGCTTTACCAATTATATGTTAAATTACCACAGCACTATAATTTAACATAAGTAGTTGAAATTAAATTGAAATTAAAAATTACAAAGAACGTTTTGCATTGTGCTTTTCATTGTTAATAACACTTCCAATTATTGATAAAGATATCTCTTTGTTAGATTTAACTGGGTTATTTTATTTGATGTAATGTTTGGATTTGTGAATGCTTCTATCATTTTAAAATTGAAGTTTTTCACAACTTTACACTTACATCATAACTCGATTAAATTTTGTTAAATGTGTTTTTTGGCTGGCAAATTTCATTGTTAGCTTTCGTCGTAGAGAGTGTTCTGGTTTGTCATCTTTGAGGCAGTTTAACAATATTTAATTTTAATGACCTAGTTATTCTTTACTACAATTTTATAGTTGGCTTATACGTTTCTCAAACTGTTATATTAATAGCAGGCTTATGTTTATGTTTTAATTTTTCAAATTTGACAAAATTGTTTACTACATCTGTAAAAATTTTTAACAAACATTACTACTGACGAAGATAACTGTAAGTGTTATCGAAACGTTTAGATTGTATAATTTAAAGTACACCATTAAAAAATCCCAAAAAAGATAAGTATTTTATTCTTGACCTGTTTGACACAGTTAGTCTTTGTCATAGATTGTGTTTTATTTATAAAATTTTTTTGGGGTAATAAATTCACGTAAAGCAAGTAATAGTAATGTGATAAATAGACTTACATTAGTTATAAATAAGCGTTCAGTAACAGCTAAGTTTAAATAGTGTTTAAAAATATTGACGTTTCTATGTTTGTTATGTACATATTTGTTCTTAATGGTCATTTATAGACTACTTTTAATCGTTAGACTATAAAAATAAAATAACGCAAAAATTAATGATTGTTTTATTTTTATTATAAGCAAAATACTGTTTTATAACTTAAGTAGTGCTACACAGAATTTGCTCGCTAATAAATTAATAAGGTACAGCTTTTTATGGTGCCCTTCAGAATAACCTTAAAATAGTAAAGTTTAATTAAATTAAGTGTTATAAAGGAATGTAAGCGTTCACAGAATCGTCGAATATGAAATTAGGTTGTTAAAACAAACCCTTCAATCCTCAATTTAACGCATAAACACATATATTAAATCTACTCCGTTATCGATTAAATCTCAACTACTATTTATATATTACGACTACGTTGAATTAGATTTTGGAGGTTAGGTCAATATTGACATAAATCAAAAAAAGTGTTACCAACATACATTAAAAACAATACATTATGGCCAAACTGTAGGGAAGACGTCACAAACGTAAACAAAATTCATTTCATCGAAATTATTCAGCATGCAATTAAGTTCACGAAACACAGTAAAAGGTTAAATATTTATTCACTGTTAAAGACGTAGTTTACATTTGGGATTCATCAGAATTAATTTTTTATATCTAATACTGCGTAAGGCGAAATTTTTAAAATGCAGCACCTGATTACTTTCTTATTTCTCTTGTTTCTACCTCTGCGATAAAAGTTATTTTTTAAACTGTTTCAATTTGGACATGAACTTGTACTTAGCGAAATGAAGAAATCAATATAAAGGCGTATGTGCACGCTACTTGAACGTATAAATTAATTTTGATTTTATTAACGGATGTGGACAAAATCGATTTTTTTTACTGTCTGGTAATAAAATTGTACAAAATGACAACAATTCAAGGATACGTTTTTTTTATTTTTTACTGCTTGTAGCGGGTTGTTTTTTATGAAGGTAAAAACGCAGTTCTAAGTAAACTAAATATTTTACTAAGAACATTTACTGATCATAACGTAACACGAACTATATTTTTACTCATAGTGTGATGCGATGGTGACTCTGATTTTTTTAATGGTGTAGTGTTGCTAATTAGCGCTAGTTATACATTTATCTAATTTAACCGACATGACATGCAAAATAATAGTGGATTATAATGAAGGGAGGAGGGCTTGGCTCAGGTGAGGCCATAAAGTACACATAACACATAACTTTCACGTCTTTCCTTCACCACACTCCTTCATTATACATTCGTTCTTTATCTTATCCTTCTCGTTTTATCGCACGTGCATCTCAGGAATCTTATAACCACGGCATTTATTTTACTTCCGTGCTGTTTTTGACATACCCATCTCTCACTTCCACACAGTACTGACGGGACAAACACGCCATTAGCGTCCATATACTTCCAATCACTTTCCTTCCAGCATTGACCCGTCGTCCAATCTCGCTATCCATTGTACCACCTGTAGTGAACGTTCTACCCAGATATTTTGTTCACGTTTACCTTTAGGTCCATGATCTCACAGACTATATCAAACTTCCTCAGAGAAGGTTGTAGCTCATCCTCATTCTCGCTTAATAAGACTGCGCTATATGCATACACCAGACCTCGTACATGTTAGTTACCAAGCATTACACCATTTGTATACATGTATACATTGAACAGACACGGTGACATCACGCAACCTTGTCGCACTCCTTGCTCAATATTAAAGTATTCACTCACGCCTCCTCTCGTCCTAACACATGCCCGGCTACCGTTATACACTGCCTTTATTCCGTTTATTAAACCTTTACTTACGTCATATTCTTTTACTATTTCCCACAGCTTCTCCCTATTCACTCGGTCATATGCTTTCTCCAGATCTAGAAACGCACAGTACTGCGTCCTTTTTACACTTAAACACTTTACGATCACCTGCTGGGGAGCAACCATCTGATCAACACGTCCTCTTTCTGGCATGAAGCCACCCTGCACATCCCAAATCTTAGTTTGGGTAGTTTCACGCACTCTATCAATCAGTGCTCTTCCAAATACTTTACCAGTTACACTGAGCAAACTTATTCCTCTGTAGTTTTTGCACTCACTCTTATTCCTCTTACCGTTATACAGTGGTACAATGATCGCGCTCTTTTCCACACTTAAGGCATACGTTGAATAATTCACACAATCTTTGTGTAAGCTTTGCACCTCCATATTTTAGCATTTCACCAGTGATTTCGCCTGCTCCTTTACCGTTTTTCAACTTTCCTACCGTTTTCTCTATCTCATTTAACCCAATATCCTTATCAGTTTCATTCACTATTCTTTCTACATACTCCTTATGAAATGTTTCGGTCTTATTTTCCTCACTACTGTACAGTTTTCCAAAACATTCTTGTCAGCATTTCCTCACTTTACAATCGTCCCTATTATTTCGTTGCTCCTATTCATCACTACTGCAGCGTTCTGTTTTGGACCACGTTTTTTATTTTTGACCCATTTCTGAGGTGTTTTTTGTTTCGCTCTAAATCATTCTGCATTTTCTCTCCTTCCACAGCCATCACTTCCTCTTTACTTATTCTCACTGCCTCCTTCGCTTTTTGTTTCTTAATCTGTGTACTTCATACAATCGTTTTTTCTCAGTTTCATTTTTTGCAGCAATAATTGCCATGTACGCTTCTTTTTTCTTACATAATGCCTTTTTACCGAATCATTCCACCAAACCATTTTATTCTGTGTACCTACAGTCGCTCTTCCACATATCTGCACCGCACAATTGACTACACAGTGCATGGATAATGCACTTTCAACGTCATTGTCTTTTATTTGTTCGTTCCACACTGTTTCATTCACATTCAACTCTTTACTCACAGCATCTACATATTTCATTTTCGCACTACTAGTTTATCTAGCCGAATTCTGGATGTTCGCATTACGTTTTCCTTCTTTCTCCAGACCCACTTTTGTCCTAAACACACTCTCGATGCAACCAAAAAGTGGTCCGATCCACACTCCGATCCGCGCATTACTTTGGTTTCTCTCACCACGTTTCTAAGTCGTTCATCATTCACTGTCAAGTCAATTATACTTTTAGATTCACCTCTTTTCCATGTGTACATATGCACATTGTTATGCTTAAACCACGTATACAAACAGGTTCCTTTCCACACAGATGTTTACCAGGCGTTCACCATTCTCACTGACTCTTTGGTATTCGAACTTTCCTAGGACGCGTTCAGTATGTTCTCTCAGTACAACCACCCATCCATTCATATCTCCCAATATCATCACTCTTTCGTTTGCCTTACATACGTTCAACAAGTCCTCTACATCCTTCCAGATGTTCTCACACTCTTAGTCTCTTTCTCCATTTACCGGTGCATAGCACGCAGGAAAATTTTTTTTTGAAAATCTAGTCTCATTCTGACTTACCTTTCCCAGCGGATACCATTTCGTGCTGTTTAACACATATTTTCGCTTTTTCACTCACGACCACTCCAACTCCTTTGTCGCCATGCATTTCGATCTCAACTCCTGACCATAGTGCTAGACTGTCATTCTCCATCTCCACAGCATCCTTTCCGTTGCGCTTTATCTCTGATACACATAGAATTTCAATCTGCCTTTCATTCATTACATGTGTAATTTCGAATTCTTTACCATGCATACCTCTCACTTTCCATGTACCGACTCGCCAATCTTTCCTTACAGTGTCCTCAACAGGGCGTGTCTGTTTCGGCCTTGACCGCTCCTTGTAGCTAGGTCAACGCGAGGAATTGGTATTGTTCTTTTCAGTAATTAAATTAGCAGGCAGATCGGTTACTAGAAGTAGAAGGTAGAGGCAGATGTGATGTATATATATATATATATATATATATATATATATATATATATATATATATATACGCTTCCTTAATTTCAATCACTTTGTATTTTAATTATATTATTCCCTACGCGATTTTTGGTTCTCATGCTTCTTACCGGACTTGCTGTTATTTATTTGGGAAAAGAAAAATTATTTAATTATTTTTAATTTAGACTTTCGATTACAAATTAGAGCTAGTTATTTGTTTGTTTATATTTATTTGCTTTTTTTATTTGTACTTTGGGTTACGGATTCCATCTAGTTATTTATTTTTATCATTTCAGCGGTAATAAAATGAATTCTTACGACAGTGCTTACGTTTGGGTTTATTATAGAAAGGGGTTTATTACAGAGCTGTACATTTTGATTAATCACATCTGGGTTGTCTTGTATTTTATCCTACTGTTACAAGCACGTATTTATTATTGTTTTATACCCCGCGCTACTGTGGGATAACATAAGTGATTTCCTTAGTTTTCTGTGTTTTTATTGTTATTGCAAAATGTTTACCTGTTTGAGTTCAAACCTTAGACATAAGGGTGGTATTTGCGTTTTAAGTTTACTTTACGATTTTATGAGTTTTAACAGTCTTATCTGGCATTTTTCGTAGAAATTCAATGCTTTAGCAATCCTAAATTTTACAAAACTATTTGGCAAAATGAAAAAAAATCCACATAAATATTCAATGGTCTTTTGTTGCTAATTAGTTACTCTATTCCAGATTTTTTTGCCCCAGCCGTTTTCGAAAAACCATTGACTGTGCTGATTTTTTGTAAAAAATTGTGGCCCTGAACAGGCTAGGTTTGGTTACCGTGCCAAAGCACTGAGGAACACTTAAGGCCCTGAACGGGCAAGGTTTGGTTACCGTGCCAAAGCACTCAGGAACACTTAAGTGGATAGATATTAAATTGGCAAGAAATGCCTATAAACGGCTACCTTAAATTTTTTCATATCATAAGTGAGAGGAAAACGGGAACTAGAGAGATCTTTCCAGAGTTTAGAAGCCATGTAGAAGAATGTGGATTGCGACAGTTTGGTACGACAAGTTGAGATTTGTGCTGCGTATTGATGATGCGAATTTGCGAACCGGGTAATCCTAACAAAGGTGACCCAAGATGATGGTATAAAAGAATGCAATTCAACAACGAAATAGTCGTTGTAATACCGATAATACAAAGAAAGAACTGAAAGGATTCTGCTATTCTCAAGGGTCTATATGTCAGAAGTTACGGACCGGTCATTCATAAGCCTTATCGTTCTTTTTTTAATACGATCAACGATATCGGGAGCTTATTGGGGAGCACAACCCAGAGGTGAGAACTATGGTCTAATTTCAGCACACACTCTTCAAGATGAAATTGTGGAACAAGTGTACGAGTTTGTATATCTGGGTAGAATGTTTACCGCAGATAGTACCATGAATCGCGAGATTGCACGAATGCTGGAAGGAAAGTGATTGGAAGTATGTGGACGATAATGAGAAACGAAAGCATGAGTCTAGTTACGAAACGTGCAATCTATAATGACGTGTTTGTACTGCCAGTACTGTATGGAAATAAGACATGGGTATGAAAGAAAAATAAATGCGTGGGTATGAGATTCCTGAGAAGCGCATGTGGTAAAACTAGAAGGGATAAGGTAAAAAATGAATGAATGAGTGTGGCGAGGAAAAGACGATGAAGGATAGATATAAAAGTAGTACATTACGTTGATTTGGTTACATTGAGAGAATCCACACCACAAGATTAACGAAGCAAATATATGTGGGTGAGGTTAGAGGTATGGTTGGATCTGGTAGGCCGTGTACAACTTGTCTGAACGTAGTAGAATGTATGATAAAAGAAAGAAAGATCAGGAGTTTTAAAAATAATAGGACATGTCAGAGACAATGTATGAGTCTTGCGGAAGCCGGGAGTGTTTTATTACCCCGCAAGGGAATCGCGTGAAGGTTATGTTTATGTTAGAAATAGTTCTCTAAATGAATCCAATACATCAGCATACCAAGTCTGTGGTGCTAAATTTGCAAAATGCAATGCCCAAATTGGCGATAACTACTTCACTATCCCAATTGCATTGTTTTACCATTATCATTGTCTTGAGAACTCTTGTGGTGCTACCCAGAACTTTCAAGAAAAGTTACGCTTTCAAAAATATTTAACTCTGATAATGGTTGGGAGCCATGTTCATTAAGAGGTATCATTAAAACTCTTGTAGTGATACCTGCAGTGTTACTACCCTAAGTAACCATTTACCGCAATGCATAAACCATTAAGTGCATGATTTTTTAAAAATTGTTGAAAAAAATTATAAATAATTGTTTTGAAGCATTTATTCAGAGAAAAATAATGAAAAAAATTAACATAGCGGTAGGAAGCTGTTTTTAGCAAAAAAGTAATTGTTTCATATCTGCAACATTATGCATTAATGCAATAACTTATGATGTAGTATGGTAATTTTTAAAACAGTTATTTTTTTTTTGTTGTAACACAAATTCACCCCACATTTTTCACATAAAGTTTGCGTATACCCTTTGCAACTCGGAAATTTACAACGACCCCGTACATTTGTCCATATAATCCAATGTCCTTTTTGATCAAGGCGAACGTCCTTTGGAGGAGCATGCTGGGCAGGACCAGATTTTTTCGTAACACTCATCAGTTCTTCTACAGTGTTACTGCTTGAACGGCCTCGTTTAATTGGATTGTGTTGTCCAATTTTCATTAGACACAGTGGTACTTCTTTCCGAAATTCGAAAAATGTAATTGTTTGTTGGTCACTTTGTTTCGTTGTAGAAATTTTTTTAAACAAAATCCATGAATTAGCTAACGCCATATCCAGAAAGTGATAAAATAGGCGGATATACCATGTTTTG
The DNA here is from genome assembly GCA_036346205.1 of Vesta saturnalis. NCBI lineage: Eukaryota > Metazoa > Arthropoda > Insecta > Coleoptera > Lampyridae > Vesta > Vesta saturnalis. Next base: position 33,507 of record JARFJB010000749.1, read on the forward strand.
CTTTTGTTTAATATTTTGTGTCTTGCCATAAAGGCAACAAATAAATCTACCCCACCCATGTGATAGTTATATTCTTTTATAACAAAGGGACAACTAATTTCAACAGTTGATTTACTTTTTTTATCAAATCTTTTTATGGTAGTTAATGGTAATTTTCCTGCAAATGTTGACAAAACACATACAATTTTGTTGTCTTTCCTAACTAATGAAGAGATATCTATGCCGTCAAGATCCCCTACACATTCATACGAAGTGCCTCGCGGATCTTTTTTCATATCTTTTTCAGTTGGTAACTTGCAATTGATGACTCTATTCCGGCGTACAGTTCCTAAGCTGTATATTCCGTTCTGTGCTAAGTATACCAACAAAGCTGGACTGGTGTAGTAATTATCAAAATACAACCTGTAGTTTTGATTTCTAGGTATTGTTCTTGATAATCGAACCACTACGTTAGCAGCAGCTCCTAGATCTGGTTCACCTTCTATCCTTTGCCTGTCACCGTTTTCTTGACCGGAATAGACTTCGAAGTTGTACGCATACCCACTCACTCCACAAAGCACAAATAGTTTGAAACCCCATTTGTGAGGTTTCATTGGTAAATACTGTTTCATGTAGTGATGTACTTTCGTAGAACACAGCTGCTCATCGACTGAAAGTTGAGCTTCAAGAGTTACTGTGGAATTTTTTGTATTCAGATGCGTTATCGGTCTTATTTTATGAAGTCTGTCATGATTTGGATTATCCCGAGGTAAATGTTGGTCATTATCGTTAAAGTGCAAAAACTGGCGAATTTTCTCAAACCTATTTACTGTCATGCAATTGGCTACTATGTCGATACCAATAGTCGGCGACCAATAATGGCGGGTATTCGGTAGACGTACGAGAGACGTATAAACAATAATACCAATATATCGTCTTAGCTCACTGACAGAAAGGTTTAGTGGTTTAGATATGTCCAGTAAATCATCAGAAAAGTAATGTTGGAAACATTTATTTGGAGTGTCCATTTCAAGCAAAGCATTTGGCATATCATTTCCCCTAAAACATAGTTGAGCCTCATTCAAAACTAAATTTTTGTTTTTCCATTTTATTTCGGGTTTTGCAGATTTTGTTTTTGAACCAGATGGTAGTACATTTGATAAATTATCTTGCTCCACTACACTCTCGAATCGTTCTTCTGTGTTATTTAAAATCCCATTGGATATTTCTAAATCTGATAATTCATCTTGCTCATTATCGGGAGAATACTCAGGATCATCTAAACTATCTACGTCGGAGAAATACATATCTTCACTAATTTCACTCAAATTATCAGCAAAATATTGCAACTCGCCATCTTTAAGCACCTTACTACAATCACCACTCGACATGGCTAAAAGAAAAATAAAAACTCAGTCATCAAAACTACACGTGTTAGCGAATTCCAAAATGAGTCGCAATGCATGATGTTGCATTTCTGCATCATATCATTTTTTACAAAAAAATTCAACATCAAGCATGTTTTAAGACAAAATACCATAAAATGTTTGCAGTACTAACCTCAGACAGCATAAAACACAATTTTATTAACCACAAATACAGCTTTTGTTCACTTTATAACGTTTACAAAAGTCCAGTAACGAAAGTAGGGTTAGAACATGTGACAACCACTACGAGGCTGGCTTGACTGAGTTGAGATTTTTAAAATTTTAAGTGCGCAGTAGTTAATTCCATATTTATCACACTGTTGCATCTCTACAACAACATGGATAGATCGAGAACTTGTTCTGACGTATATTTTATACATGAAAATGATTTTGTTGCTTTTCTGCAACCGTATGCATTTAAGGGCCAAAAGAATAAATAAAAAAACTATGACATGTTTTAAACTTTTTACAAATAAAAGAAAAACAATTAAATTTGTTCCTTAAAATAGCAGGCTTATATTTTCGTTTTCATATTTTTCATATTTCATAAATTTGTTTTAAAATATCAAGTAATTCTTAAAGATATTATTACTTACTGTGGACGATAACTGTAATTGTTATCGAAACGTTTAAATTTATATAAAACATAAATCGAAACATGCACGATTACAGAATCCAAAATATAAGAATTTTGATTATGTGTAATAATCGTGAAAGTTTACGATCTCCAATTTGTTTGTAATTTTTAGCAACCACAATACTTATTTTCAGTGTGAAGTATTGAAGTAACTATACGCGAATTTTAATGGAATTTAGAATTTGTTCTAGGTACGATGCTTTTTAATTTAAATCGTGATAGACCTTGGTCAATTTAAATTTATGGAAAACCACCTTATTTATGGTTTGAATAATTAACTTAGAAAAAGTCATTAATATTTAATATTTTATATTGAAAGTTCAATTTATTGGTAATTGATAGTACAAGGGGGCACTATAGGGACGTGACGTCATAATTAATTAAAAGTGGTAGGTGTTTTAGAGCACTTGTAGACAGAGAGTCGGGTCATGGTCGACTTCTTTTCGGGGGCCAACCCCCTGATAGCATTTGCCAGTATTAAGAGCCTTTTATCAGTCCACCCCAGGGTTTAGGGTACGGGGTGGTCACGTGGCTGGGGTGTGGTGGAGGAGTGGGTGGAGGTGAAAGTCCAATCATTTTAATTAGGAGTCCTAATCAAATTCCTCCGCCATTGTGTTTTTAATTATGAGCGATAATCAAATTGTGGAGGAAGTCACGTCGGAAAGGGCGGGGCAGATCGTAGTTCAATTATTTTAATTTTGAGTCATAATTAAATTCCTCCGCCATTTAGTTTTTAATTATGACGTCATAATCAAACTCCTCCACCATTTTGTTTTTAATTATGACGTCATAATCAAACTTTTCGGCGATTTTGTTTTTAATTAGGTGTGGTAATGTAATTGCGGGGATAATCGAATGGGGCAGATCAAAGTTCAATTATTGTCATTATGAGTCATAATGAAAGCCCTCGGCCATTTTGTTATGGCGGGAAATTTGAATTGTATTCTAATAAGGTGTGCTAACATGTTACAGGCTAAATACTCACTAGAGCATCCAGCCCGTAAAGGTTTCTTTATTAATAGCGATAATATTTTGTTATGCGCTTGCCATTTACACGAAGTCGTCAACTAACACTTGAACTAGTTACTTTTGATCCGCACACCAGATGCGAAGAACTCAAAGGAGTTAAGGCCAGCACCATTCGACACTGAACCCAAATTCCATGGACGAGATGTCGCTATACGACACCGATGCGGTTAAAACGATAAATACTCCAGGAGGCCAGAAGACACAAAATAAACCTCCAATTAAGGGTAACGAAACCAAATTTACACGAAAGCTTCACTTAACCTCCTGGTAGGCGTAAATATTTCACTACCTCCACACACAAACCTTCGTTTATACGACAAAGCGCAAACAAGCCTTGGCCCTTACGGCATCATTCCAAGACCGAGGACATACATTCAAAAATTCTTCAGTTACGCCTTATCTGATTTTAAAAACAACAACCAATCATTCTCTCATTACATTCAAAATTATAAACGCGGTAGAAACAAAAGGCCCCCCTCCACAAATGGTCGAGAGAAATCACGTGGTATATTTCGCTTTCACACAGAAAGCTTTCCAAGTAAGCAACTCTTATTTACTCTACAGTACATATGCACTTAATTTTAATGAGTTCATATTGTAATCCAGCTAAATATTGCCTTCTCCTATAATGATGATTTTTAATCGAAAGTGAATCGGTAAGCTGTACAGTAAAAGAATCTTGGCACCTTTCCTCAAATGGAAGTTAACAGAAACATAATACGAAAACCAATTTGGAATTTTATCTCTCAATAACAACTGCGTTTTTAAATATATTTTAAACCTCGAGTTTCAATCCTAATGTAAATTAATACTAAAAATGAATCCCTTTTAACTAAATATGTACGACAATCTAATCAGAAATGCAATATAATGCTTTATATAACACTAGCAAAAGTATATCAATTTAATTTTAACTGTAATACGTCAATTTTTTTTCAAAATACAACATAATAACTCTCTTTCAACTAGAAAAATTCCTAAAACTCAAAATAACGAAAATACCTATTTACACAAAACTATCTACAGGGTGATCCCTTAAAATTCATCCACAGGGTGACAAACACTAACTTGAAAAACAGGTATAGAACGCAGGAACTTGCTCGCGGGTCTTCGTCCTCTGTTACGGATCACATTTTACATGAGCCATAATCAAGTTCCTATCACAGTCCGTTTATTTTAATTACGCGTCATAACCAAAGGTCTCCACCATTTTGTTTTTAATTATGAGTCATAATTAAATTGTAGCGCTAGTCATGTGGGCCAGATCAACGCCCATTTATTTTAATTATGAGTCATAATCAAAGTCCCCGGTCATTTTGTCTTTGCAGGAAATTTGAATTTTATTCTAATAAGGGTGTTAACACTAATTTGCAAGACAGGTATAGAACACAGGAACTTGCTCAAGTGTCTTCGGACCTGTTACGGCTCACATTTTAATTATGAGTCATAATCAAATTCCTATCATAGTCATTTTGTTTTAATTATGAGTCATAATCATAGTCTCCCGTCATTTTGTGTTTAATCAATCAATCAAATACTTCGCAAGTAATATGGATATAAATTACATAACGGTGATCGTGGCTCCACCTACCGGTAAGTGCATGCAAATCCCTGTAATCGATAGGCATAATCAAATTCCGTAGTGTTTTACACAGACAGGTTTGAACAGTTAAAGCAAGTCAGGTAAACAAGGCCGACGCCGCAATTACTTTTTCAAGGTCCTTTTACCTTTCACCGTTCAATTACATGCATAGCGTCAGGGGAAACCCGTTGACCCGTTGACCTTTCATTACCGATTTTGATAAAACACTAACAAACTTTCGGTATGCAATTACATCTATGGTGTCAGGGGATGACCCACTAATTATCTAATCATGTAAAGGTAAACAACTTGACATTCATTTCAAATTTTGATGTTATGAGTCATGATCAAAGCCTCCGGCCATTTTGTTTTTGGCGGGAAATTTGAAATAGTATTCTAGTAAGGGGCCCTCAAGCTATCTCACACGCCAGGTGTAGGATACCGGATCTTGCTCTTGAGTCTTCCCCCAAACATTCCGGTCAATTTGATTTTAACTATGTCATAATTAAATCATGTAGCCTAACTTGTTTTATCGGGCATTATTGTGTCTGGTGGGAAATTTGAAGAGGCCCTCATACTAACTCATAAGACAGAGTCAGGACTCGTAACTTGCTCTAGGGTCGTCGCCCTTTGTCAGGCCTTCGCCATATCAAACCAAATCAAACAATTTCGGTCAAATCAAACAAATCGATTAATCAAATAAATAACTCTAGATCAAATCAAATATCAATCTCAATCAAGCAAAGCAATTAACCAAATCAGTCAAATCAATCAATCTCAATGAAATCAAACAAGAAACTGAGCTAACAATTCTTCATAACCTTCAGGTAACAACTCTCCCGCTGTATGTACCTAGCTCCTATGATCGACCGCTTACTTTGTAGATAAGGCTAAGCGAAACTCAGAGCTGGTACTCTCCCTAAACGTGAGGGCACCGGCGTGGGAAAACAGTCGATCATCCGCTAATCAATCTCAATCAATTCATTCAATCAAATCATAACTTACAGCTTGCAAAAATCAGCTTACAATTCAAAAACACTGGTTTGGCTTAACTTACAGTTTGCTAAAATCAACCACAATTTAAAAATACATGTGATAGTTTTTGGCATTACTGTCAATATATGAACCCCAAATTAGGATGTAACACTATTGCTACGTTTTGCATACAAGTGATAAAAATACGTTTTGCAGTTAAATTAGTAAAAATGCCTATACAATAGCAAATATATAACCAAACTCAAAATCAGCGCACTATATTATTTTACATGCAAGGAATGTCTTATCGGAAATACCTCTGGAATAAAGGGCCTTAGAATTATAAGCAAGCTCGAACGCACTATTTCATTTTGAAAATGGATAAATGCCCGGGGACAAAGCAACAGGCCAACTTTCACTTCCAATTTTGATAATACACATGTGATTTGAAGCTAACACCGATTTCATCGCGTAAGACAACTATAGGACTTTATTTTACGCAACGCTTATCATTATCATTAGACAAACATAATAACAATAATATGGCTCATGTCGAGTTTTGAATACATTGATAACAATACGTTTTACAAATAAATCCGTAAAAATGCCTATACAACAACAAATATAACCAAACTTGAAATCAGGCCTCTAGCAATTAAATAAAGTAAATAAAATGAGGGGTAAGGGTTAAAATAAAAAAAAACAAGCAATTACCAGGATTGTTATCAATAATGGTATTGGAAGCACGCCTTGAAGGTTATGAAGAAGTGTTTGTTCAGCTTCTTGTTTGATTTGATTGAGATTGATTGATTTGACTGATTTGGTTAATTGCCTTGATTGATTGAGATTGATGTCTGATTTTATCTACAATGATTTGTTTGAGATTGATTTGCTTAATTGATTTGATTTGATTCATTGATTTGTTTGATTCGACCGAGATTGTTTGAGGTTTGATATGCTTCGGCCAACTTGATTAATTTTTGTCTTTTGACAAGGGGGCGAAGGCCCGAGAACATGTTCCGACATCCTATATTACCTGTCTTGCAAGTTAGTGTTAGGGCCATTTATTAGAATACAATTTCAAATTTCCCGCAAAGGGCCGAAGACCTGATAAGAGGCGACGATCCTAGAGGAAGTCCTGCAACTGTCTTATGAGTTAGTATGAGGGCGCCTTACTAGAATATAATTTCAAATTTCCCGCCAAATACAAAAATGGCCGACAAAACAAATTAGGCTACAAAATTTAATTGTGACAGTTAAAAGCAAATTGACTACGGAATTTTGAGAGCGTAGACCGGAGAGCTAGTTCCGGTGTCCTATACCTGGTGTATCAGATAGCCCGAGGGCCCCATATTAGAATCTATTTCAAATTTCCCGCCAAAAACAAAATGACCAAGGGCTTTGATCATGATTCATAACATCAAACTTTGAAATGAATGTCAACTTGTTTACCTTTACGTAATTAGATAATTAGTAGGGTTTTCCCCTGACACTATAGATGTAATTGCATAGCGAAAGTATGGTTTTGTTTTACCAAAATTGGTAATGAAAGGTCAACGTGTTTTCCTTTAGGTGATTAGGTGATTAATGGGTTTTCCCTGACGCTATAGATGTAGTTGAATGGTGAAAGGAGAAAGAACCTTGAAAAGTAATCACGGTGTCGGCCTTGTTTACGTGACTCATAATTAAAAACAAAATGGTGGAGGCCTTTGATTATGACGCGTGATTAAAAAAAAAGGTGATAGGAATCTGATTATGGCTCATAATTAAAATAGGCCCGCGAGCAATTTCCTGCGTTCTATACCTGTCTTTCAAGTTAGTGTTAGCACATCTTATTAGGTTAACAATTCAAATTCCCACCAAAACAAAATGGCCGAGGGCTTTCATTATGACTTATAATTAAAATAATTGGATTTTGATCTTTCTCAATCCTTCCCCCACAAGTTAAGACCCTAAAGCAAGTTCCGAAGGCCTGTTTTATGTGCTAGTATGAGGCTTCCACATAATTTCAAATTTCCCGCCATGACCGAGAACTTTGATTAAGACTCGCAATTAAAATAATTGGACTTTCATCTGCCTCGTTCGATTATCCCCGCCATTTAATTAGGTACTACTGCTAATGAAAAACAAAATGGCGGAGGGATTTGATTATGACTTATAATTAAAATGATTGGACTCTGACCTGCCCGCCCCTTTCCCACATGACTACCTTCACAATTTGCTTTTCACGTCATAATTAAAAACAAAATGGCGGAGGGATTTGATTATGACTCATAATTAAAATAATTGGACTCTGACCTGCCCCGCCCCTTTCTCACGTGACTACCTCCACAGTTTGATTATGGCTCATAATTAAAAACGAAAGTGGCGGAGGAATTCGATTATGACTCATTGAAAAAGAAATAACAGGGGACTTTGATTATGACTCATAATTAAAAACAAAATGGCAGCGGTATTTGATTTCATAATTAAAAGGAAAATGGCTGAGGAATTTGATTGACTTATAATTCAAAACAAAATGGCCGCGAAATTTAATTATGAGTCATAATTAAAAACAAAATCGCGGAGGAATTTGATTATGACGATAATTAAAATGATGGGACTTTGACCTCCCCCACTCCTACCACACACACACCAGTCACGTGACCACCCCGTACCCCAAACCCTGGGATGGACTGACAAAAAGGCTTATAATACAGCCAAAAGGGCCCTAATGAGGTGTGGAAATGCCAACAAGGGTTGAAAATGTCATCAAGGGAATGAACATGGCCTCCGAAAAGAAGTCGACCCTCTGTCCTCAAGTGCCCCAAAACCGTCTCCACTTTTAATTAATTTTGGCGTCACGTCCATATAGTCTGATCTTTACACTATTGATATAAATGTATGTTAAAACCGGTTTGATAAAATAATTCTTTAAGTTTAAAGTTTGTTTAATATTCGAGTTTATTAATTTTATTGAATTGATCTTTGACCTATAAATCATTAATATCAATCTAACTTTGAATTGTTTAACTAATTTATCCAATTGTAGTAATTAATACTTGTAATAATGTGCTAAACACCTTTTCTGCTTAAGGAAATTGACTAAATATGATGTAATTTTGCACTTATTTATCCCCGTAAACAAATATGTCAAAATTGACATATATTCTATATATGTATATATATATATATATATATATATATATATATATATATATATATATATATATATATCTTGAAGAAGGAAATAGATATTTTCGAAAGCTGGATATAATCAAAGAGTTTTATTAACGTCCCCAAAATGCTTATTTTTTAGATAATTTACAGTCACAAATACTTTTCCTTTATATATATATATATATATATATATATATATTCCTGACGCTATAGATGTAGTTGAATGGTGAAAGGAGAAAGAACCTTGAAAAGTAATCACGGTGTCGGCCTTGTTTACGTGACTCTAAGTAAACTGCCAAAGAATTCCTCAAGTGGGATTTGAAACCACGATCTACACTTTGCTAGAAAACTGCATTACCAACTACGCTACCGAGGGAACAAATCTCACTGGATATAAACTTAATTTATGTATATTTTTTATTAGTGCTGATGTATATTAATGATCACAGTATTTTTAAATTTTAATTTACATACAATTTGTATAATCAATATATATATATATATATATATATATATATATATATATATATATATATAAAGGGAAAAGTATTTGTGACTGTAAATTATCTAAAAAATAAGTGTATTGGGGACGTTAATAAAACCATCTTTGAAAACTTACGATGGCAATATTTTTCAATCAAAGAGAGATATGAAAAAAATAAAAAATACCGTTTCTATAACAATCAGGAGGAATACAAATGACGTATTTTTCAAACTACTCCCACTCCCCTTTAAGCCCCATCCATACTAACTTAAGAATCTGAATCACAATACCCACTCGTGATGCCTCTTTGGAAAGCTTATTATTGATCATAAAGGAAGTAGGGTTAACTGATAAACGAACCTCAAATTTGAGGATAATTCTTGAAAAGGTTACCAAGACTTATCTTTTAAACAAAGAGTGGTATGAAAAAAATTTAAAAAACACTTCAACCCCCTTAAGCTTCTCCCGTCTAGAACAAAATGGCCGTCATTTCGAACAATTATTGTAATTATTTTCTACAGTGTACCTGTTTTTCTTTAAATAAAAGTTTTCTTGAATTTAAAGTAGTATTAGATTCTACCAATTTTGAATAAGCTTTCTATAGAGGTGCCCAAAGTGTGGTATTGCCATTTAAGATGTTTAAGAAGATGTTTAAGTCACTGTGGGTGAAGCTTAAGGGGTTGAAAAGTATTGTTTTTTATACCTCCCTTTGTTTAAAAGATGTCATTGTAACTTTTCCAAGAATTATCCTCAAATTTGAGGTTAGTTTTTCAGTTAACCCTACTTTTTTTATGATCAATGGTTAGCATGTTTAATAAGCTTTCCAGAGAGGTATCACAAGTGGGGTATTGTTTTTTAAGATTTTTAAGTCGGTATGGATGGTGATTAAGGGGGAGGGGGGGTAGTTTCAAAAGTACGTCTGATTATTATAGAAACGGTATTTATTATTTTTTTCATATCTCTTTTTGTTTAAAAAATATTGCCATTGTAAGTTTTCAAAGGCCTACTCGGTATGTATGTATATATATATATATATATATATATATATATATATATATATATATATATATATATATATATATATATGTATATATCCACACACAACAGGGTGGGTGTCTACTGCGTAGACGGAGGATTTCTCCTTAACTATTAGAGATATCAAAACCAATTTTGATGTGGTAATACACGATTCTACACATTCTAAAAATATTTAGGTATATACAAGGTGATTGACAAAAATATGCCAACCCAAACCTGTGTTTTGTAAGGGAACACCCTGTGTATTTTTTAATTTTTTGATTCTCTGGTACATTTAGAATAAAAGTATAGAAATTTGTATCTGCATCACTAACCGTTCGGCAGATATCGTCACTGTAGTACCAAAATACTTATCAATTTAAGCAGAAAATCCTCAAACAAATCGTTGTGTTAGATTGTGTTTACAGGAATATGGGAACTACTTTGAAAATATTCTTTAGAAACTTTTTACTTTAAAAAACGTTATGTTCCTTAGTATTACATTCGAAATTACAGTAGGTAGTTTTAAATTAAGATATTATTACTTAAGTTAGACACTTAAAATAACTTTATTGGTTACATAACGAATACTGTTCCTTCAAAATACATTTATTTAAATTACTTCCTTTTGCTATTAAAAGAGTGGTGTATTGATATTTTTATGTTACTTCATCCATTGGCGCGGTAAAATGTCCGTAGTTTGTTTTTGTAAATTATCTAAAAAAATATCGCTTTCATTGAACAAAACGTAAGAGTATGTCTGCAAATGTGAATAAGATGTGTATTTTCATACAGGGTGAAGCATTTTTTAGAATAATATGTTGCATGTAGTCGACATCATCGCCTCTGATAGATACATTGAAACAATATTAATAAGAAGCATGTGTGAGCACTGGACAAATGTCTGTACCAAATATGAATGTTTTAAACCACATCGTTCTAGATAAATTGAAGGAAATATGGGTTGGCTCTATAACATTCAAGACCCTGTTACTCCTCAGGGGTGCAACTTTGGTCTAAGGTATATTTAGTTCATTCGCTTTATTTTTTTATCTAGATGCACTGGTATCGTTTGTGCTACTCTATTTAGAATTACCCTGTATATTAGTTTCTGTCTGGAAACTTGCAAAATAAATAAATAATTTCACGCCATTCATCTATACATCTCTCTGCATTTAAAAACAATAAGAATGGGTTAGTTTAACAGCTAAAGCCGTAGGGAACCAGTTCCTATCTGCTGAATCTGGCGTAAAGATGGCAATCGAGGCTGTTTTAGTGACATCTGGACCAGTTTCTGTAAACCCCGGTATTCTTAATAACATCAATTAACGGAGGTTTATCATGCCACGTTTGTCCACGCATTAAGTCCTCACGCGGGCGGTGTATGTCCGTTTTGCTGATTAAAAACCAGAACGATATTATTATTCATCGATAGGTTTGTTTACACGCCTACTTCGCGTATTAAAATGAAAACGAGGGTAATTATTTATCGATAAGTTTATTTACACGACCACCTTAATGTTGTGAAAAACCAACACAAGAAAAAGGAAAAGCCTAAATTCGCGTTTTTAGTTTTTACCACACGAGAGCTTTTTACGATTATGGTTTGTAACAAAGGAAATTAAACGTCATCTATCCGATACGACCCAATCCAACCTATAACTTCAACTCACCGTTTTACTTCCAAATCCACCCCAATGTTTAAAAATTAAAAGAACAAGAATATTACGTAGAAATATTTTCATATTCATCATTAAAAGAAGTATTATTTTTTAAAAGTCCACTCGTCCGTAGCAAACCCTATAGGTATGTCTCGAACTTCAAAGTAACAAACAAAGCCGTCTTTTGATTTATGGTATATTCCAATATAAGTAATTACTAACTGGCGACGTTTTACCCAAATTCCGAGCGTATAAAAATGCTAACCGATTTGTTACGGTCGTTTTCGAGTAACAATTTGGAATCATATGAAGGAACACCTGGTTTTCTACCTCAACATGTGTTTTCTTTTCCTTTTCAACCTTCAATTACATACATTCAAATCTTAGTTACATACAATACATAAAATAAAACATTCCGAAAAACTATCGTATTACAAGATATTAAAATCCATTAATTATCTTTTCTTTTGTGCTAACAATTTCGATTTAAAAATTGTTATTATAATAATAAAATTTTCCCCGGGCGCTACCTACAACACGAAACTATTATCTGATAATTATATATGAGATTTACATATGCACTATCCCTTTTTATTGAGCAAAATCGATTAAGAAAATCAATTTTTAATTCAATTTTCTATTAAAATTTTAAATCCACCTTAAGAAGAGGTGGTATCTCTTTACCAAACTTTCACAAAAATAAATTCGAAGACGAAGGTTATACGTAAAACTAGTATATAATTTTTTTAAACAAGATGTGAGGCTATTACATGCATTTTAGTTTTTTTAAAACCCTTAAAAATTTTGATGAATTTTAGCACTATTTTCATTGCCAAGTAAATGCTAATTTATACTTTCGTTACAATTACGTAACAGTCTAAACATTATTGCATCTACTTATAATAAATAAAAAATGTTTTTTTAGAGTTTCTTGTTGAGCCCTTCTGCTCCTATCTAGAAAACATTATGTTAATTCTATGCAGTATTAAAAGCTAATCAAGCTGGCGAATGTCCCTGTCTAATTTTCTTAAATGAACGTCAAAATGGCTGACGAAAAATGCGAAATTTTGATACTGTTGCGTCATTACTGGAAAGTAACCGCTGCAGTTAAAAAATATGCGAAGTGGAAGGGAAAGCAATAGTGAAAATTCGTACGGCCCAGCGCTGGTTTCGAAAATTTACTGGCGGAGATACAAGTCTCAAGAGGAAACAAGGTTCTGGTCGGCCCAACTCGTGAAGTAACGCTGAACTTCGAGATGTACCCGTAAGTTGTCAGCAGAGCTAGGGTATTCCAAAGGACACTGTAGAGAAGTTCCTCACGGCTTAACGCCACCAATGGCAGAAAGGCGAGTTCAGGTTTGTGATCAACTGCTTTCCAATCCTTGGGACTTAATTCAATAATCTTAACACAGAAAATCAGTGGATTACTGTTGGGCAACCTTCATTGCCCGTTCCCAAACGAGAAAGGTTCCAAAGGAAGGTTATTCTTTGTGTATGGTGGAATTTTCTTGGGGTTATTTACTTTGAGTTAGTTCCTGATGGGCGATTGATGCTAACCTTTACAGTCAACAGTTGAATAGGATGCATGATGCTCTAAGTCGGCGTTACCCTGGATTAGTGAACAGAGGACGGGCAATCCTGCAACAGGACAACGCCAGACCTCATACTGCAGCTGAAGCTCAAAAAAAATTAGGGAATTGAATTTCGAGCTTCTTCCTCATCCAACTTATAGCCTGGACCTTGCGCTTTCCCATTATGACATATTCCGATCGATGGCGCACTTCCTTCGTGGACGGCGTTGAGGCTGCTGCATGCCGTGAATTCTTTAATTCCAAAGATGCTACATCGTTCCGTCGTGGCATTGAAGATCTTGCAGAAAGATGACGAAAGATATTACTTTACAACGGTTTATACTTTAGTGAATAAGGGTTTTCATTTGTTATTTTATCATTAAATAAAGTTTTTTCATAAAAAAAACGTCATTTTTTATAGGCCATCCTAGTATTATATTATATTTTGAATTTAAATATATGATTCATGTTATATTTACGTAAAATGTTTTAACCCATTTACAATTTATTTTCTACTACAGTGGCATAGTTTGATTCTTCATTTATGAATTTTTATTATGTTTATTCATGTATATGAATACTAATTGATTGCAAACACAACACGTTCTTCTGTTTAAACGAACAGAATATTAAATTTAAAATATTAAATAAAAAATTTAAAAAACCCCTGGCAAAAATTCTAATTTAAAATCTCTAAAAAGTAAACAAATTTTCTTGAATCAGATCTAAGAACAGTCTCGATCAAGGCACCTTTCAAACAAAAAAATAAATCAAAACGTCTAAAAAAAAAGTAAAAAAATCTCTTCATTAACTAGAAAAGACCAGATTATCTTCAAACGGCTTTCTTGAATCATAGCTAAGAACACTCCCGATCAATTCACCTTTCAAACAAAAGAAACTAAATCAAAATCGGTTCCTGCCATAGACAGATACACGGATACACACGTTAAACTTATAACACCCCTCTTTTTTCGCGGGGGGTTAAAAAAAAAATAAAATAGTTCTCAATTTATAAATAAAACTAAAAAGTGTAGTTCCAAAAAATTGTATCACTTCACACCCAAAACACAAAAATAAAAAAATGCTACATTTACAAAAAATGTTTGCACACCCTCGCGGACTTTAGGTGATTCCCTTGCTATATATTAACCAATGAAATGTCATAAATTTTAAAATCAGACCAATCGGAATAGAATTATAGCGACTATTTTAGAAAAATAGTCACTTTAATTAATGTCAAATAAAACTTCAACTGCTTCTGTCAGTTTTTCCGTAATTAAATTGTTTTTTGTATTTTCGTATTCGGTTAATAACATTTTTGCTTTTTTTCATTATAAATCCATAGCTAGTTTTGAGTTTTTATTCCACTTCATTTCATTATATAATTAATTTAATTTACGCGGGAAATAATCTTGCAGAATACCACACGAGCTTAAGTTATTCCTGAAAATTTTCCTTCGGCCACGATTATTTTAAGAAAATTCGACTCGGGATAATTTTCAAAACATTCGTGGACTCAAAAAAATTGCCCGTAATAATTTAAGCACTTGAAATTTCGGTAGAACTGTGATAAGTAATAATAATAATCTTTGAGATCCATGTTTATTAGGAATTGTTATTAAAACCTTTATGGTGCTACCCAAAATTTCTTACATACGCGACTTCTTGATGAGGAAAATGAAATTAGAACTTGAATAATAATGATTTAACAAGTATGTTCATTGAGAGTTATTAATAGAACTTTTGCGGTGCCACCCATATCTCTCACGAAATATTACACTTACAAACATTTTTTCACGCACTCGAGTACTTGAAAAGAGAAAAACGATAGTTTGATAGAACTCTGATAATAATGGCTAGAACCATGTTTATTAGTTCTATTTTACCCGTATTGAAATATACCTACCCCTCTTTCTATTCTCAGTTGTATTTCGATTCTAAATATTTCACTCAGTGAATCACCATTTAAACTTTAAACATGAGTGTTTTATTTGTCTTAAACTTTTGACATTACTTCTATATCACTCAACTTGAAATAAACTATATAGAGCGTCCCTTATTAAACTCAATAAAATGTGTAGGTTAAAGAAAGAGATATATTCTTTTGAAACGCAACTCTTATTGAGGTTGTTACGGTATAACCTGGCAGTAAAACGGGATAACAGATAAACTTGGCTTTTTGCACGACTAGCCAGCGGTCGGGGTGGGTTCGATGTACTAAATTTTGCGCACAATAGGATAATTTATCATATATAAGTCCAAATAGGGGTTGAAACGACATAAAACCGGAAACAGGTGCCCGAGTGTTTGAAATGTCACAATAGGGGTTGAAATGCCCAATTACGTTAGTTCACAGATCGCTCAAAATACTCAAATAACTTGCTAAACGTAATCTCCGCAGGTGGCCCTGAGACCTGCAGATCTCGCCAACCTTAAACGTTTCAAAAATATTTGCACGCTTAGCTAAAATAATTACGTGCGGCAAAATCAATCACTAAGTTGTTAATAAAACAATAATGTATTGTTCCATTACGTTATTAAAATAGACTCTTAAAATAAGTTCATTTCAACAACAAAACACTTTAATTCTGTACGCAACCACTTGAAATTGTATTCTTCAAATTGCAATTTATTATGCTCAAATCATAAAGGAAAAAAAAGCAATGGTTCATCGACCTCAAAGTATACGTTATAGTTAAATATAATCACTTGAAAAGCTTTCGGCCATAATTATTTGTTTAATCTAAACCCAGTGTAATGACGTTACTTCACTGAGCAAATTCAATAAAATTAACACTAAATATGCGTGTCGTCGGATGCTGTGTAATAATAGGTTCACATTAAAAAAAAAAAACAAGTTCAATAACCTAAATATATGTAATATGGATAAAAATAAAAAAAGAAATTAGAACCATCGAATTGTCAATACAGATTATTATCATCTTATTACCTAGGTTATCTATTAACGGTGAAGCGAGCTAGCTCATGATGACCTCTTTTAAAATTTACTATGAAACTGATTTAAATGTCCAAAAGAATAAATGGTTATTTTTCTACAAATAAATAATTAATTGCGTGCTCAAAGCGTAGTCATCACACACAATTTCGATGTAAATTCATCAGTTTAAACAAGAATAGAAAAACACTTTCAAATAAATTTAGATAATGAAAATACGGATGGATACGTATATATTGAAATTTAAACGGTAAAGATTAAATAAAAGTTAATCTTAAAACAAACAAACGTATTCAACCGTTTACACAAAAAAAGTAATACCAATGACACACCATAAACTTATTAGCATTCGTCATCCACTACATTAAAAAACACAGAAGTGTTACCTTAAATGGAGATGCCCTTTTGTTACACAGACATCCGGAATTGACCTGCAGAAGGACCTCGGCTATAGGGTTGATATTAACTAGACGCTCGTAGCTTCCCTTACAATACTGCTAATAATGGCCTCTATTTCAATTCGCGTTCTGATGAAATTTCAATCGAGCGTGTGTACACTAATAATTATATTATCATGACGTTAATTCACTTTACCTTACTTTGTACGAGTTAACTATAC
This sequence comes from Vesta saturnalis, assembly GCA_036346205.1. Classification (NCBI taxonomy): domain Eukaryota; kingdom Metazoa; phylum Arthropoda; class Insecta; order Coleoptera; family Lampyridae; genus Vesta; species Vesta saturnalis. The sequence goes on from JARFJB010000749.1 coordinate 50,603, forward strand.
ACAAAAGCTGGTTTATTTACAGCACGTTACTGATTATCTTTACTCTAATAATGTACAAGTTCTAGATAATTTTTAATATTCTTATACTTGATTTTATTTACGGCAAGTTATTTGCTTAATAGCGCACTGTAAACTTTAGGTTACAAACCTTGGAACAAATGTTGTATTTTTCCGCCAAAAAGCGAAGACTTCTCCAGAGAACGACGAAAGCACTTGGGAATTTAAACACTAAACGCCTTTCTGGATCTCGATAAGCCCCATGGAACAACTGCACAAAACTATAAAGTGTTCTCGTGAAGGTTGAACAATTATATGATCCCTTATTTGGAATGTGAGGGAATGAGAATCGCTGCTACGATAGTTCCTTCAACACGGACCTGAGTCAACGTTGTTCCGCGGTAATCACTACGTCACCGTAACGATAAACTTAGCGCTTCCAAGCCTAAACTACCACTACCCTCGTGAATAGTTTCACTTGCCGCCACATTGGTTTTTTTAAACCCCCTCTATCTAATTAGCCAATTAAAGAAAAAGATACACAAATTATGCTAACTACGCGTTTTCACGAATTCCTACTCGAAAATCGTCGGGAGAAATTGCATCGTCAACAGAACCTACTTCTACTCGAAGCCTTATCTAAGTAAGTTGATATATGGCAAATTGGAATTTTCTAGCTAACTAGCCTTTAATGCCATTTAGTTAAAGTCAAATTCTCTGTTTAAAACCAAACTCTTATCAACAGAAACGGTGCCGAACTGGCGGCTCACTTTAACTTATGCAAAAGATGTACCTTACAATGTAATCATTTGAATACGTTCTTTTATTTAATATTATATGTTGCAATTTCAACTTGATTTAACTAAATTTCCCCAATTTAAAATAACGAAAACATTTATCTATACACAACTATCCTTATTTACAAAGACACTAACGAATGTTTCCTTTCAAATTAGTAAGAAGGTTTCCCTAAATATCGATAACAAAATGTAAAGCACATTCTCCTTTTAATCTATCATTTTACTTGATCAACAAAAGCTTTATTTTTGTTTTTAGAAAATACGTAAACGAAAAAAGAAAACGTTTCAATCGAAAAGCTTTACTGCATTCCATTACTAGGGTCTATACTACATTTAAGATGTACGGTACTAACAAATAATTTATAATTTCTAAAATTATCGGCAAATCGGCATTAACTATTCCTAAACATGTCTTTCAAACCATTACTATCAGGGTTTTATTAAAATTTCCTTTTTCTAACCAACATATTTCCAGGTCCTCGAAAACGTGAAAATTTGTTATACGTGTAACTTTTTTTTGAGAGTTCTGTGTGGCACCACAGGAGCTCTATTAATAACTCTTAATGTAAATAGAACATGGCTATCAAACCATTATTATAATAATTCTATCGAAACTTTCCTCATCCAAGCCCAGAAACGGGTGTAAGAAATTCTTTAAAATGTAACTTTTCTTTAGAGTTCTGGGTAGCATTTCAAGAGTTCTAATATCTTTTAATGGCAGTAGCACCGAAAAAGTTTGAAGTGATACAACTTTAAAATTACATGTTTATTTTTCTGAATTGGTAACTATTTTATTTGTATTTTTCGAAACAGAAAAACAGTTTTATGTTTATTTGGATAAGTGTGACATATGCATGCGGGAGTGTCTTTGTGCGTATTGAGTAAATGGAACGAAATTTGTAAAATATGGAATGTAACGTTTCGAATAAATTCAATTTTTACCTTCAACCTACATATACATATGTAGGTATACAGGGTGTTTCAGAACTATGGTGACAAAGCGATACAGGTAATAGATTATCGAAAAATAAGTATAGTTTACATAATAAACGATTGTCCTAATATCCGCCATTTCTGAGATACAGGGTGTTAAAACTCTACTTTTTTTCGTCTTTTTTTAGTTTACATGAAAACTACTGTGACTATTGGAATGAAAATCGGTGTACGTATGTGTTCTTAATCCGAAACATTTTATGGACATAATTAGAATTTTGTGCATTATAGATATATCGTTACATATTTTCATTCAAAACTTTTTGGAATTTAAATTTATTGGCAAAAGAGTTCAAAAGATTAATGAACAATCAACCTAAAAAAGGTACTCTTAGTAAAATACGCTAAAGTGAACGGTTGTACAGAAAAATGACAATTATTGTCATATTGTGTTCAAACACTTTTTGTTAAGAAAGTGTGCTTTTAATACTATCTAATTACAATAAAATAAATGCTAATATTACAATAAATGGTCAAAGTGATGACCGCGTTGGTCATTTAATCCATTCCGTCTAATTTTTGTACGAAAAAGTCGGTCACCATTGCCTGGTAACCATTGCCGTCTACATTACGGTGGTTCAATTCATAATTTTTAAAAAAGTGTGGTCCGATTATTCTTCCTGCTCACATGGCACACCAAACTGTCACTTTTTGAGGATGTAACGGAAGTTCTTGAAATGTATGTGGATGTTTGTTTCCCCAGATCCGATAATTCTGCTTGTTAACGAAGCCTCGTCATTAAAGATGATTTTGTTGTCAGCTTGTAGTTGTTCCAAGAAACAGTTGATAAAGTTTCTGCGCTGTCTATGGTCGTTAAGCTGCAGCTGTTGAGCCAGCTGGATCTTGCAAGAATGAAGGTGTAAATCTTTTCTCAAAATTCGTTGAAGAGCGCTGCGGTTGAAGTGTATTTCCTGCCGACGATGTCGGATGGAGGTGTTTGGTCGTTCTGCCACACTGACACTTACAGCTACATGTTTTCTTCCAATCTTGTGGGCCGATGACGGGTAAGGTTTCTTTCATCTTTCAATGAAAACGTCCACTCAAATCTCTTGCTCAAATTTTCAATAGCAGGCCTTATCGGTCGATTATGCACGCCGAAATGATCACGTAACTTGCAAATCGTCACAGTTAAATTTCTTCCATTTTTGTAACGGGTTAATAAACCTTCTTTCAAGCTATTAATTAAACAAATACCATATATGGCTCACTCAACAATTGACTGTCGAACCATGGCGCGCGATTCGAAATTCAAGTTCTTGTTGAGACACCAATTGAGAAAACGTATACCATAATGGAAAGCATTTATTGTCATTATTTGGAGTAGTGGGCGCCCTTTTGTCAATTACGCCATCGTTTGTGTAATGACCATCCAGTAATTTAGAATAGATGAATCCGTTGCATGAAAATGTTATATGTAAGTTTTTTAGAAATGTAACTATTGATTTTATAAAATCTCGATCTAGTTAAACATCATATTAAAGGACGACGATCCTTTTCAACCTGATATGTAGATTACAAGGAATCAAGCGATAAGAAATTCTCTTTTAAAAATACAAAAGGAAAATAACGTTATAACTACATATTTGGACGTAATTGTAAAACCGTTACACTCCCTATTCGACAGCACCGTATTCAGAAAGTTTTAATTAATCTTTCCACCCAATTGGAACGGTATTTTCCACCACACCATAGAAATCAAGCGTTTTACCGCTCCAGAAAACGGCCAGACCACGATCTCCTGATCTAGAATCTCCAGTTCCACTTTATTGTTAATTTATTAATTTTTTGTTTTGTATCAGTGTTGTAGATTTTATTAAGTTACGTTAATATTTAGTATTGCCAATAGAGTAGGTAATAAATGTATTGTACCATTTTATTTATTAGTGGAGTTGATCGGCCTATTTCCACAGTTTATGCTTTTGAGCGCGACGTTTCGGAAGCGGACTCTGCTTCCGTTATCAGGCTTAGTCCTGAGAAGGACTGTTTTCACACTTGAGTCGAATTCATATGTTATATGTAATTTTTTCCCCCAAGCACTTGACTACTCTTAGATTCGAACCTGGTACCTTTCACTTACTAGTCTGACACCTTTGCCACTGAGCCACGGAGTAATCCAATATATATATATATATATATATATATATATATATATATATATATTTAGAACTTATATATATATATATATATATATTAAACTTTTCGTGGTTGCGCAGAAGTTTATTGCGCATGTTGCGCAGTAACTTCTTGCGCAGGTGTATTGCGCTTAAGCTCTTCGCGCATTATTGGAATCCATATGGGTTTCATTTCTACACTAGCTTGGCTTATTGGATTTTCTGCTAGTGCGATGTATGTGGCTTCTTTGAGTTTTCGACGAGTTGTGTTCTCGTCCTTAGCCACTATCTGTATGTTATCCCATTGGATGTGGTGGTCTTCGTTCCAGACATGTTCGGCGATTCTTGATCTTTCTATTTCGCCCTTGCGGACGTTGTTCTTGTGTTCCTGTGTTCTCACTTTGAGTGGTCTACTGCTCTCTCCTATGTATGCTCTGCCGCATTCGCATGGTAAGTTATATACACAATTCTTGGAATTCTGATCTTCATTGTATGGTTTGGTTTTGGTTAGTATTCCCCTGAGCGTTCTGGTCGATTTGAAGGCAGTGCGTATCTTGTATTTGCTGCCTATCCTTCGTATTTTGTCGGAGGTACCTTGTATATGTGGTATTATCGCTGTATATTTAGGTTCTTCTTTTTCGGTTACCCTTTCCCTGTTTAGGTTAGCTGTTAGATCGGGGTAGCCATTTTCTTTAAGTGTGGGTAGGTTTCCTGTATACACTTGTCGTGAAAGTGTTGTCATTCCTGTGTATAAGTACATCCAGGAATGGCAGTTTTTGTTCCGACTCCAATTCCATTGTGAATTTTATGGAGGGTGCGCAGCTATTTAGATGATCTAGGAATTCATCTAGCTTATGCTTGCCGTGTTGCCACACTACGAAAGTATCGTCCACGTATCTAAGCCACATCCTTGGTTTCTCTGTGAATTCGGATATCGCTTGGTCTTCAAAGTCTTCCATATATATATATATATATATATATATATATATATATATATATTGCTCACTATGGATGATAGTGGGGAACCCATCGCCATCCCAAACTCTTGTTGATAGAATTTGTCTTCTACCTGGAAATATGTAGTTCTAATGCATATTGTCAGAAGTTCCATTATTGTGTTTACCGAGAGTTGCGTGCGTTCGTCTAACGTTTCATCCTTTTCCAGCTTGTCTCTTATGATAGTTAGTGCCTTATCGGTCGGCACATTTGTGAATAGGCTCACAATGTCGAAGCTTACCAGTATTTCTTCGTGGTTGGGTTGGAAGTTTCTGATGGTTTCCACGAAGTGCTGCGTATTCTTGACCATAGACTCGGTTTTTCCCGTTAAGGGTGTGATGATACCTAGCAGATAGTGTTCTAATGGGTGGCAAGGTGAATTTCTCGAGCTCACAATTGGTCTCAGAGGAATTCCCTGCTTATGAATCTTTGGTAGGCCGTACAGATGCGGAGGTTTGCTGTAGTGTGGGGTAAGTCTAGTTCTCTGGTAATCGGAGAACTCCCCCTTATGTTTCGCCAGCGTCAGGTATATCCGTCTTTCGATTGATGGTGTGGGGTCTTTTGGTATTTGTTTGTACTCGCCCCCGTCTAGTAGTTCTTGGATCTTACTGCTGTAAGTGTCCATATCCATTACCACAGTCGCGTTTCCTTTGTCTGCCGGGAGAATTTTGATTGATGGGTCATTCTTAAGAGAAATGACCGCTCTCCTTTCTAGGTTAGAGAGGTTAGGTTTAGTTCGCCTAGATGAATCTAGGACTGATCTAACCTTACTTCTGTATTCTTCGGCTTCTTCAGGATCTAATTTCATAGCTGTTTCTTCGACTGCGGTGATTAAATCTACTTTCGGAATATACCTCGGTGTTATCGCATAGTTCAAGCCTTTGTCCAGAACCTGCATTTCGTTTTCTTTCAACTGTCGTTTTTTTTTTATGATTGTGGACCTGAACAGGCTAAATAAGGCCTATCGTGCTAAAGCACTCAGGAACACTTAGGAGGATGGATAGAGGGATAATTAATTGCCAATAGATGCCTATGAACAGCTACCTTAAATTTTCTCATATCATAAGTGAGAGGAAAACAGGAACTAGGGAGATCATTCCAGAGTTTAGAAGCCGTGTAGAAAAATGTGGATTGTGCCCGTTTGGTACGACAAGTGGAGATTTGTACTGCATACTGATGATGTGAATGAGCGAACCGAGTGTTTCTCGAAAAGATAGCCCGAGATGGTATCAAAGAATATAATTCAGCAGCACAATAACCATTGTAATAACGATAATACAAAGATAGAACTGAAATCATCCTTCTATGCTCAAGGGACTGTATGTGAGAAGTTAACGACGGGTCATTTATAAGCCTAATCGCTCTCTTTGAATACGATCAACGATATCGAGAGTGTATTGGGGAGCACTAACCCAGAGGTGAGAATTATATTCCAGATGAGGCCGAATTTGGGCCTTATACAGCAGAAGGAGTTGTCGAGAGGTAAAGTACTGCTTAGATCTGTATAAAAGCCTATTTTACGAGCAGCTGTTTGGAGATGTTTATGACAGTGTCATAAACCAGGGGAATACTAACCAAAACCAAACCATACAATGAAGATCAGAATTCCAAGAATTGTGTATATAACTTACCATGCGAATGCGGCAGAGCATACATAGGAGAGAGCAATAGACCACTCAAAGTGAGAACACAGGAACACAAGAACAACGTCCGCAAGGGCGAAATAGAAAGATTAAGAATCGCTGAACATGTCTGGAACGAAGACCACCACATCCAATGGGATAACATACAGATAGTGGCTAAGGACGAGAACATAACTGGTCGAAAACTCAAAGAAGCCACATACATCGCACTAGCAGAAAATCCAATAAGCCAAGCTAGTGTAGAAATGAAACCCATATGGATTCCAATAATGCGCGTAGAGCTTAAGCGCAATACAACTCCGCAAGAAGTTACTCCGCAACATGCGCAATAAACTTCTGCGCAACCACGAAAAAGTTTAATATATATATAAGTTCTAAAATATATATATTGGATTACTCCGTGGCTCAGTGGCAAAGGTGCCAGGCTAGTAAGTGAAAGGTACCAGGTTCGAATCTAAGAGTAGTCAAGTGCTTGGGGGAAAAAATTACATATAACATATGAATTCGACTCAAGTGCGAAAACAGTCCTTCTCAGGACTAAGCCTGATGACGGAAGCAGAGTCCGCTTCCGAAACGTCGCCTCAAAAGCATAAACTGTGGAAATAGGCCGATCAACTCCACTAATAGGAAACCACAGTTACAAAACACTTATAATACAGAATTTTATTTATCAGTCACTAGAAATAACTCGCACCTATCTCCGCAAGTAAAGCAAAAGTTCTAGCTGTTAGACTTTACAATAATATACAGGGGGTTTTATTTGAAATAAACAAGTTTAGGTTTACCTCCGCTGGAAGTGTATGTATATTAATATTATTTTAGTCGAACTCGCTATCGTATATTATACTACGTTTATTAGTTGTTATGTAAATAATAAACGTCTTCCAGTTGACTGCACCTCACTGGTGTGATCATGCAATTTACACTTTTAGTTGTATGTATTATTTTGGTAATAACTTTAATCACAATTAATAATCTGTTTGTTGTTCTAGAGTGGTCCATGGCAGGGCCGTTTCAATCGTCCGGCAGACGTGCTTGCCGCCTTTACTCTCCATCAGCTCGCCGACGTCAACGACGCTTTAAAGGACGTCGTCATATCTTACCTATATTTCCCTAGTCGATTTTATCTTAATTATACGTACTTACATATGAACGAATTTTTACTACCTCTGCAATATCTATTGTATAATATTTATAAGATTTTAATATTCACTTTTTAAGCAAAAAAAAATTCTTTTTAATATTGTATAGTTTAAGAGTAACTAAATACTACGTGGCCTTATTATATTACATAAACAAAGAAAAAATAATACAAGTGGCCTTATGTTTACATTTCAATTCGTATCGTATATTATAGAAAAGTACCTGTAATTAATTAACTAAAATCCTTATAATTATTAAACCTTGCCCTACCAATCATGGTTAGAAGTTCGTTGAAGAGTAGCAGAACACGCAGTTTAGGTAAGTTTGATTATTTTAGGACCTTTATACATTCTTGGTTTAAAAATAATTTCCTACAATAAAAATTTTATCGCATCGAGATCAAGTTCAGTGAGTTATTATTAGATTTAGCAAATGTTGTGTACTGGAACTAAGATTTTAAGCTTACTTTCACCTTGTACTGTAGAGTACAAAGTAATAAATTTAATTAAAACAACGAATGCATTTGTTAATATATTAACGTACGCCACGTAATATAGTTCGTTTATTGGCAGGATGGCCAAGTGTGGTTCCCGTGAGAACACCACCGTTTTTACTCATCATTTATAGGGAATTACGTTTATTAAAAATATAACATGTGGAGCTCAAGTTTCCCCTTTCTCCTCACGTTACATTGAAAAGTATGCACCACTTATCTAATTAACATTAATCCACCAACTGAACTATTTTACAACTACCTTACAGTATTATTTCTCCCTTTCTAGTATCAATATGTATCACTTTCAATCTTGATTTTAAGCTATTACTTCATTGATACGAGATAGGTTCACAAAATTCTTAACTTTATCCTTATCAACATTTCACTACACCTTTCTATCGGCCGGGAAAAAAGATAAATCAACAATTTGTCTTATTTTCTCTTTCTCTCCCTCTTACTTTTACAATTTCCTCTTATTAGTAACTAACTCTTTTACAACTAGACTAAACGCCAAATAAGAAGACACCAAGCTGCGCGAAAAAATCACGTGACCGTGTACTATTCAACCGGAAAATATTAGTTTTTTTAAGAAAAGTAAAAGTTACGTTTTGTACATTTTTTAGTTAATAACCTCTTAATTATGATGTTTATATTTTATAATTAGGACAATTTAAACAAAAAAAAACATTTCTTTAATTGTGAAAAGTGAAATATAAGGTTATGTTACTTGTTTATAAATTTACACGGAAATGTTTTAATTCGCATTTTAATTATTAACCACAGTTCTAAGGGTAAATAATTCGTGTTTAAACAGCTTTATACTGCGATGATTATAAATAGGTGTAATAGAGGGGGTACAGTTTTATCGAATTCAAATATTAGATAGTATGCAAGTTCAAATAAAGTTGAAGAAGTTATATAATTTGTTACGAGGAAAATATAGTATACGAATATAAACAGATGGTTTTGATACAACAAAACAGTTTTTATGGGGTTTGCACAATGATGTTGTATTTATAAAAGCATTGAGATATGGCAGTAGCATGTTAAAAAGATTAACACGATACATATTAGTGTGTTAAAGATAAATAAGCAATATAATTAAGCAATTAAACACATAACAGATATTGATTACATGAAGTACAATAATCCTAATGTGTAGAACATGTATAATAATTAGTACAATGCATAAAAACTCTGCAAACTATAAAAAGGGTTATGGTACGAAGACGTTATGTTGGTAGATCATAGACTAAGTGTTTAAAAAGTGCTTAAGAAGTTAAAGTGCCTTAGAAACATATCTAAGAACATGAACAACACATGTGCAATGTGAAATTAACAATATAAATACAATAAAATATTACACAATTACTCTACACTTATTTCTTCGTTATCATAATGTGATATAAAATCAGATTCATCCGACGAGTCTCCACTCCTACGTATAATCAATTCCTCACAAACGACATCCATAATATGCTCTTTATTAATTTATTCCTCTTCAATTTCTTTAACATGACGGCATACTTCTTGCCAGTGGCTCTCCAAATCCATCGAACACTTTTCACGAGTTAGTTTTTCAACATCGACTAATTTAAAAGTTATGTTTCTCGATGCCACCCAAGCTTTTACAATGGCCCATATTTTTCTATTGGATTTAGCTCCGGGTGGTATGGAGGTAGTCGACATACAGAGTGACCATGTTTCGCAAATATAGCATCAATTGAATATTCCGTGTAGCTCGGTTTATTACATTTTATTAAATCATACAGCTCCACTTTTGTTTGGGATTCATCATGTACGATCCCTCGTTTTTGTAACCAAGTTATCATTTCCCTTTTTTGTACTGCTAAAAGTTGGATGTTTAACTGCTAACGTGTTGTGATAACTGCACTATCCATAACAATAACTGACTTTTCGAGCAAATTCGGTAATAACTGGTGCTCAATCCATCATTTATAATTAATAAAGTTCATATCGTGGTGATAATCACCTGTTTTGAGCCCGATTTAAAACTAAAGGGCATTATTGATAAATCCATTTCACCACCAGCATGTACTATTATAAGACGTTGACCTTTACCGATTGGACATTTTAAACCTTCGTTGTAATCATCTACCCAGGAATGTGGCGTTGTATGCGATGCATGTATATATGTTTCATCTGTATACATAATTGGTCGCCCTGCTCTTCGATACTTTGTTATTGTTCGTATGTAAGCACAACGTAAAGATCGTATATCGTATGGTTCCATTAAAGATTTACGAGTGTCAACAGTTTTCGTCCATTTAAAACCTATTTTATTTAATAATCTTCTTAAGGACGTTTCCTTCCCAGAGAAACCAATGGATTCGTCATCTTTAATAATATTATAGATAGCATTGACGGTTGGTCGTCGTTTCTCCGTGGTATGAAAACTGTGTACAATGCGTCGAATGTTCCCCACAATTATCCACAGATGATCTTGGTGCGGTTCTCATTCTTTTATTAGAAGTCTTGAACGATTCTATTTCACCACGTTGAATTGCGCTCCCTTCTTTAATAATTCTAACGACGGTATTTTTAGATACTCCAGTTGCTTTCACAACGATATCAAGAACGTTAACTGTAAAGAAATGTAATCGTGAAAAAACTGACAGATGTTAATCGTACAATAATGACATACCTTCATTCATATTTTTATGAATCTGATAAACATTCCAAATAATTTCGCGGGCATCTTGCGATAAGGCACGCCGCTTCTTTGCTGGAATGTTTGATGTACTATCAGACGATGTACTCGCATCACCCATTATAAACAACGAACTAAATCAATATATTATATTAATACATATTACTGTGGATTACAAATACAACTTACTTGTAAATAAAAGGTGCTGAAACGGAAGGAGTTTTGAAAAAAAAACTGTTTAAAATCGATAAAAACGTGCACGAAAAATGAGGTTAGAAAACAATAAACAACACTACATTTTGTGGACGGAACATAATATCTACTTCTCACTCATATCATTATTCCATTTCTTTTTAATGCAATATTCGGTTTCTGCGCAGGTGTCTTCGTATTTGGTGTTTGCTCTACCTTAAAATATCATTTCCCGACTCTGGTATCAATATGTATCACTTTCAATCTTGATTTTACGCTCTTACTTCTTTGGTACGAGGGAGGTTCACAAAATTCTTAACTTTAACCTAATCAACATGATCATTTCACTACACCTTCCTATCGGCCGGGAAAAAAAGATAAAACAACAGTGTGTCTTTTTTTCTCTTCCTTTCCTTCTCACTTTTACAAGTTCCTTTATTACTAAGATCTTTACTAATACACTTCCGCTTTTTTCACATTTTTACACAGTTCTTCTTTTCACTAATTTTTAAACATCAGACTTTTCTTATTCATTAATTTTTTACTCGATCCTTATTCATTCATTTCTTTGCTCTTCTTTATTTCCTATGGGATATACTTCTATAGCTCACGTTGGATTGTTAAAATATAACTATTGCTTTAGATATCTCGGTTTAAACGACCTGCTAAAACTGAATATATTGTCTCCAATGCGCACAATCCTGTTGTTATCGTTAATGGTTCTTTGCCTGATTTAGGATGTTCGTGCCTTTGACAATCGCTGCACTTATTAATAAATTTGATATCACTTTCCTTTTCTATTTCATTTTTACATGTTCATCTGTTGGTTGTTTAAAATTAATTGTCTCGTTTCTTTGCAGTCTATTTGTTTCGCGCTACTATGATGACACTTTAATATTATATTTTCGTATTAATTGTTCTGAGTGTTCTAATTGATCTAATGAAATTAATTTTATTTTTAAATTGTAAATGGTTACGAAGTTGCTTGAAAAGATGTTTTAGAAGCGCTTCATTTTCCTTCGTTATAAATACACAAATTTTTGAATTCTTTTTCGTTACATATTTCTTGCACTTGCACTTGCACTTGCAAAAGGTGCCTTATATACATTATTTGTGCCCTGGTGTCATACAAAACGTTATCTATATTCATTATATTTTAGATTTTAATTTAATTTCGTCATTCGTATTAATTGCTATTGAATCACGGTGCCTCCTCAATAATCTACCACCTTCAGGTGATGAAGCCATTTAAATTAATTGCTTGGATAACATTTATTTTCCTCGCAATAATTAAAAGCTTAGAATTTATTTACAGGGTTAATATTGAATTATTCGCAAAACTCAAATTTAGCAAAAGAATTGGCTGTCTAGTGTAGAGCACACTGTGTTAATTATATGAGGTAGGAACAGGTGAGATTAAATAGGACACGAAAACAATAAAATTACTGAAATTAGAATTAATGAGCTTTGCGCATTAATGATTCAACCCGTTGATTACAGACTGGGAAAGAATCATCAAGAAAATCCAGTTTATTAATAAATAAGCATGTTTACAAGTACATTTATAAATAAAAAAAAAACAAAGCAAAGAAACGGTTCAATATTCCAATACAGCACATTAATCAGCTTAAAATGTTCAAGAATATGACCTAAGTCGTTATATTGAAAACAAAGTTAGCTTATATAAATTATGTGTGTTCTTGTGTCATACAAAACGTTACTTAACTTTATTATATTTTTAGATTTAGTTTAATTCCGCATTCGTATTAATTGTTATTGAATCACGAGGTCGCCTCAACAGTTCCACCACAATGGTGAAGCCATTCAAATTATTTGCTTGCATTACATTTACTTTCCTAGCAATAATTAAAAGCTTAGAGTTTATTTACAAGCCTAATATTGAATTACTCGCAAAACTCAAATCTGGCAAAAGGAATTGGCTGTTTAGTGATTGTATGAGATAGGAATGGGTGAGATTAAGTGTTGCATCATTGTGGGACAGGCGAACAATAAAATTAATCAAATTAGAATTAACAAGCTTTGCGCATTGATGATTCAACTCGTAATTACAAATTGGGAAAGAATTATCAAGAAAAGAAAATCAAGTTTATTATTATAATTATAAAATCTAGTAACGGCAAAATAACAAGCAGTTTACACATAAACTCTATAAAACATCAAACATTGAAATCACACCCACAGTTAGGTCATAAATAAATTAGAATTAAAATATCACCAAAGATGTGATCGTTATCTAACCAATTATGCTGGCAGTTAACAATAAAATCAGATTTTCACCTTATACCTAAATACATTAGTATAATTACAATAAATTGCACGTATGAAGAAATTAGTTTGTGAACAAACAATTCTAAATAAGTCGACTGAATCAAGTAACTTTAAAATCATTAAACAAATCCTTGCAAAAGTAAGGTAACAAAGTGAACAGAGGTTGATGATGGCTTACCTGACAAGCAATGGCATGAAAGTTTGAGTGACTACGCTAAGACCTACGGCATCACTTTTTCACTAGTTTGAACAGCTAACACCGTGCAAAGCCTGTTTCTAATGGAATCAAGTCTAGAGCTTTAAATCGAGGCTTTTGTCAACGACATTTGGATACGTTTCTGTTAAACCCCGATATCATTAATAAAAAACAATTAAACTGAGGTTTACGATACCACGTTTGTCCACGCAATAAGTCCTCTAGGTGGACAAAAATGTTAGTAAAAACAACAATGCTAAATCATATCAGCGATGACAGAAACGCCGTACAACGCTGTTTAAACCGATATTAACGTAATAATAGTTCTTGTGGAATAGTGTATTGGCAATTAAATTCCAAATTATTACCTAATTAATGCAATTCTATGCGATTTCAATACCTTGTAAAAATAAATAGTAAATTCTTGCAAGTCAATGTCCAACTTTTCTAAAGATTATAGCGACTTATTTAATTGCTTGTTGCCACTTTTAATCTACATTTATGTACCTATTTACGCTTGAATATATAATCCTTTAATTTAGTCACTGGCGCAAACACCTAACGGGTTAGTGTCGTCGGGTTAAAACCAAGACGGTGGCGATTATTTATCGTTATGTTTGTTTACGTAAGCACTTTATTATTATGGGACAATTTTGGGCTACAACGATGATATACTTATAACAACGAGGTTTATAATTATTACCTGTAACAAAACAATAGAGCGTCTCATAAAGGTTCAACTAACTTTTTAGAATCAACCACCATTATCAAAAGCTATTAAATATAACAAAAAACAAGATTACGTGGAAACATTCCACCCCTTCCTATATGTTTCATTAAAAGAAATATTAAGTTTTCAAAGTATTCGTTCCTCCATAGAAACTCTCGTATGTATTAAGTTTCAGCGTAACAGAAACTGACCTAACTTTGATTTCGCGTATCTCCCATGGTGTAATTAATTACCGCCCGTCCGAGTCGGTAGCATTTTACTCCATTTTGCGTGTATAAGAACTCCAAGCAATTTGTCACGGTTTATTCGAATAACACAGCCTTCTTTTGTTCTTTAATCTTTAATTATTACATTTAAATTTTAGTTACATCAAATTAAACATACGCGTCAAACTATCAAATATTACGACGTATTGACAAGATATTAAAACTCTTAAATTATCTTTTCTTTCGCTGTAACATTTGATGATTGTTTTTGTAAGTTTATTTTTTACACGCTTTCGTTACATAAAACTAGGCACCAATTTATACTGAAATGGGTACAATTTCAATTATTGTTAAAACTACTTAAAATGAGAAATTAACAAAATTTGAATTAGGCTAACAGGAACCCTGACGCGTAAAAATGTGTAATGCACTGTCATATATTAGAAAGTCATCATGAGAGAGAACGTTATAATTTTTTGTAGTATAGCTATTATGTACACGAAAGTGATTTTTAAACTATAACAGCAAATATACTCAGTGACGTGGAAATTCAACACCAAGAAGGGGTAGGAATTTTTTGACCAAACTTAACAGAAACGTTTAACTACTAAAAGGTAGCAATTGGTTAAAATTTCGTTCATATGGATCAAGTGGTAATGGCTTATCCGATAGTTCGTTCAGTTTTTTCGAACAATTTTGTCAGGTGTATATTGTGCGAAATTGTGCTCAGTTCTTTATTGTTTTCGCTTGTGACTGTTTGTTTTGAGGGTGTTATCATGCCTAGACTACGCCAACATGGAAATGATCGCCAATTAAGGGAATCCGACAGAGGTCGAATTGTTGTTGGTTTGCGCGAAGGTGGTTCGTTTAGAGAAATCGCAAATCGCCTTAACCGGAACCAAACCACCATCATGAACTGCTATCAGGCATGGACTAGGGAGAGTCAGGAACGGAGCAGAAGAGGAACCGGGTGGCGAAGAGGAATGAGATGCAGGACCGCCATCTTCAACTTAGTTAACAGGAGACCGATTCTTAAGTACCAGATCAATTGCCGATCAATGCATATTGGTTTCCAAGACCTGATTTCCTGGCCTAAATGCAGTTTTTAAAATATTAAAATTGACCTCTGAATGCACAACAATGTAATGTAAGCATGTCATATTTTAATGTTTTGCAATTGTTTTCTTTGTATCAGTCTCTAATAAGCTAGAAAGTAGCATTGTCAGTGAATCGTTTGAAAATGTGCTGTTCTTTAGTTTTTGCTAGAAACAAAGTGCATTGGGATCTTATAAGTATGAATTTCATATATATCTTAGTTTTACCACATTCATCTATCTACAGTTCTGAAAACTAATACCTAGTTATTACTATTAATGTTTGTATTATTTCAGATAACCTCAATATTTGAATTGATTTATAAAAAAATGGCTATGTTTGGCGGGGATGTGTTTTACACAGTTCAATTTAGGGTTTCTTACAGATTAATGAATATGTTTTGCTGAGGACGCATTTGAGCTTTTGATCAGAGCTTTGAACCAAGATTTCCTAGGTGTTTTCAGACGTGATAAATGAACAATTCACTTTACATGAATATTTTGACACATTGAACATGATTGCACTTTGAAGAATTAAAACCAAATCTTTTCGGAATCTATAGTGGTTTCAGTCGTGACGATGAACTAATTCAAATTTCAGTCTATGATCATATGATGATTTAAATTGGAGGAACAGTGAACTTATCTTCTAAAGAAAATAGAAAACAAAATTCGCCGCTTATAAATCGGAATTTGGATGAAAGTGTAAAGCCGTCCCGTAGAGGAACTATTTCCAGTTCAAAAATAATCATCTTGGCTCAAGGATGAAATTTTGATAATTGTTTTTAACAGATGAACCTATCACGGCTTCCGTTTTCAATAAAAATCAGATTAAGATCTAGGAGAAGGGGCGTTCACAGCTATCACTTGAAAAACAACATGATTCACTTTAATTGTAAGTCAGTAGTCGCAGTATTGAAGGAAACGTGATTTAGCCATGGTTTTAAAAATGTAATCAATCCCCAGATAAGGAGAAACATTTTTGAGCTACCTTAGATTGTTTTTCTTATAACCAGAAGAAGCTCTTAACTTATTTTGAAAACAATTTTAAGTAAGCAACAGTATTTAAATATACGAAATGGGTTTGAAGGATTGTAATATATACCCCAACTACAAAATTGCTATTGAAATTGTTGAAAATCATATTACTGAAATGAATATACAATATTTACTTGTATTCTTTACACTGAAATATTTAACTACAACATCATGACAACATATAGCAGTTTTGTAAGAAGTCTTAAATCATATCTTAAATACATGATATATCAAATTAAAGTTTTTGTAACATCAATGTATGAAAAATTATATTTTAAGACTACGTAACTAGAAAAAAATTAGTCTTATTAAAACCAGCTATGAAATTACTACTAACAGACTATAAACAAAAGTTATGATGATCTAGATGAAACATTTAGATGCTCATAAGCATGTAATTCATTAAAAAAAAAATTAGTAAAAATTTAATTCCGATTTAGTAGAACCATAATGATCGATGTAATTTTAATGACGAAATCAGAGTAGAAATAATCAATAATTTTTAATATGATATGATTAAAGAATACAGAACGCTTAACAAATATTGAGTAAAAAAACATTGAGTCTATTTGAAACAAATTGTAGAATGTCTGAATAAGTAGACAAACAAATGATTGAAATGTATTGATGTAATTATGAAAGTACAAATAAGTACAAAAGTTTAAAATAATTTTTGATAAACAGAAAAATTATAATACAAACGCTATTCTGACAAATTTGCATTGACGTAAAAAAACCTTGGGTTTTGTTTGCGAATATCTCGAACTAGCGGAAAACCAAACTGCTTTATGACGCATTATACCCAAAAATTTAGAACATTAGCTATTTAACGCTCTATCTATTACGTTCATACTCAATAGCAAATTAAAAGTTTGAGAAGATACCAGAAAACAGGCAAATGATATTAAATGGTATGCATTAAAATTTATTTTGCATAAAGCACTATTATAAAACCATTGAACATATTGTGTTCAAAAGTGAGTTTAGTAAGAAAAACATATCGTGAAAGCAATAATTTGATTTTGATTAAATATTTATTTTTAACAACCTAAGCGTGATGCTAATCATGTCATATTCCATTACAATAAAATGTAGCTAATGTAATAAAAATAGAAAGAAAATATTGATGTGGTTACTTACTACTTGCTGACATCAATAGTTAAAATGAATTTGTAATTTCTTTGTTGTTGATGAAAGTAATTGGAAACCGGATACTTTTATCAGGACTCAGGGTGTGTTAGATTAAAATAGGATTTAGGATGTAGGACAGGGTGTGTTTTATCCGATGTATTTTTTTTACTCGTTTTTACAATCGATTAAGGGACATCTTTTAAGGAAGTGTCTCGTTTTGATATAATGTATTTTTCTGATACTAATTAAATAAGTATTTCAATTTTTTTTTAAACTAAAAGCAATTTGTGCGCTTTCGGTAAAAATTTTTTATACTTTCAAAAAGAAAACTTATTCCATACGTAGATTTTCAGTATTATACAGTGTCGTTGAATGATTTTTTACTCAATGCGTTGACAGTGTGTAACACAAATACGTTGATTCTGAGTATGGGTCTTTGTAAGTTTGGGGATAAGGTGGGATAATAGTTTTTGGCTTGATTCACTTTGAAATAATGCAAATGAAAAATAAACCAACGCAACGAAACGATTCTTAACATCGCTGATACCATTCTTATAACGTCTACGTTAACAGTCTGTAACTCATATACCAGAGGACCAGGAACCTGTATACCTAGTTTCAAAATTATATAATATTTCTAGACCAAGTTAGCACGCATACGAACGAAGACGAAACTACGGATCGAGTTAATTTTGAATACCACAATTTTGACATTTCTTGGCCAAAATGCCAATGTCCTGTGAAAATGTATGAAATTCATTGCTTGGGCATCACTCCAATTCATTTGAACATTTCCCGAACGAAATTGGTGCATAAATTACCATTTTGAGATGCCTTGGACAAAATGTACAAGTGGCCGAAGATGTATGAAATTCACATTCACATAGAGAGTGAGGGTTTGAACATTTTTCCAACGAAATTTGTGCATAAATAACGATTTGGGGCATCGAGCTAATGCGTTGTTGGTACGTAAATAGTTCCAATAGCGCTGATGATGAATGCGTAACGCATTCGGTTTTGTTGTTGTTATTTCTGTGATATGTGGATATTTTTGTTTGTTATTGTCCTATCACAGATCTAGTATTACAGATTTTTCAAGTTCAATTTTCGTCGATAAAGTAACTCTTACAAAACATATTTTAACGTCCAACTATTTTTGTTTATACCGGTAATAACTTGTCATGATTATGGCATGCTATTTTACTATTTAATGACATAAACTTGAAGGCAATAGTTATTACAAAAATTAAATACATTTATATTGTGACAGAATCAATATTAACAGAATTATAATTAAGTCTAGACAACTTTAATTCTGCCTTTATGACTACGTGACAAAATAATAATTACGCAGATTAAATTTATATATACACAAAATAATAACTAATTAGACTTAATGCTATTCGGCACACATTCTGAGGCTATACACAACTCTGTAGGGTAACAAAAGCGGAACCTTTCCGTCAGCCAGCTCTGCCACGTTTACCTTTGCTATCCAATTTTGACTAATAATTACGCGTATAGTTCAAAATTTAAATGCTGTACAATATAATAAGTCAAGAATTGAACTTATGTACATAATAAATCAGAATAAAAATAATGCACATAATAAATTGGAGATTGAAAATCATGTACCTACTAGTAATCCAGAACAGGGCGTAGCCAGAAAATGTAAAGGGTCTAGATTATAAAGTAAAAGTCAAAACTTGAAATAGTGACATTGAAAATCGGGTAGAAAGGCTAAGGTAAAACGCCATAAACAATTTTTGAAGATTTAATAGGATAATAAGTAAAAGTACATATTTAAGGCTAGCTTTTATTAGTGTATTCAACAGAACAACTAATAACATATTTTGTAATCTATAAACCATTATAAAAATATCGACAAAATAAAATTAAACCAATTCGATTTTAAGTCACATGAAAAAAAATGAAACAGAATATGTTATCTTATAGCAACAAAAGTTTTCTTTTTGATTTCGCCATTTCGTTTAAGACTTCATCCGATGAAATTTGAATTTCTCATGTATATTGATCAACGAGAGTCCATTCAAACGTTCCTCGCTTGTTGTGCTTCTTAAATATGTTATTAAACGACGCAATTGGAAAATGTTCTCTCATTTGAAACTGTCGTTACAGGTATGTAACGTATATCTGCAGCAGGCAGTAACATTAGGAAAATATGAGTTTCTTTCATTTTGAAGAAGGAAAGCGAGGCAACTCAAAGCGTCAAGTGGAGGTTCTTTGAGATCTTCTAAAAGTTGACGCCAGAGTCTTACTTCTCCCTCTAAAATGTGCAAGCTGTAAACCTCCAATTTGGTTTCATAAATACTATATAGTGCATTGAGATCCTCTTTTGAATATTTTTGTTGTGTAATAGTACTTCAATCCTCTTATCACGTTTTTGTGTTTCCTTATCCCTTATTGACAAAAATTGGATAAACACATCATTAGCCATTGCAGTGCTTTCCCTAAATCTAAATTGGTAGCTTGCATCTGTTTTGAAAGTGGAAGGGTGATTGAAAATATTTTAGAGACAATTCTTAAGGAAAACTGAAATTCTGCATTTTGAATGGCTTTCAAAAGCAAAAATGCTTCGTAGGAAGAATCTTTATCTCTCCATTGCTGAACTTCCATAAGAGCTGCCATACAACCTCCTGTAATTCTAAAAAGTCATTACGACATCATGTCTCTCGACCCATCTAGTATTACACAATTTTTTAATTTCTCTTTTCTTGTTCCGATGTAACTTTATCAATGTTTGATTTAAAAACGCTGAGCCTTGTAGTCTGAAAAAGACTGCTATTTTATTAATTGTAGTTAAGCAATTTCTAATATGCGGTATATCACATGCGTCTGAAATTGCCAGGTTGAGAATGAGAAGAACAGTGCACATACAAAGCGCAGGGATATTTTCACGAACGTAGGCCTGGGCGCCACGTGCTGACCACTCATTGCCGAGGGTCATATCCTTGGCCAACTAAATATGAACAGTCAATTCCAAACTTTTCCTATGTTTGTAATAATGTTTTGCAAGTCCTTGACCAGTTAAATCGACTACTGAACAAACCCTAAAATTGCTCTTCTGATTATAATTAAGTTAATTGAAAAAATTTTGAAAAATTTTGTTTTTAAAATTTAACTGTAAATTAGTGGACCTACGATTTAATAATTTTCAATGTATTTGTTATAAAAATTTTTAGCCTGTGTATAATATTCCTGAGAATGACAATTTAGTTGACCATAATATAGATCTATTTATTTAAAATGTTAAAAATAAGTTATGGCTACTTTTTGCAATTAAAGTTATTATATGCATTTAAACTAGCTAGATTCTTCATAATCATTTTTTTATTAGTTTTGGCCAAAAAATGGAAAGATTAGCTAACGAAGGTCGTCCTGTAACACTTCGAACGGTTTACCGCAGAATCAGAGCTTTCGACTTACAATCCTATCGGGCACATCTTGTGTTACCTCTAACGGCTCAACATCGAGCAACGTTTGAATGGTGTAGTTACGACTGCACTGAACCAGAGTGGCATAATGTTATTGAATCGATTCTTTTGGATGCATGATGGCGTATGAGGTCAGACCAAGGCATGCGGAACATCGAAATTTTGGATAATCTGTTGCACCAAACTGTAGCGATTATGGTATCGGGTTAAATAACTTATGGGTGTTTGGTATTCATCGAGAATATGAAGCAACGATACGTGAATGATGGTAGAACCCCATATTCTTCTATTTCTTCAGCAGTTGAAGACTCTTTTGCAGCAGGATGCCGTCATATTGCAAGACGTTCTTTGGACCGATTGAGAGGATAATGTTAATCTCTTGCCATTTAAGATCTCTGACCTTGTTCATGACATGTTTGGACATTATGGAAAGACTGAGAATCTTCAGCATCTCAGACGCTAAGTCTACAACGAATTACAGGTTATAGACACAATACAAAGAGGACATCGACCAATCGATGCCACGATGAGCGGAGGAGTATGTTACCAACAGGGGGGAAGGACAACCTATTATTAATAAAAATTAGGTTTATATTTTGTTCTTTTTCTTTGAAATTTTAATCAATTGCTACCTTTTAGTAGTTAAACGTTTCTGTCAAGTTTGGTCTAAAAATTCCTACCCCTTCTTGGTGTTGCAATTTCCATGTCACTGAGTATAATTAAATATTAATTTTATGAATATGCATTAAAATTTATTTTGCATAAAGCACTATTATAAAACCATTGAACATATTGTGTTCAAAAGTGAGTTTAGTAAGAAAAACATATCGTGAAAGCAATAATTTGATTTTGATTAAATATTTATTTTTAACAACCTAAGCGTGATGCTAATCATGTCATATTCCATTACAATAAAATGTAGCTAATGTAATAAAAATAGAAAGAAAATATTGATGTGGTTACTTACTACTTGCTGACATCAATAGTTAAAATGAATTTGTAATTTCTTTGTTGTTGATGAAAGTAATTAAACCGATACTTTTATCAGGACTCAGTGTGTTAGATTAAAATAGGATTTAGATGTAGGACAGTGTGTTTTATCCGATATATTTTTTTACTCGTTTTTACAATCGATTAAGGGACATCTTTTAAGGAAGTGTCTCGTTTTGATATAATGTATTTTTCTGACACTAATTAAATAAGTATTTCAATTTTTTTTTAAACTAAAAGCAATTTGTGTGCTTTCGGTAAAAAATTTTTATACTTTCAAAAAGAAAACTTATTCCATACGTAGATTTTCAGTATTATACAGTGTTGTTGAATGATTTTTTACTCAATGTGTTAACAGTGTGTAACACAAATACGTTGATTCTGACTTTGAATCTCTCTTTGAGTATGGGTCTTTGTAAGTTTGGGGATAAGGTGAGATAATAGTTTTTGGCTTCATTCACTTTGAAATAATGCAAATGAAAAATAAACCAACGCAACGAAAGTTAATTTTGTCCTCTAAAATGTTAAATTATTTCATGAATTCATAACATTCAGAAATATGGTATAATTACGATTTTGACATGCCTTGGCAAAATGTCAATAATGTATAAATTACATTCACAATGTATTTGAACATTTCAACGAAATTTGTGCATAAATAACGATTTATCGACTATGCTTGGTACATAAATGTTCAATGGCGATGAAATGGAAGCATTCGTTTTATGTGTTATTTCTGTGTATGGGATATTTTTGATTTTTGTCCTATCACAGATCTGTATAATACAGATTTGGTCAAGTTCAATTTTCGTCGATAAGTACTCTTACAAATATTAACGTCCAATATTTTGTTTATACCGGTAAACTGATTGGTTTTTTGTTTTATTTTAATGATAAGTGGAAGAATTGTTTTATTCTATACAATTGTTTAAAATAATTAATTTGATAAGTAACTTTAAAACTTTTAGCCAATATTTTTTTTTTTTTTTTTTTTTTTTTTTTTTTTTTTTTTTTTTTTTTTTTTTTTTTTTTTTTTTTTTTTTTTTTTTTTTTTTTTTTTTTTTTTTTTTTTTTTTTTTTTTTTTTTTTTTTTTTTTTTTTTTTTTTTTTTTTTTTTTTTTTTTTTTTTTTTTTTTTTTTTTTTTTTTTTTTTTTTTTTTTTTTTTTTTTTTTTTTAAAAAAAAAAAAAAAAAAAAAAAAAAAAAAAAAAAAAAAAAAAAATTGATCAACGAGAGTCCATTCAAACGTTCCTCGCTTGTTGTGCTTCTTAAATATGTTATTAAACGACGCAATGTGGAAAATGTTCTCTCATTTGAAACTGTCGTTACAGGTATGCTAACGTATATCTGCAGCAGGGCAGTAACATTAGGAAAATATGAGTTTCTTTCATTTTGAAGAAGGAAAGCGAGGCAACTCAAAGCGTCAAGTGGAGGTTCTTTGAGATCTTCTAAAAGTTGACGCCAGAGTCTTACTTCTCCCTCTAAAATGTGCAAGCTGTAAACCTCCAATTTGGTTTCATAAATACTATATAGTGCATTGAGATCCTCTTTTGAATATTTTTGTTGTGTAATAGTACTTCAATCCTCTTATCACGTTTTTGTGTTTCCTTATCCCTTATTGACAAAAATTGCATAAACACATCATTAGCCAATTGCAGTGCTTTCCCTAAATCTAAATTGGTAGCTTGCAACTGTTTTGAAAGTGGAAGGGCAATTGAAAATATTTTAGAGACAATTCTTAAGGAAAACTGAAATTCTGCATTTTGAATGGCTTTCAAAAGCAAAAATGCTTCGGAGGAAGAATCTTTATCTCTCCATTGCTGAACTTCCATAAGAGCTGCCATACTAACCTCCTGTAATTCTAAAAAAGTCATTACGGCATCATGTCTCTCGACCCATCTAGTATTACACAATTTTTTTAATTTCTCTTTTCTTGTTCCGGATGTAACTTTATCAACGTTTGATTTAAAAACACTGAGCCTTTTAGGGGTCTGAAAAAAGACTGCTATTTTATTAATTGTAGTTAAGCAATTTCTAATATGCGGTATATCACATGCGTCTGAAATTGCCAGGTTGAGAATGAGAAGAACAGTGCACATACAAAGCGCAGGGATATTTTTCACGAACGTAGGCCTGGGCGCCACGTGCATGACCACTCATTGCCGAGGCACCGTCATATCCTTGGCCAACTAAATATGAACAGTCAATTCCAAACTTTTCCTATGTTTGTAATAATGTGTTTGCAAGTCCTTGACCAGTTAAATCGACTACTGGAACAAACCCTAAAAATTGCTCTTCAATTTGACAGAGCTCTTTATTAAAAAATCTGATGCATAAAGAAAACTGTTCAGTTCCAGATATATCACAAGACTCATCTGCGAGAACAGAGAAAAACTTGGCTTCTTTTAGTTTGGCAACAATTTTCTGTACAATTATTTTTCCACAAATTAAAATAATTTGATTTTGAATTGTTGGGCTAAGATAGGTTGCATTTTTTGACGTATCTTGCAGATGCTGCCTAAATTTTCGTCTCCTAATTTTAATTTAGTCCTTAAAAGAGCTCTAAAGTTTCCTTCATTTTTACTGGATGTTCAACACTATCTATCTTCCCAAAATCGCTATGTCCCTTTAAAGATATGCCCTGTCAACTGCACAGGATAATTGTATCTATTATCGGTATAATTTTCTTACGATTCGATGCAATTGTATTTTGTGATGCGATATCAATTTGAATATCAACAGAAAGTTGTTTTCCATCTCTAATTAATTCTTGATTATTGGCCTTCGTAACACTAAATTTATGATAAACATTTTTTGGTGTTTATCAAATACTTCAATAGCGTCTTTCCAATTGTTAAATGGCTTTTCACCAGTTTACCAAGATCCTGGTTTCAATCATTCTCTGCGTAAAACACAGAACTTGCAGTAGGCTCCATCTTCTTTTGAGAATAGGACAACCAATTCCCGCGATAAAACCAATTGTACTGAAATTTAAGGTTTCTCTTTCCTGAACATGGAAATTTTAAATTCACAGATGGTTTCAGACGTTTGAAATGCTTTGAATATTGTCAACTTTTTGTTCAGTAAGATATGCAATATCATAAATACTATAAGAATCTACTTCTCTGAGTGAGAGTGAGGATGAGGATTGGGAAGTATACCGTTCTTCTGAATCTGGCATTCTAGTTGAACTAGACGGCTTGGGTAAACGTGACAAGTTTACTTGGTTTCCGTCTGCTTTTTGTTTCTTTATTAAAAAGGAATCAAGTGTGTTTGATTTTTTCTTTTGTCAGACATTATGCTAAAAAAATAAATTTTAAAATTGAAATCTGTATACCTAAAACCTGTAATTGTAAAACTACGTATTACTCGATTTTTTAGGAAATGCTAACTTTCCCCTTTTCTTTCTCTCTACCTCTATTATTGAATAAAATGTTAAATAAAACAATAAACATAACCCTGTAAAAATTGTATTCACTATTCATGTTTACATGCCTTGTTAAGAATTGATTAATTTGCAGTAAAATTTACTAACCTCTTTGCTCTTTAACGCAAAACCTAATTTTACAATATTTCTTATGTAGGTAAGTTAAGTATAATAACAACGTTCAATAAACAATTCGATTTGTCACTGGTCACTGAACTTAATGGAGTGCTGCTGCTGCTACTTCCATTTACCACTGTAAGATACTGACTGACTCAGGATAACAGAATAGTAGTTTATTTTAGAGGTGGCAATGCATTTTTAGTTAGCTTTAGATTTTATCTTTATTCGTTTTACATAATTACATATATTTTATTTTTCCGTCTCTATTTGAATTAGTGGTTCTAACAACCCTCGTGGCTAAGCCACTGATCCAGAACATAAACTATGTATACTTCAGAATTAAAATTATGTTAATAATAATTCGAGGATTAAAATAATGTACATAATAATTTAGAACTTAAATTATTATAGATAAGTTTTGTTATGAACGAATAAGTTCAAAAGGATGTAATTAAAAATTATTATTAATTTTATTAAATACATAAATCAGAAGGTTACCTCGAGTAGGATTTGAACCTACGACATCTACTTTGCTAGAGTAGCGCTCTAACCAACTGAGGTATCAAGATACAAGCTCTGCAATATCGCAGGCTCACATTCCATTAATATAAGTAATTTGACTGAAATCTCATTTTATTTAGAATTTACATCAATTCTATATACATAAAGACAAAATTTACATCGATTGGGGCTTGTATCTCGATAGCTCAGTTGGTTAGAACGGTATTCTAGCAAATTAGATGTCGTAGGTTCAAATCCTTCTCGAGGTAAACTTTTTATTTATGTATTTAATAAAATTAATAATAATTTTTAGAATTTAAATTATCTAAATAATTCCGAATTACAATTATATACATAATTTAGAATTAAAATTATATACGTAATAATTCAAAATTAAATGTATGCATATACTGATTCGAGAATTAAAGTAATGTACAGTGCATCCCATTTTGGTTGAGACAGCCAGATATCTCGGTTGTTGCTGAAGATAGAACCTTGCGGTTTTCGCGGTCCTGTGCCCCTTTTTTGTGAAACTCAAGATGGCCTGAACGGATTTTGCCTAACTTCTTTCGTTTATAAATCACAGGGTGGTTTTGAAAATCCACACTTTTTGGATCCCCTCCATATCTAAGAAGTTTCTCAGCGATAATGTCAAATTGAAAACTTTTCCCATAGAGAACTTTACGTAGAATCCAGGGACGCACTCAATTTTTTTTTCGGGGTATCGTTATGAGATAAGACTCAAACTTATGATTTTTCAATGCAACACCCTGTGTTTTATTATCTCATTACTTATTTTTGTTCCTTCGAAATGATATATAATATATAAACATGAAGTTTTCAAAATGCTCCAAAATTACTAAACATCGAATTTTAATAGTGCCATGGATTTCAAAGTTTTACTACAAGGATTATTATTTGCGATTTTTTTATAGTAGGTCATGGATGCTACAAACACTGTTGTTGACTTTTGGAGCATTGTTTTATCAAGTGACTGTGGTGAAATCAATACATCTGCTGTCATGATGATAAATTTTGATGCGTTTTATTGTGTTTGCGTTTGGCGATTTTGTTAATTTGTGAAATTTTATAATGGCTGAAAGATTTTTTCAGAACAACGAAAAGTATGATATCATACAATGTTCCAATCAATGCCATGAAAATGTTGACGAAGCATTAGAATTATATTTAAACAGGTAAACTAGTAATTTACAATAAGACATTATATGACATATTGTTTTTAAAACGTTAGATATCCAGAGAGGCGTCAACCTAGTCGAGCAACGATATTTCGACTAAAGAATAATCTACTAAATTATGGTGCGTATTCTAAACCACGACCCAAGACGTATAACAAGGAAAATAATGAAGTGGATGAAATAAATGTCTTAGCCAGCGTCCGTGTCTCTCCTCTTCTTGTACGAAATTAGAAAATGACACTGGCGTTCCCCGATCACGGGTACAAAGGATTTAAACAAAACACAAATTGAAACCCTACAAAGTGAATATTGTCCAGCATTTATACCCTGGTGATGCAGCGAGGCGTGTGAATTTCTGTAATTGGTTTTGAACCAAACTCGAAGGGACAATAATTTTGCGAGTAAAGTCATATGGTCAGACGAAGCCCATATAAGCAGTGCCAGTTTATTTAACAGGCAAAATACAAGGCACTGGTATGATGAAAACCAACACCTAATTTTTGAGCAACAACAGGGTCGATTTGGTTTTAATGTAGCCATGTTTCTTATTGGGGACATCAATAAAATACCGCATTTTGAAGGGCTCTCAACGCGAATAGGTACTTGGCAATTTTAGAAGAAGTAATACCAGAATTCCTGGAGAATGTTCCCCTCGCCTATCTTAATGCCATTTACTTCCAACAAGACGGTGCCCCTGCCCACAATTCGAGGTTGATTGTGCCGTTTTTAGAAGAAACTTTCCAGGACCATTGGATTGGAACAAATGGACCCATTAGGTGGCCTGCAAGGTCACCTGATTTGTCAGTGTTGGACTTTTTGTGGGGTTTTTGAAAAATAAACAGAGACAGTTTTCCAGAATTTACAAAATCGGCCTTTCATAATTTTAAATGCATTAAGACGTATTAAGAAATTGTGTCAATTGTGTGTTAGGGAAAATGGACATCAATTTGAACAATTCAATGAATAAGTTACCGAATAATTTCGAAATGAAATAGTATGAGTAAATATTTAATTAGTTGCTTATTCTACATTATGAACTTTTTATTACTATTTATTTGTTGCTATTAGTTACCTACGTTTTGTGTTTTGTTAGTGAATTAGTGTTAGTATTGTTCTTGTTCCTTTCATGGAAAAATCACAAGTAGTATTTCTTCAATTTGAACTTTTTTTGTATGAAAAATCCATAGCCTACTATTAAAAATCAATGTTTTAGTGATTTTGGAGCATTTTTGAAGAATTTATGTTTATATATTATATATCATTTTGAAGGAAAAAATAAGGAATTTAATGAGGTGATAAAATACAGGGTGTTCCATTGAAAAAATCATAAGTTTGAGTCGTATCTCCATAACCATACCCCGAAAAAAAAATTGAGTGCGCCACTGAATTCTACATAAAATTCTCTATGGGATAAGTTTTCAATTTGACATTATCGCTGAGAAACTTCGTAGATATGGAGGGGGTCCAAAAAGTGTGAATTTTCAAAAACGCCCTGTAACTTATGAATGAAAGAAATTAGGAAAAATCCGTTCAGGGCATCTTGAGTTTCACAAAAAAGTGGCACCGGACCGCGAAAACCGCAAGGTTCTATCTTCAACAACCACCGAGATATCTGGCTGTCTCAACCAAAATGGGATGCACTGTACATAATTGAGAATTTAAATTATGTAAATAACATAACCTTCACTGCATTCCCTTGCGGGGTAGACAAAACAATCCCTCCCTCTTATTTATTTTTCATTCACAATCTTTCTCCACGCTTTCCTATCTCTTCATGCCTCCCTAACTTTCGCAAGATTCATACATTGCCTCTGACATGTCCTTTTATTCTTAAAACTCCTTATCTTTCTTTCTTTTTATACATCCACTACATTCAGCCAAGTTTTACGCGGCCTACCAGGCCCGGCCTTACCTTTAATCTCACCCAGATATATTTGGTTCGTTAATCTTGCGTTGTTCATTCTCTCAATGTGACCAAACCAACGTAATCTTTTTTCTCACCACACTCCGTCATTATACATTCATTCTTTATCTTATCCCTTCTCGTTTTACCACATGCGCTTCTCAGGAATCTCATATCCACCGCATTTATCTTTCTTTCGTGCTTTTTTTGGGGTACCCTTGTTTCACTTCTATACAGTACTGACGGGACAAACACACCATTATAGATTGCTCGTTTCGCAGCTAGGCTCATGCTTTCGTTTTTCATTATCGTCCACATACTTCCAATCGCTTTCCTTCCAGCATTGACCCTTCGTCCAATCTCGCCATCCATTGTACAATCTGCAGTAAATATTCTACCCAGATATACCAACTCCACTTGTTCCACAATTTCATCTTGCGAAGTAAATACTCTACTCTCCTTTCCACCTTTCTTAGTTTTGTTCATGTTTACACTTAGGTCTATGCTCTCATAGGCTGTATCAAACATCATCAGAGCAATTTGTAGCTCATCTGGACTGTCACTTAATAAGACTGTGTCATCTGCATACACTAGAACTCGTATAATTATGTCACCAACCATTACACCACTTGTATCGGTCGATTCTTACCTAACACCTTTATCCATGTATACATTGAACAACCTCAGTGACATCACATAGCCTTATCGCACTCCTTGCTCAATATTGAAGTATTCAATGTCACCTCCTCTCACCCTAACATATGCGCGGCTACCGTTACATACTGCCCTTATTCCGTTTATTAGACCTCTACTTACTCCATATTCATACAATATTTCCCACAGTTTCTTCCTATTCACTCTATTATATGCTTTCTCCAGATCTACAAACGCACAATACAGCTTCCTTTTTACACTTAAACACTTTTCTATCAACTGCTGGAGAGCAACCATCTGATCAACACATCTTCTCTCTGGCATGAAGCCACCCTGCACATCCCAAATCTTAGTTTGTGTAGTTTTTCGTACTCTATCAATCAGTATTCTTTGAAATACTTTACCAGGTACACTGAGCAAACTTATTCCCCTGTAGTTCTTGCAATCACTCTTGTTCCCGTTACCCTTCGTCTAAGCTTTGTACCTCCATATTTTAGCATTTCACCAGTGATTTCTTTTACGCCTGCTCCTTTACCGTTTTTCAACCTTCCTACCGTTTTCTACCTCATTTATCACAATATCCTTCTCAGTTTGATTCACCCATACTATTTCGTTGCTCGTATTCATCACTCCTACAGCGTTCTGTTTCGGGCCACGTTTTTTATTTTTGACCCATTTCTAGAAGAGTTTTTTGTTTCCCTCAAAATCATTCTGCATTTTCTCTCCTTCCACAGCCATCACTTCCTCTTTACTTATTCTCACTGCCTCCTTGGCTTCTTTGTTTCTTAATCTGTACACCTTATACAATCGCTTTTCCTCAGTCTCATTTTTTTCTAGAATCATTAACATGTACGCATGTTTTCTCTTAAATACTGCCTTTTTTACCGGTTCATTCCACGTAGCACATTTTTTCTATCTATCTACAGTCGCTCTTCCACATATCCGCACGGCACAATTGACAACACAGTTTTTCAAGCTTATCCATGCACTATCAACGTCAGTGCCTTTTATTTGTTCGTTCCACACTGTTTCATTCACATTCACCTACTAGTTTGTCTACCCTAATTCTGGATGTTCGCGTTACCGTTGCTTTTCTTCTCCAGACCCACTTTTGCACTAAACACACTCTCGATACAACCAAAAAGTGGTCCGATCCACACTCCGATCCGCCCATTACTTTTGTGTCTCACCGGTTTCTATGTCGTTCATCATACGCTATAAAGTCAATCATACTTTTAGATTCACCTCTTCGCTGTGTATACGTATGCACATTTTTATATTTAAACCGCGTATTAGATACAAACAGGCTTCTCTCCACACAGATGTTTACCAGGCGTACACCATTCTCATTAACTCTGTGGCCTCCGAACTTTCCTATAACGCGTTCAGTATGTTCTGTCTGTACATCCACCCATCCGTTCATATCCCCCACTATCATCACTCTTTCGTTTGGCTTACATACGTTCAACACGTTCTCTACTTCATTTGTGACGGATAGGTATGTGCTCAGATCAATGTAGTGCATATTTGCAATATCTCGAAAAATGTTTTCGAATGACGCTTCTATTGCCATAAATTATCCATTAAACATTTTATGGATCCTAGGCAAAATACAGATGAACAGACAGAAATCATAAGGATACTTAAGCATAACGTAATAATTTAGAATTTAAGTTATGTACATAATAATTCGAGAATTAAAATTACGTACATTCAGAATTCAGAATTTAAATTATGAACATAATAATAATTCAAGCTTATGTACATGATAATTAAAAATTAAAATTGTGTACATAGTAATAAATTAGAATAAAAATTATGTACATAGTAATTATTTGGGAATAAACATAAAGATAATCTACTAGTTTGTATTAACAACATTCCATATCTATTTATATAAAAATCTCGTGTCACGATGTTCGTTTACGCTAATCTCGGAAACGACTGAAAATATTTAGATGAAATTTTGTAAATGTGTATTGTTTGGTCAAACTTAAATAGTTTTTATCTTGATAAGTGACGGTCAGTATTTTTTATTGCAAATTTAAAGATTTTTTTTAGAAAAAGGTAGAGGAAATGGTGAGGGGGAGGGAGATGGAGAGGAAGAATGTATTTTACATTTGAGCGCAGCAAAGCGCTCCGGGTACTGCTAGTAACATTATAAATTTACAAATAAAATTACTTTGATGGCATAGAAAACTTTATTTTTTGTAACTATATGTAAATGTTTATCAAGTGTTTTTTAATTATAATAGGGGGTAATAGTAGATGGGAGTAACAGTGGACGAACGTTATAATTTGTTTAAATTTCGCGCTAAAATTGTGTTTCTGATGGTTTCTTACACTTTGGTATGTACTTGACAACATAACAAGACTCAGTTGCTGGTAAGTTCACATTTTAGTTAAAATAACAATCGTTAAAAGGAACCCTACCTTTGAACTTGACTCTTAAGTTCATACCTTTGCTCATACAAAACGATATATTGAGGGAACGGTTGATTTCAAAGTTAAATGATTGTGATACGTGGAAGTACGAAGTTGAGGTTATGTTGTGTTGCCTGTAGTTTTCAATTCACTTAAGCTCTGTTTACACTGTAGCCAGTGCACAATTACCCCAACAATTTATTGACGAGGAGGGAATAGTGGGCTAACAAAGATTGAATTACTGGCCTTAGTTAAAGACTACAGTGATCAAAAAGGGGTTGAATGGCGTAATAACAGACCAGAAAGTGACTGGTGTGAAGGATTTATGAAAAGTCATCCAGAGCTATCTGTAAGAAAAGGCGAAACAATGAATTCGTAAAGACTACGGGGTGCGGATCCACTTGTTGTTAGGAATTGGTATGAAAGTTTAAAGCAATTATTTATACATGAAAACATTGGTGTATTCGATGGGGATAGGGTTTATAATTGCGATGAAACTGGTTTTTCGCACGATCCCAAAGACATAATGTTGATTGCTCCGAAAGGACAGAAACGTGTATCCAAAAACATAGCTGGGTCGGGTAAAAAAAATACGACAGTTTTGGCATGTGGAAATGCCAATGGGGACAAATTTCCCCCCTTTATTATATTTAAAGGAAAATACGTATGATAGAACTGGATTCCAGACAATGGCTATCCAGGTACCGTATATGCAGCCCAAGAGAAGGGCTGAATGGATGGGGGGAAAGGAACAATAAAATGGTCGTCCTCATATATGATGGAGCAGCAGTTCATACTAGTTTTACTTTATCCCAACTTGCAGTTGATAATGCAGTCGTGTTAGTAAAAATGCCACCTAACGTAACGCATTATATTCAGCCCCTGGACAAGTGCGTTTTTAAGCCAATCAAACATAGCTGGAATAATGAAATGATAAAGTTCAACAGATAATTTCCTGGACATCTGTTACCGAACAGTGAATTTTCTTCAAAGATAAAAATTAATTGGGAACAGACATTCAAAGTATAGTTTTAAGGTTAAGATCTACTGGGATTTTCCCCATTAATTTTAAATAATTTCCTGAAGTCATAAAGTTAAAAAGATTTAAGGGCTCCAACCAAACAGTTACACAACCTCCCGAACTAAATGACGGGGAAGTACCCCTGTCCAGTAATCGAGCGAACATTGCAGACCGACTTGCAGATGGAACCTGCTCAATTGACAGGAAATTCAGAAAGATCAAAATTCGAGTATTTTATTAGGACTAAATCAACAGAAAATTAACAAAAAAGGCTACCGAACAGAAGAAACAAAAAAACGTTTGCGAAAGTGTTGGAGATATCTTGACATCGGAAAAAGCTTTAAGGATTCTGAACGAAAGGGAAATAGTTAAAAAATACGTGCATAAGAAGAGAATGCAGGCCCTAGTGGCACGTCCACATCAAGCCACAAGAAATCGAAAGCAAAAGTATCCCAGAAGCAACATAAGCAATTATCTAGCAGCTCTTCGGAATCTGAAATTGTTATCGAGTTGGAGAGCGAACTTGAAGCTGAAGATTTCGAAGAAATGGAAATTGAAGAACAATCTCATAAAATAGAAACAGAGCAAGAGAATAAAACTAAAAAAGCACAAGCCGATCAACCAAAAGAACAACACTATGAATTCGAAGGAGTAGAGGATAAACTAGAAGAGCATACACTAGAAAAACAAGAGGATGAACTCGAAAAAGAAAATCATAGAAATGAAAAAGGTCGAGAACAGGAACAAGAAGAGGATGTAGAAGCACGCGATATAGCGAATAACAAAAAGACTGATAATATACTTAAAACCATTACATGTGGAACATTTTTACGGGTCCAGTTCGTTTGTAACCATGATACTAAGAAACAAGTCATAAAATTTTTCATCGGGGGAAGTTTTAGAAACAAGCTGTGATAAAAAGTACAATATTAGTTGTATGAGAAATCATGAGGGTAGCGAAACTACTTTCGTTTTTCCGAAAGTATTGTATGAATGTACAGTTACAGAAGACCAGATTGTTGCTGTTCTAAAGCGACCAAGAATAAGAAGAGGTCTTTACACGTTTACATTCTAACTGTAGGGGAAAAAGGCAGCGTCAAAAGCCGAAAACATTAATTTTTTTAGGGATTTTTTATTAATTTTTTATTAATTTCAGAATGAATTTTACGTTGAAATAGTTTACAGAGTCATATTTTTGTTATTTTTCATCCGAATATAAAGATTTTTGCACCATTTTTTTTATTTCACTTTACCAATTGTCCCCAAAAAGCGCATTTTTTAATACAGTGTTATATGGGAGTAAAGCGCCACATCCGCAATTTGGTTTTTGAAATGTAATTCTTGCTTTTATAGACTTTTTTAACGTAAGTAAAACGAAGAAATATGAGAATACACCTGTTGACCCTTTCTATAATTACTGACTGACTGACGGCGGACGGACAGACCGACAAACTGCAGATAATGGCTCATTTTTTAAATCTAAAATAATGCGCTAGAAATATAGATGTATCCCGCTACGCCACTACTACAATCTATAATCAAAGTTAAACATAAGTAAGCTTCGTGCACAGCGCATTCTTCATGACGTAAGAATACATGCTGTGCTTTCTACTGTAATTATTATTATTTAGTGAAAAGAAGTGAGATAAACATTTGTACTAAATCGCACAGGTACTCATATCAGCGCCAATATTGTCACACGCTCAATGCACTTTAGGTGTCACGTAAGCTTATTTAAGTAAGCGAGATTGCGAACTAAACTCAATGGAGTCGTTTTAAGTTGGAAAATTGCTGAAATTTGGCTTCAGACACTTTTACAAATACCATAAAAATACCCAGATTTGGTATCAAAGTCTCTGGGTGCCACTGCGATCGGAATTTATCGATAAATGGTCTTGGGATAGATGTTAAAAATTGTGGTTGATCGCAGAAAACAAGATAATTACCCACTCAGTAAATTACTATTTTAGTTGGAAACACAACATTCGTAATATTTGCTTTAAATTTTGAAAGTACGTTAAGAATTGGTTAAAATAATGAACAATTAGTCGTTAAATAAATTTTTAAAACATAAAAATATTACACTACTTCTACATAAACGATTACTAGTACCAAAGTTAGTGATAATTATAAACCAAATAACATTAAATCAATTTTTAAAATGCATTATAAGGACATTGACCAATATTAACTCCACAATATTTGTGAATGGCCAGATAATCACATGCGTTACGCCAAATTTACTTATTAACCCTTTGTATGAACTTTTTATAATATATTTATTTATGGAATTATAACAAACGTAATATCCGGTAAATGTGTTAGAAGCATTAATTAATTTATTATTCTTTTGTATTTTCTGCAATTGAATTAATTTAGCGATAATAATTGCGACTGCATTCCCATTATATGCAGGAGTTTTTTTACAATTGTGAATATAATTAAAATCTTTAAGTTGACTTGAAAATTTTGTGATCTCATAAATTCTCGAAAACCAAAATATGAATTGCATTAGACGTTAATCTTTAAGGTTAAAGACATGCAAAGTAATTTTTAATGTAACTGTAAAATTTAGTACATAGCACATCTTAATCAATTTATCTTGAGCTATTACTTGTCCAAACATGAGTAAAATGCATAACAACCTAACCCTTATTAGTTGAGTTGATCGGCCTATTTCCACAGTTTTTGCTTTTTGAGCGCGACGTTTCGGAAGCCGACTCAGCTTCCGCCATCATGTTTAGTCCTTCGCACTTGAGTGGAATTCATATGTTATGATTTTTTCCCAAGCACTTGACTACTCTCAGATTCGAACTTGGTACCTTTCACTTACAAGTCTGATACCTTTACCACTGAGCCACTGAGTAATCCAATACGAGCCCCGTCCATCTTCAGTTGGCCCAGTTAACAAAATTTTACATATTTTCAATTATTCAAGTTAAATTAGCGAAAAGCGGCACTGATATCCATTTTTATGTTAACTTGAACATTTTGAAAACTTATCACACAATAATAACATATCAATTTAAATTACAATACAAACAATTACTAACAGAAACAGAAATAAGCAACATTTGGTACTATCAGCTCTGTGGTGTAGCTTTCGATACCACTGCATAACATCACCTTTATTTTTGATAACTGCTTTGATACGGTTAGGCGTGCTATTTATTAGTTCATTACACTCATAAGGGGTGAAATTATTCCAAATTTCCTGCAGCCTTTGCTTGAGTATTGACACAATCCTGGCGGATTAGCGCGTAACTACTTTTTCATAACGTGCCACAACGTCTCAATAGGCGAAAGGTCAGGGCTACTAGACACCCATTCTAATAGTGCAATTTCATTTTCCGAAAGCCATTTCATAGATTTTTTGGTTGTGTGGTATGCAGCGCACTGTATCTAGATAAACCAAGCAATAAACCAATTTCGCCGTTTGATTTTCCCAATTTGTATAAATTTACTATAATTGTTCGAACTTTTTCATCAGTTGCTTTTCCTCTGCCCATTTTTGTAAAAAATTAAAGTAATAAATGACTTTTTTATATTTGACACACTAGCTAATGTGATTTCAATCGATAACAACGTTTTCATAACAACAGTACTGCCTACTTGATGCCTGTCCATCAAATTTGTAATAATCAAGGAATATACATGCAAATTGTTATTTTCTATATTGTTAAATTTTTTTGACATTTCAGGGTTTTATTAATTAAAATAGCAATCATATTATCCTGAATAACATATAATTGTCAAAATTATAAGATAAAATCCATAATTTGTAAATTTGAGTGAAATGTATCACGAAATCTCAGGAATTCTTAAGTGGGCCAACTGAAGTTGAACGGGGCTCGTATGTATTTTTTAGAACTTGTATATGTATTAAACTTTTCGTGCAGGTGTATTGCGCTTAAACTCTTTGCGCATTATTAGAATCCATATGGGTTTCATTTCCACACTAGCTTGGATTATTCAATTTTCTGCTAGTGGGATGTTAGTGGCTTCTTTGAGTTTCCGGCGAGTTGCATTCTCGTCCTTGGCCGCTATCTGTATGTTATCCCATTGGATGTGGTGGTCTCCGTTTGAGACATGTTCGGCGATTCTTGATTTCGCCCTTGCGGACTATAAGTTCTAAAAAATATGTATTGGGTGACTCAGTGGCTCAGCGGTAAAGGTGTCAGACTTGTAAGAGATAGGTACCAAGTTCGAATCTGAGAGTAGTCAAGTGCTTGGGAAGAAGTCATAATATATGAATTCGACTCAAGTGCGCAAACAGGCCTTCTTAGGACTAGGCCTGATTAACGAAAGCAGAGTCCGCTTTCAAAACGTCGCGCTCAAAAAGCAAAAACTGTGGAATTAGGCCGATCAACTCAACTAATATGAAACCACAGTTACAAAACACTTACAATACAGAACCTCACTCTGTACCAATGAGTTTTTACAACACTAAACTAGAAATATGAACAGTAAATTTTGAAAATTAATATTTACGACGCTATCTCTGAAAAGACATTGCTTTGATGTAGGTAGTAACATCAATAAAGAAAATAAATATAATCAAGTTAATACATGTATTTAAAAATAATGTGTCGTGATATCCATGTATACCACAAGTGTGATTTCTTAGAAATAAAAATTATCCTCCTAACAAACAATCTACATAAAGTTTGTCAATCAATTGAAAAATGAGTATCTGTATTCAACCACCAGTTGGAAAGACAATTATTTTAAAATTAAATATCTTACTCTACTCGTTCCTAATAAACGGTATCCATTTTGTTGGTTCATATGTCACTATAATTTTCAAGAGTTTTTTAGGCAGGAACAGCTGATAGTCTGTGGATTAATTCGCTTTATGTACTTAGGCGGGATGGACTGTTTATTCTTCAACTAAATGCTTAATATGCCAATAACGGATATTTTAAGCATCCCAAAACTTTCTAACGTGTAAAAGTTTGTTTCCCGACCTGTTTTAACGCAACTTATTTATACTATGTAGTTATTAACGTTACTGGATTATAAAGGGTTAAAATCTAATAAGGAAAAGTTTTGCTGACATTTTTTGAGAACAAGGCTTCGCCATCAGTTCAGTAATTTGGCTGTTGCCTTCTATTTTCTGAACAACTAATTCACCTTAAAAAATTTGACGTGATTTGGTTTAAACATTCTAGTATTAAATTTGTGAAATTGTACTATTGCATTTATAGGTCTTCTAACTTTCAACACTCCTTCGATTACCTTAGTTTGAAAGTTGAGTATCTACTGCCTCAGTTGTGTAGAAGCCTTTTGCTATTTCATGTTATCTCACACAAATCATTTCTGAACCCACAAGAATCTCTGATAACCCAAACATACTCTACATCTTCTAGATCTGTTACATCAAACCCACTTGGTTATAAAACTTCAGTTTTTCCCTACTAACTTTATATGACCATGTTCTAATAAAAATAATTTCTACTGTCCCTCATTCGTCCTTTGTTAGAACATTGCTCTTTCAGTGTCTGAAGTCATCCACATGGGCATCCAGTTATATATTCCCAAAAAACGAAATCGTATAGATCATTTTCCTTCCAATTCCGGTTCAATAAGGTTTGTGCTGATCTTTGAAAAATAAATCTTGTATTAAATGGAAATGTAATCAAACGGTCTAGAGTAATACAGAGTATATTGGTGCTAGAAATACCTAGAAATACGTTGTTTGAACAATGAAAATGCAAAGAACAAGCTACATCTCCTTTGGGCAGTCGTATTAAGCCATCAGTAAAAACTTTGGTACTTTTTCATTTCCCCCAATGACTTCCTTTCACGTATCTGTTGTTGCTGATCTTTTTGTGGATTTATGTGCTTCTAACTCGTGTCTTAATGGTTCCAGAAAAGATGTGCTCCTAGTTAACTATTCTTCGTACGCTATGAAACCAATTCATTTTCGGTATATGCTCCTAGAATCATTCATCAATAGGTTTGATCTTAATAAGGCGGCTGGTCCAGATGGTATCCCAGTTATTATTTTAAAGAAATGTTCCCTCGAACTAGCACGAGTCCTATCTAAACTCTATTCGATCGCTATGTCTTCTGAGTAATTCCCTTCATCATGGAAGTTAGCAAACCTATGCCCAAAAAAGGCGATAAGATCGATCCCTCTATCTACCAATCCATTGCCATCACTTCCATTTTATCTGAAATTATGGAAAAGTTCATCAACCAGCAACCGATCTCTTTCCTTGAAACTAACAAATTCCTTAGTGACCACCAATGTGGTTTTAGTCAGAGTCTGGTGATCTTTATTTATACGTGACCCAAGTTTGGAACAATACATTAGAAACAATCCGGTGAAACAGTTGTAGTTTCTTTATGTTTCAAAAACATTTGGCGTAAGTGTTTACTTGCCAAGCTCAACTCGTTTGGGTTAAATGATACGCTCATCAACTGAGTTTTTAATTTCCTTGGTAGCGTAGTGGTGACACGACCTGCTTAGCATTCGGGAGGTAATGGGTTCGATTCCCGTTACCGTCTACTTTGTATGAGGTTTTTCAGAAGGTTTTCTCATACACATGTAGCGACCGATCTGTATGCACACCATGTGCGGATACTTAGGCGAATGCTGGAGTAGTATTTTCAGAACCCTAACTCCGTTCCTACCGATATCGTGAACATTTAGTACCACCGTGCATATATACGTAATGTATGTATGCATGCTGGGAATCCATGACTGTGGCTGAAGGAGCTCGGAAAGCTCGAGCAGCCCTTGGGGAAGGAATCAAATACATGGCCATTTCCTTTTCCCTTAATTTCATTGATAAAAGGCGAATACGTGTCGAAGTTGATGAAGAAGTGTGCATTAACGCGGGTGTGTTACAGGGATCAGTTGTAGCGCCTATAGTTTTTCTGCTGCTCTTATGTCTTCAATGACTAACCCAGTCGCAAAAAAACTGATTGTCCTTTATTAAGAATTATGGCGATTATGCATGCTAGTTGATTAAAATTGATTTATTAAGTCCTGATTCAATAAATCAACTTTTAAATAGTTTTAGACAACGTATCGAATAATGTATATAGTGCAGTAGTTTTTTCTCGGATTAATCTAGCAATACTGAGTATATATCAAAGTTGCATTTTTTTAAATGGATCCCCTTATATATTATTGTATAATTGGATTCTTTGGTCAATTCTAGTGCGACTTTATGCATCATACATGATACCTAAAACGAATCGTTTAGCCACAATTCGCTGTTTTTACAACAAGTAAATGTCTGAAAAAAACTAAATATCGTTGTGATCACCAAAACTTCGAAGGCCATGCCTCTGCGATGTTACTAGACATGAAATGTTCTAGCGTAGACCGGACGGTCAAATCCGAGTTCTTGTGTGTAGAGAAATTACTTGTCAGTTTAGAAAAATCAATGGTAACTTTATTTTTTCAAACGGAACGGCCATTTTTGTACCTTTCTAACGATATAACTTTGTCGGTATCTATCTTCGGTAGGTTTCTTTTAATTTCACAATTTCTAATTAATTTGCTGTATTTTTCAATATTTAGTTTGTACTACCTAGTAACCCGTGGAAAATAAGCAAAAAACGATTCACATTGTGAAACATTATTTATACACATAAACACATCAATGGTAACTTGATTTTTCAAATGGAACGGCCATTTTTTAATTTTTGCATCAAATGCGGAATTTTTGTGCCTTTCTAACGACATAAATTTGTCGGTATCTATATTAAGCCATGCACGCTAACAAGCGGGGGCAAGACAAGGAGGGACGATCTTAGAACAAGTTCCGAAGGCCTACAGCTGTCTTATCAGATAGTGTTAGGGCCCCTTATTTCAAATTTCTCACTATAACGATTACAGAGACGTCTGTATGTACGTTTAAAAATACCACTAGGTGGAGTCACCTCTACAAGAAACATTCATTAGTTCATACACAACTAGATGGCGTCATAAATTCAAATTTCGCAACAAGGAGGCCACGAGAAGAGAGTGGAGACCCTAACACAAGTTCCTGTACCTGTCTTACAAGTTAGCATTATTAGAATACTATTTTCAGCAAAGGGGCCCATCACAAGAGGGCACCGACCCTAACACAAGATCTTATACCTGTGTTACAAGTTAGAATTACGGCCTCTTATTAGAATACTATTTCGAGGCA
The DNA here is from genome assembly GCA_036346205.1 of Vesta saturnalis. Taxonomy (NCBI): domain Eukaryota; kingdom Metazoa; phylum Arthropoda; class Insecta; order Coleoptera; family Lampyridae; genus Vesta; species Vesta saturnalis. The sequence continues at coordinate 92,175 of JARFJB010000749.1, forward strand.
TGGGAGCCACGGCAAGGGGGGAGAAGGCCCGAGAACAAGTTTCTATACCTGTATTACAAGTTAGCATTAGGGCCCCCTAATTAGAAAAGTTTAAATTTCCCGCTGAACAGATTTTGGTTCTAACCTTGGCTAGCCCAAGGCCAACTTCAAGGCCATGCCCAAGGCCAATTCCAATGGCAGGCCCCAAGGTCATCCTCAAGGTCAAACCCGAGGTCAGTCACGTGGGCGGCCTTGGGAATTCCCAAGGTCAAATGACGTCACAACAACAAAGTGGTGGTTCTACTATTAGGTGCTGGTTCGTGCTGCTATTTCTGGTTAGAGCCTTTTTTGAAGTAGTTATCATTAAATTTAACCGATAAAAATGGCGAGTTTTTCTCAAAATCAAATGATTCATACGGTTTTTATTCTTGGAGAATGCTCTAGTAATCCGTTCCTAGCGTGTTGAGTGTACAGAGCAAGATATCCTGACCTGGAGAGTCATCCAAGGGATGAATCATTTAAAAATCTGTTAGAAAGATTTATTGCAACAGGAAGAGTTCATTATCTCGAAAACCAAAAAAGAATTAAACCTGCGTCGAACGAAGATAATCAACTCAATATTTTAACTGCAGTAATAGACAACTCGAAAGAGATTTTCAAGTAAGTAGAAGAATAATTAAAAAAAAAACAAATTTCATCCTTATCACATCCAACTACATCAAGAGTTCAAGGAGACCGATTTTCAAAACAGGATTAATTTTGTGTAGAACAATAGTTAAATGAAAATGTACAATTTTGGATAAGATTATGTTTATATGCCGTGGAAGGCTTCGTTTCGAGATACAGGGTGTTGAATATAATTTTTTCTCAAATTTTCATTATAACTCATAAACGAATGCTTAGATTTTTTCATGTTGGGGGATAATGTCTATTAATTAAGGGCATAAAACAAGCGATAAGAATGTTCACAAACTTGCACAGTGGCGGAGTGGAGGGTGATCAACCCCTTTCATAAACAGAACTTCTACGCCAATGACTATTTTTAAAAAACTGTTATTTTCATTATCTACATACAGTTTAACAAAAATAATGTACCTTCTTCTGTTTCGAAATTCCTGTGCGTTTCCAGTTATTTTGATTTTAGTGTTTGATGTGGTACTAAGTTAAGTAATGTGCTTTATGTGAATAATTGAATATAAAGTTTTTAATAAAAAGATATAATAAAACATTTAGAGCCATTTTAGTACCTAACGATCGTTTCTTTAAAATTTCAAATACATTTTCATTTATAAATAGGTAGGTTATCGGTTTTTTAGTATCCATTGTTATTATCCTCGTATAAAAAGAAATGCATAATTATTATTGTTATGCGGTCAATACTTTCTGTATAATTATGTATGTATCAATTTCGCCATAAACATGTATGTAGTTTTAAGTGAGATTCTAATAAGTTATAGACCGCTGCTCACTTGCTCTCATTAAAGAGCCGCCACTGTATCAAGCCATACTCAAATACAAGACTTTTGTAAATTGAAATCTGTATACTACACTAATTTTAACAATCCTTATTTATTACTGTAACAATACTTAATTAATAATTGTGAAATTAATAAGAATTCTTAGCAATAACGATTTATAAATAAATAACAATAACACTAGTATAATAAAATTAGACACTTTGTTCAAAATGTAAACTGTTCTTTTCAATACACATTTCACAGCAACGTACAATAGAACGTCTTAAGTTAATTAAATGATGCACCCTTATTTCATTGCAAGCATCTCTGATGCGATTGTGAAGTTCTTCAAGTGTATTAACCGGAGTGGTACACTTTTTCCTTCATGAATCCCCATACAAAAAGTCAAGTGGCGTTAAATCGGGGATCTGGAGGCCACGCCACTGGACTTCCACGACCTATCCACCTCCCGGTAGTTATTGTTTAGCCAATTTCTTACATTTCTGCCATAATGGGCCGGACATCCATCAAGCTGAAACCAAGAATTTCCTCTTAAATTCAGAGGAATGTCTTCCCACATATTAACATGTTCTTCTTCTAAAAATTGTAGGAAATTTTCTGAATTTACACGTTGTGGCAAGAAATAAGGTCCAAACACGTGGTTTCCGTAAATTCCAATCCAGACATTTGTACTAAATTCATGTTGAAAACTTCTTGGTCGAATGGCATGTGGGTTTTCATGTGCCCATATATGCAGATTGTGAAAGTTTACGATACCACGACGAGTAAAACAGGATTCATCAGTCCACAGTATGTTGGATAAGAAATCTCTATTATTTTGAATGGAGTTAAGAACCCACCTACAATAATTAAGTCGGGAAACTTTGCTTTGGGAAATACCAAGAGCAACAGCAGTACGTCGAGTACTTGTCGTGGGGTTCCTATTAAATTCACGCAATATACCCTCTCCAATTCTATATCGTCCACAGTTGTTCTGTCGGCCCCCATGTACATTTTTCAAACCCTGGTTAACAAATCGACGATGGATACTCACAAAAACGGAATGATGAGGTTGTCGTCTATTCGGAAATCTTCTCCGATACTCCCTAGCTGCGTACCTTGAATTCCCATTTGCGAACCCATAAATAAAATGAATGTCGGCTTGTTCGCTATTTGTAAATGTAAACGGCATGTTACACTAATTAAAAGCTGGCAAATCAAATGAAATAACTTTCTGAACTTAAAACAATAATTAATAACAGTGAAATTATTCAAGATGAAGCAAGTGTTTGTAAAAGTCAAACTGTCGTTTCAAAATATAAAATTTAATACTTACTTGTTTTCCAAGGAGTATCATATTTTGTTGCAATGAAATAAGGGTGCATCATTTAATTAACTTAAGACGTTCTATTGTACGTCGCTGTGAAATGTGTATTGAAAAGAACGGTTTACATTTTGAACAAAGTATCTAATTTTATTATACTAGTGTTACTGTTATTTATTTATAAATCGTTATTGCTAAGAATTCTCATTAATTTCACAATTATTAATTAAGTATTGTTACAATAATAAATAAGGATTGTTAAAATTAGTGTACTAAACAGATTTCAATTTACAAAAGTCTTGTATTTGAGTATGGCTTGATACAGTGGCGGCTCTTTAATGAGAGCAAGTGAGCAGCGGTCTATAACTTATTAGAATCTCACTTAAAAACTACATACATGTTTATGCGAAATTGATAAGTACATACATAATTATACAGAAAGTATTGACCGCATAACAATAATAATTATGCATTTCTTTTTATACGAGGATAATAACAATGGATACTAAAAAAAACCGATAACCTACCTATTTATAAATGAAAATGTATTTGAAATTTTAAACAAACGATCGTTAGGTACTAAAATGGCTCTAAATGTTTTATTATATCTTTTTTATTAAAAACTTTATATTCAATTATTCTCATAAAGAACATTACTTAACTTAGTACCACATTAAACACTAAAAATCAAAATAACTCGGAAACGCACAGGAATTTCGAAACAGAAGAAGGTACATTATTTTTGTTAAACTGTATGTAGATAATGAAAATAACAGTTTTTAAAAATAGTCATTGGCGTAGAAGTTCTGTTTATAAAAGGGTTGAGCACCCTCCACTCCGCCACTGTGCAAGTTTGTGAACATTCTTATCGCTTGTTTTATGCCCTTAATTAATAGACATTATCCCCCCAACATGAAAAAATCTAAGCATTCGTTTATGAGTTATAATGAAAATTTGAGAAAAAAAAATTATATTCAACACCCTGTATCTTGGAAACGAAGCCTTCTATGTGTTCTATCTCCTGTTAAAGTTTGTCTACAAAAACTGACTCACCCTGTATACATATATACAGGGTAATTTTTTTACTTGGCCCATTAGACGCTTCTCAACTCCTAAAAACATTAGAAAGTTGAAATTTGGTACACGATCTATCTTTCTAGAATATTTTCATTACAATGGCACTTACGGTAATCGGAAGTGACCATTGACTTTACTTTTTTTAATGGTGGAACGATATATTTTTGTTGCCAGCATTAGATTTCTTGTTCAATTTACTACATTTCCTGTCTAGCGTATGTTTATTTGTTGACATGGTTACGGAGATATAACAACTTTTATGAAAAAATTACTACTTACAAGGATTATTTAGAAAAATCATAACTTTTGAACCATTAATTCTACTGCAATAAATAAAAAACCCATTAATTGCACAAAAATTTCTCTATCGGCTTAGTGGTCGCTAAATTTTGTAGCTTTATTAGAAAGGTCACAATAAATTCGTAAACTTGAGAAACGTCAAATACGGATAACTCAATTTTTTCAAATGAAACACCCCAACTGTCGATAGAGAATTTGATTTGCAACATTTTCTGTCAAATGATCGGAATGCCTATCATTATCCGTTTCTGAGGAAAATGCATTTTTATGTAGAATTATGATTATTCAATTACAATTAGTAGATGGCTTTGGCGCTCCGTTGCTATGGTAACTGCTGCTTGAAATTGTCTTTATTTATGCTATGTTAAGATATTCTATAATTTCCATATTTAAAACTCCAAAATTGATGCAAACCATGTTTAATAGCGAGCACCTAAGCTGTCAATTTAGTGACAATATTTTTTAAATTAAGTGTATCCGAAAAAACTCCAAAAATTCAGAACACTACACAAGAATTATATTCAGTTTGGAAATCAACTATACAATAAATAACGTTACTTGGGCTTTAACACAAGAAAAATAAATAACTACAACAGCGTATTTGGATACAATGGCAATATTGGATAACGTCATATTAACAGAAACAATTACAAGTCAAAATAATTACAATAAATGTTCGATGTGCTCTCCGTTTTGCTGAATACACATCTCTAGCCTAACTTGCACGCCCGTGGTAACTGTCTTGACAAGTTCTGCTGGATTAATTTCGCGAAAGGCTTCATGGATTTGCTCAACCAATTCTTCTAAAGAATCTGCTATTCCGTTATACACCTTAGACTTGATAACTCCCCACAAATAAAAATACAAAGGCGTTAGATCTGGCGACCGGGGTCGCCATTGCCGTGGGCCTCTGTTTTCCATCCATCTATCTTCAAACAGTTGTGTTAATTTTCGATCCACAGTTCTTGTATTATGGGGTGGAGCCCCATCCATTTGGTACCAGCATCTTCTCGCTCTATTTAACGGCAGTTCGTCAACGAAGATTTCTACTTGGTTTTCCAGAATCTGAATATATCGAGCCCGATTTACATTTTCGTTATATAAAACGTATCGGAGCTGATCAGTCATGATCATAGAATAAACGTTAACTTTAAATTTTCTTTGATTGTCCACGGTTTCAAACAGTCGGGGATTTTCAAATGCCCAGTGATGCCGATTTCTCCTAATGACTATTCCATTTGTAATCTTCTCGACACAGTTTTTGTAAGCGAATGAAGACATACGGATGCTTCTTATATTTTTTTTTAGAATTTTCCTTATTGTCGAATAAGTTAAACCAGAATCTTCCGAAGCTGCATAAATAGATGAAAGAGGATGCCAAAATATTGATTTCGTTATCTTCTGTTAGAACCCAAGGAACGACATTTCTTGTGCAAGTTGATTTGCCAAACTGAATATAATTCTTGTGTAGTGTACATCTGGATATTTTTCATTAAATAAGTGACACGTTCTTGAAATAATGTGATTGCATTCGCCAAAACAACAAAACAATGAAAAAACCTGCTCGTTTGTATAACGAAAACGGTGATTTTGCATGTTTAAGTGTCAAAATCGCTCACTTAATAAACATAAAGACAATTGCACGCAGCTGTTACCATAGCAACGGAGCTCCAAAGCCACCTACTTCCGGCATAACCGGAAGTGCAATTTTGATGAAAATATTTCAAAAAGGTAGATCGTCGGAAACTATGGCCATGCTCCAAATTTCAGCTCTCTACTTTTTTTAACAGTTGAGAAACGTCTAATGGGCCAATTAAAAAAATTACCCTGTATATATATATATATATATATATATATATATATATATATATATATATATATATATATAACATGAGTTGCGTTTCATGAAACAAAAAAATGATACAGTAAGTACTAAATACCAGTCCAAAATACTCACAATATTAAAAAGGAAAGTGAAGGTGTTCGCGTATGTCTACTAAACTGTAGGTTTCCTTCTTTGGTTATATGAAGTTTATACCCTGAGCATGCTCATAACTGTTTAGTACATACTTTGTTCTACTCTTTTTTTAGAACAGTTTCGTTATTGATTAAGGTAATCCACTTCTAAATCTAAATTTGGTTGGTAAAATTTTAATTTATTTTAGTTTGTTTGTAGTAACCGTAAAAATTAAATGTACATTTTAACTAATTTAGTACTGGTCACGTGGTTTTTTTTTCACTTAAAAATTCGATAGCTTGCAGCAGTTAATGTATTGTGAGCAACGTATAAGTACTTACAATTTATTAAGTAATGACCAAGTTATAATTATTTAAAGGGATTTACGTTTTCTATGTTTTAAAACCATCTGAACCGTATCAATCTCGTCTGTATTTTTACCTAGGTATTGTATGTATTTAGAATAGATACATAGTTCTAAAAGTTTCGGTATCTATATCTTAAGTGCTGAAAAAGATGTATCTGTCACAACACTGCAGACAAGTTAGAAACGGTGTAAACGTTAATATTACGTGTTATTGTTAAATTTCATCCCATCTATAAAATGTAAATTTGGTTTTGTATAATTGTATTACGTTACGTTCTGTAAATACGCACACCGGTTGAATATTCAACGACTAGATAACCATCTACCGTGTGCGTTCAAAGTAGTTCAAAAAGGAATCTACATAACCAACGTTATTGTATTTGTGTGGTGTGACCAAATGCAAAATTCCAAGTGTACAGTCAATGTTAATTCGTACATTTTTAATAACGGTAGATTTTAGTGTTTTTTATAAGCTTTAATATTTAAAATTAATCATTATTCGTGTCTGTACTGTGATGTTAATGGTATTAACAGTAAAAAATGAAACTGTTTAGTATGTATTGAAAAATTTACATTGGTGTTACAATATTTACACAACTACATGATAGAAAGAACTTGGTGCTTGTTTTTCGTATGTTTGCCTAAATATCCTAATGAACTTATGAAATTAAAAGCTAGGAAATGGAGTATGAGCTGGAAGTGTTTGAGGTATATGACGATTGCGAGCAAGGCACAAATAAAAAACATAAAAAGCACACACGTAAAAAGTGTAAGCAAAAAAGTACATTAGCTAGAAGTGATAGTGATAATGAAGAAATTAATAGATCTAAAACTAGTGTAGTTAGTAATGAATCACGACTTAGGCCCACAATTACTTTACCACAGTCCATATTAAATGTATTTAGTAAAATTGTTATTTGGAAAAATCAACGTAAATATCACACGACAGTTCCTGATAAACCAGATTCTCCACATACATCCAAAGATACCCGCAGAGGTTATATACCATGTGGTGAGCCCTTTTTTGTACACCCGCACATTTATATCTAAATTGTATTAATCTTCTTTATTCTTTTGCAGATAATCAAAGAAGAATACGTGCGAATGATCGGGCATTTAATGCTCAGTTTCGTTATGCAGTAAGTTTTGGTTATTCTTATTAGTATATAAATTACACACTTTGTGATGACTAATATAAAATTATGTAACAATCTAATTAACCATGTGATAAGTATGTCAACATTAATGTTTATTTACTTGATAAAATATGGGAAGTAACCTTCAAACTAGTTATCAAAAAAATGTGTGATTATTTATTGCACTTGTTTTATACAACCTTGGTTTTGATTTTCATAATAGTACAATTTATAATAGAAATCTTATATTTAATGCATTTTAGCTTGTTACAAGTTCAAATAGTTTAACCTACTCATTAAGTTTTAGTTTTAGTACAGCTGTAAAATTGCACATTATTGTTATGAATTAAATTAAGCAAATTTAAGAAATGTGTAATTATATTTGTTATTTAGAACAACTATATCAAGACTTCAAAGTACACTATATTAACGTTCCTGCCACTGAACCTGTTCGAACAATTTCAACGTTTGGCAAACTTCTATTTCTTGTGCCTTCTTGTACTACAAATGATCCCTGCTATCAGCAGTCTTACACCTGTTACCACAGCTTTACCTTTAATCGGAGTATTAGGTCTCACTGCCATTAAAGATGCCTACGATGATTTTGTTAGTGTAAAAATTACTATAATTACTAAAGTATAATTTTAAATAATTCTAGCAACGGCATATGTCAGACTCGCATGTCAATAATCGTAAATCCCAAGCTGTACAAAATGGCAGGCTGGTTCAGGAGAGATGGTCTGCTGTTCAAGTTGGTGACGTTATTCGTATGGATAATGACCAATTTGTTGCTGCTGATATTTTGTTACTTACAACAAGCGAACCTAATGGACTGTGTTACATTGAAACTGCAGAATTAGATGGGTACGTGTTATATTAATTTTAACTGTAAAATTTTATATATTTTTTACAGGGAGACAAACTTGAAATGTAGGCAGTGTTTACCGGAAACGGCAGAGATGGGTCAGGATGATGCGTTAATAAGTGAATTTGATGGTGAAATAATTTGTGAAGTCCCTAATAATTTGTTAAATAAATTTGAAGGACAATTAACATGGAAAAATAAACAATATTCCCTTGATAATGACAAAATTTTACTTAGAGGGTGTGTTTTACGCAACACACATTGGTGCTATGGTGTAGTAGTCTTTGCTGGCAAAGACACGAAACTTATGCAAAATAGTGGCAAGACCAAATTTAAACGCACTAGTATAGATAGACTACTTAATTTTTTAATTATAGGAGTAAGTTCGATTGTCATTTATTTGTGTTAATTTTAAAGTTTTTTTATTTTATAGATAGTATTTTTTTTATTATCTGTGTGCCTTTTCTGTATGGTGGCATGTGGTATTTGGGAGTCTTTGGTGGGACAATACTTTCAAACATTCCTACCTTGGGACGCACTTGTGCCTTCGGAACCTTTAGGTGGTGCCACCATTACTGCTCTACTTGTGTTCTTTTCCTATGCGATTGTGCTAAATACGGTGGTGCCAATATCGCTTTATGTATCTGTTGAAGTTATACGTTTTGTACAAAGTTTTCTCATTAATTGGGATGAACAGATGCATTATGATAAAAACGGAACCTCCGCTAAAGCTCGTACCACTACACTCAATGAGGAACTGGGTAAGTATTTCAGATTATCTTGAGTAATCTTAAAGTACTCATTAACACAGAGATAAATTGTTTTATGTGTTAGTATAGAATTAAAGTACATGAAATGTAATTTGCATTTTCATTGTGTGTTTCTAGTGGTAGTAAATTTTTGTCTGTAGCGTGAAAGTCTGAAAATAATTAGGTGCTCTGTAATAAAATTGAAGAATCTCTAAATTTCATATGCTAAAGTAGATTGCAAGGTAGGTAATAATATATTCATCACCAAAGCATCATTAATTTCCACCATATTAACTAACGAGTGTATTGTTGGAGAGAAATTTCTAGCAAGTGTTCATGTCAAGAAACCGCGAAATTCTGACGTGTAGTAGTAGAGCCTACAATCATGTTTCAGTGAGTTTTTATTTGACTGACAGGCATTTAGTGAACAGATTACGGCACTTGTGCTAGGTATACGGGTGTAAATCAAATAGGGGCCAGATTGGGATTTTTTTACATAAAAAAACAATCCGGAAATGACACAAAACTGAAAATTTAAATGGAACAACCTGTATATTTTTACATGTTTGGATTCTATTGCTTCAAATACATAGAGTTCATCTGCCAAATGTCAACTCAAACGCCATTTTACTTTGTCAGAGTCGGCTTCAGGAACATGTTGTGTTAATAAAAATTAGAAAATTAAAAATTACTGCTTTATTTAGGAACTAAGGAAATTGTATGTAAAGTTCATTCGTTTAACTTATCCCAATGACGTCATGTATGCATTAAATCACGAAATGACCGTCGTCTGTAATTTAAAACAAAAATATGAGCACTGGTACCAACCTTTAAACAGAACAACTTTCCTTTATTTGCTTATACGTTGATTGAGGTTACGTATGCTCGCCTGTTGGTTTGTTTCTTCGTTTATTCATTCCTTCTTGAGTTAATATTGTAAAAGATCGGTTCTTTTCAGAACCACATTACTTTCTAGTGTTCATTTAAGGTAAAGATTAATTCGTTTTACAGAAAGAGATAACATTTATGTTTTCATTTGTAGCACATCAACATGCCTCGTAGGTCAATTACCGTGACAATTGATCTATAACTTAGTCGAATACTTTAATAAAGAAAAACAGAACAACGGGCCCTTATCACCATTAACAGCAGTGCATGCAAGGGTTAGCGATGCTTTGAAAATTGACACAAAACTATTTCTAATGCTTTACGCGACATCAAAATCAAGAAGAAAACAAGGAAAATGAACCTCAACGAAAAGTCTAAAAACAAAAGACATGGATCAACGACAAAAAGTGAAATCGTACTACAATTTACAACATGTATATTAACCATGAACATGTTACATTAGATACGCTCTTAACAAAAATTAAAGAAAGCGGTATCATTGAGTGTAAAAGGACTAGCCTCTATCACGTTTTGTTGGACATTGGATTTCATTTCAAGCAAACTAACAATAGAAAAGCTCTTTTGAAAAACTTCAATAGCATCAATGAGGTTAAAATTTTGAGAAGTTCATCACTTATATGAAACAAGATATCTACAAGGTTTGTTTATCTCGAAAACATGGATATTTGCAAAAGGAAGCAACAAAAGAATATGGCAAGATTCCAGTTCAAAATGCTTTAAGAATCTTGGTGGGAAGGCAAACATTATATAGTTCTACATACTGGAACAGAAGATGGCTTTGTGGAAGGAGTAGAACTTATTTCTCACAAATAAAAGCAGCGATTATCACGATTGTAGGAATTGGAAAACTTGGTTAAATTTAACCAAACTTAACAAATTGTCAATCGCCAACCAACTACAAATTGGAAAAAAGAAGAAATTACAGAGTGGCTTAGGGAAAAAAATTACTCATGAAAAAGAAGCATTTAAAACGGAATTACTACATATAGCAAAGCTACATAAGGAAGAGAAACAATATTTGGTCGATAATATTATTAGAGAACATGGAACGAATTTTACGCTTGCCTCCTTACCACTATCAATTTAACCCAATAGAAATGGTATGGGAATAAGCAAAACTTATTATGATAAACACATTGGAAGAGATGGTTATGGGGATGATAATGTCAAACAGATGTGGAAAGAAGCGTTAGAAACAGTTTCACCTTCAGTTTGGTTAAAAACGATTAAACATGCAGAAGCTGAAATTCTAAAGTCTTGGGAACAAGAAAAGTTTATGATGTCCAAGTAAATCAATTATTATAAATCCAAACGATAACACAGATACAGAAGATGAAGTGCAGTGAACATTTAATTTCTTGTTTTAATTGAATTCTTAACGCAAACAGTTTTCTCCAAAAACTTAATAATAATCTATAATAATTATAATAATAACATATAATGTATGTTATTGTACACTAAAACATTATAATTTATAACAATAAATTATTTTCAACACAGTCATGCTTAAATGTGAATGAACAAATTTACGTTTTATTACATTATAGTGTATTTTTTATATACTCAATAAGAAACACTTGGTTATAATGTATTTGACGATACTTTGAATAAGTTTAAAAAGTGCTATAATTCAATTACATTAAATACACCAATAAGTTTGAATTGCAGTATAATAATCTACACAAACAAGTGTATAAACACCGATGATTGAAATTATCATTCCGTATTTTGCAATTCGAATATTTTCTCAAAGCATAATGATTAGTAGCATTCCTAAAAATTCAATCTTTATGAATAAATCAAATAAATAACCATTAACTCACAAATTTGCAAATAGAATATATTGCAGAAGCTGAAATTCTAGTCTTGGGAACAAGAAAAAGTTTATGGTGTCCAACTAAATCCAATTATTATAAATCCAAACGATAACACAGGATACAGAATGAATGTAGTGAACATTTAATTTCTTGTTTTTAATTGAATTCTAACAAAACAGTTTTCTCCAAAACTTAATAATAATCTATAATAATTATAATAATAACATATAATGTATGTTATTGTACATTAACATTATAATTTATAACAATAAATTATTTTCAACACAGTCATGTTTAAATGTGAATGGACAAATTTACGTTTTATTACATTATTGGTTATATTGTGTTTGAAACGATACTTTGAATAAGTTTAAAAAGTACTATAATTCAATTACATTAAGTACATCAATAATTTTGAATTGCAGTATAATAATCTTCTACGCAAACAAGTGTATAAATAAACGCCGATGACTGAAATTATCATTACGTATTTTGCAATTCGAATGTTTTCTCAAAGCATAATGATTAGTAGCGTTCTAAAAATTCAATCTTTATGAATAAATCAAATAAATAACCATTAGCTCACAAATGTATTGCCGTCAAAGATATATAATCGCCAATTTTATGTAGAAAAGTAATGGAACAATTACTTCCTTTCTTTGGAAGGGTCTTAACCTACAAATACCTATTTACAAAATTTTTGCAACATTTTAGAATATATAATAACTTACCAAAATTCATCTGCTACGTTTTAAGTTTTATTGAAAATAATATGCTTTTATGTGCGTACATCTACGATACATAAATAAAACTTTTGTCTTTTATTTGCAAACATTATGACATTTATATTTATGAGAAGTAGTTAAGTTAAAGTTGGTAATGTTGGTATCAAAACTGTTCGTATAAAGAAAACTTAATTTGTTGTTAACGTTATCCTTGTTAGTTACTTGAGTTAATAAGAGCCATACAAAACGACACTCTTGGAATAATACGTTAGCTAATAGTGTACATTGTATTCAATATTTAGAAAAGGATAGTCATACACAAGTGCGCGTTTGATTCATCGATCAATCGGGATAAGTTAAACGAATGTCCTGTATGTTTCTGTTTAAGTCAATTATCTGTAATTTAGATGACGTCATAATGATCTCAAATTAAAAAAAAGTTGACATTTGACAAATGAACTGTATGTATTTGATCCCTAGAATCCAAATATGTAAAAATATACAGGGTCTTCCATTTAAATATTCATCTTTTGCGTCAATTCCGGTGAAACCGGAAGTCGGCCATATTGTTTTTATGTAAAAAATCACAAACTGGCTCTAATATAACCCACCAAAATTTGAAAAAATCTAACTACCGTTCAAAAGTCACAGGTGGCCTCTATTTAATTTACACCGTTATATATATATATATATATATATATATATATATATATATATATATATATATATATATATATATATATATAAATGGTTTAGTAACAACAAGTTCAATTTAATAATCATTAATTGAACTGTATGTACTTCCCTAGTTACGATGTATTATAATTATTATACACAGAATGAAGGATCAGTTAACTTTTGTGAATGTCATGTGAGCCCGCAATTTGCTAAGGTTTCTCACATGACAACACGTGACTGATTGTTAATTTTTATTTGCTGTATGCAATAGTAATAGATAACTAGAAATTGGTTTAGTGAACGAACAAGTTCAATTTAATAATCATTAATTGTATTTTATTTAAAATTAACTTTTAAAGTACATACTCGAGTTAATCTTTTACTGTATGTACTTTAAAATTTGTTTGCTAAAACTGCATAATTTTTCAAACATTGATTTTATCATAAACAGGAATAAACAAGTACAAAATATGATTTCATATTTATAGGACACTGGTCCAATTCGTATCGTTTATACCTTGAATTTACACGTCCAGACTAGATGTTTCTTGCAGAGATTGTTTGTATATAAATTAGAGGCGATGCTCCCTTATTCATTTAGTGCATTTATTGTGGTGTAAAACATGGCAAGTAAGCGGTTTTTAAGTGTTAAAGATATTGAAGCGTTATTCGAAGATGAGGAATTTTATAAACATTTGGAAAATGCGGGTATTGTAGATATAGCTGTTTTGCCACTGAATCCGGACGTTTTAAGTGATTGTGATGAAGGCGAGGAAGACATAACAGGTGGAAATTAAATCAATGATATTCCTGGAAATATAGAAATTCAATTACAAGGAGCTAATGTGTCTAATCGTGATGATAATCCTCATACGCAATGTACTCGTAAAAACCCGATAAAAGCTCTTCCAACAAGTATAGGTAAAAAGAAATTAACTAGTATTACTTCGCGTTGGCATAAACCTCAGCCATCCTATACCAACACAGTCTGAAAATGAGAAAATTAAAATTATTAGTGCAGAAATACATGGTTCATCTCCTGTACAATTGTTTGAAATATTTTTCTCCGACGATGTTTATAATTTATTGCAGGAAGAAACGGAAAGATATGCTAAATCTGTAAAAAAATTTACTGATTTTACTGTGACTGTTCAGGAATTAAAAACGTTTATTGGATTTTTAATATTTTCTGGTTACCATACCTACTGAAAAGCTAGCATTGTAGGTGCTATAAAATTCGTCCACTAATAAATAAAATAAACCAAGCATTTCAACAATGGGGTACATTTTCTACTCATTTATCAATTGATGAAATGATTGTGAAATACAATCGTATGAAGCAATTTATCCAAGCAAAACCAATTTGATTTGGATATAAATTATGGGCGCTGGTGTAGTTCAGATGGATATTGCTACAAATTTTCCGTTTATACTGGCAAAGATAAAAATGCAACTCCGGGTTTACTGCGAGGTTCACAAGTTATTACAGATCTTTTAATAATCGTTGAAAATCCTAATGACCATTTGGTATATTTTGATATCTATACTTTTCTTATCCTACTTGTTACAGGAACAATGCGTAAAAACAGAACAGATAAGTGCCCACTTTTAAATTCAAAAGAACTTTCAAAGAAAGAGCGTGGCACATTTGATTATTAATTTGACAAAAATGGTGAAATTTTAATCTTAAAATGGGACGATAACAAATGTGTCACAATTGGTACAAATTTTGACACCATTGAATCACTAGGTAATCCTTCAAGGTGGTGTAAATCTAAACAAGAAATTCATGTCTCCCAACCTAATGTTATCAAAATGTACAATCATTATATGGGAGGTGCTGACCATCATGACTGGATAGTTGGCAAATATGCTATTATGATTAAAGGCAAAAAATGGTACTGGTCGTTAATTACAAGAATTATCGACATGTCCATAACAAATGCATGGATTTCATACAGAAAAATTCTCGGACCAGGTTCTTTATTTTATTTAGATTTTCGAAGAAGTGTTGCTACATTTTATTTAAAACAAGGCCATTCTAGTCATCGGAAACACAACGTGCATGGCGTAGTGCCTGATGTTCGGTATGATCGAAACAATCATTGGATAAGACTGAGGGAGAAACAGCCAATTTCCAAATTGCCAGAAAAAACCTTAGACTTTTTGTTCAAAATGTGATGTAACCCTGTGTGTAGAATGTTTTGAACCCTACCATAAATAAAAATAATTTTTGTTTCTTGAGTCGTTAAACCTCTATTTCAGATTGCACATAAATCGTTCATTGTTATAGGAGTGCAATCCTACTCACATTGTACATGTGTCATATATATATATATATATATATATATATATATATATATATATATATATATAATTAGTAATTTTCTAAATTTAATTATTATTTTTGGTTCCGGTACTTAATGGGTTAAAGGTACTTTCTGATTATGTTTATAAATTTTGAATACTTCCAAGTAAAAACCTGATATTCTTTTGTGAAGTCGTAAGATTATTTACTATTAAATGTTTGGCATAATTTGATTTGTCTGTGTGTGCTTATATTTATAACATCCAGTGTATGCTTTGATTCTAATATTGAAGTCCCTAAGTGTTTCTCTAATATAAACAGAATTACAGGACTTCAAAATGTCGTTAGTTGAATCTTTGGCGTTACATAAATGTTTAAGAACATTGATAATAGTTTTGAAAGCTACTTTGTTCTTATTCTTTTGTAATATGTGAGCTACCATTTCTGTTACTTCTCTAAAATATGAAATTGACATGTAATTATTTTCTATCGGTTCTATGTTAGCTGAGTAAATATTTTTGATAGTTAATGAACATTTCATATTTAATCAACACTTTAATTAAAACTCAGGAGTACAAATTACCAAGTGTGCTGTTTTACCTTAATGATTGTATACCAAAACTACTTGTTATTTTACCTATATATTTTCTCTTGAAAATGATACATGTATTGAAACACATAGAGTAATAAATAATTATGTAAACAAATTGTAGAATTATATTGGAATTGGGACATTAGTGCTTTTAAATATGGAATTCTACAAAGTAAGGTTAAAGAATATAGACTTAACCCAAATTAGGTTTTTATCAAAAAATGCAAAAAAAAAATTTGTGAACAATTAGTTAAAATAGCAATGGATACTTTAACCCTCCTATTGTGTTAACATTTTGGTTTCACTTATTGCGTTCGGCTCATTATGACCCGGCAGCCTATAGTTGTCGTTTTATTGTTGTTAAATTGATATAACAGTAAATAATAATAAGAAATAAGACGTAGTATTTATTATTTATTACATTTTATTACGTTATTTTATTTTTATTACATAGTATTATAAATGTTATGTGAAGACCATCTGAAAAACGTAGTAGTTAGGTATTACATTTATTTGTTACAGTCTTTGACAGTAGTCATATACATGAGCTTTACATAGGTATTTTGAGCAATAACAACATACCATATTAGTTTTATTATCATTTGAAGAGGGACAAGAATTACGCTTGGTTGTGGTTGATTGTTCCTTTACTTCGGCATTACTGGTGGAAGAACGTGACTTTATAACCATTTCAGCTGCAGGAATACTTTGAGGGAGACGTTTTCTTTCTTGCAATAAATAAATAAACGGCTTTTTATGATCTGGGTTATATACTCCGTTATCGTGGTGCGTGGTGCTCATGAGCGTAACATTTTTATTCCATTTTGGAATATAAGAAACTATCGACGACCTTGGTAAAGTAAAATTTTGAAGAAAGAACTTTTTTCCTGTTGCAGACCAATGCGGCTGGCAATTCAGACTTATTTTTGTGAATAGTGCCAAGCATGGTTATTTTTATTTTCAATAGCATCTGCCCCAGATCGTACGAGGTAAAAAAATTATCACACGTTACGTTGTGACCTTTTAGACCATAAGTAAGATCTAACACAACTCTTTTATCTTGACCTTTCTCTGAAGGTTCACCTTCTGTTTTCCCAAGGTAAACTTGCATGTTATATGCATAAGCACTTACAGAATCACATAGAGTCCAAATCTTGACTCCGTATTTAGCAGGTTTATTCGCGATGTACTGTCTAAAAGGACAACGGCCTCTATAGGTATCAGTTGCTCATCTACTGTTACATTTTCGTGAACATTATAGAGCTTAGGTAGAATTGCAACCCATTCATCCTACAAGTCCCGTATGGGAGCTAACTTATCAGTTTGGCGTCGTTGTGCTCGAGTTTTTTTTATCGCCAAAGCGAATTATTCTTGCAGTTACATGAAATCGTTATAGGGACACCGTTGCTCTGAATATTGGACGACCTTCATTTCCATCCCACATACTGGCTGTTGCCTCTCCAGCTAGAAACAGTAGGCCAAATTATGCTTCTAGTTCGACTAATGTTAGTTCTTGACACGAGTCACCACAAAGTCTTTTGCCTTCTAAATTTGACATTTTCAAAATTAGGTTTACAATTTTGGAAGTGAAATATAAGAAGTACGCGGATTTTATATCAATTAATTGCGACGTAGCATACCTTCTTGGCCCAGGAATCAACGATATAATATTTGATGCTGATAACCTTCCCGATTGATGTGTCTTTTCATTCCATACTATATTGCCACCTTTTGAAGTTACGTGATTATCCGTATTAGCTTCATCTGAAATCGTAACCTCCACTTCCTCATCTGATTGGCTATTATATATCTCGGTTTCGGACAAATAGACTTCTTCTTCACAAACATTAGTGTGATTCTAATGTCACAAACACACACACAAAAGTTTTTCAAGTTCACTATCGGTAAGCACTCTCTCACTACACATTTTCAATAATAAATTTCAATTGTTAGGTATTTCTTATTAGAGTATAGCATTAAGTTTGACATTTACTACGTAACTAACACACAGATGCTCACCGGCTGCATTTATACGCGGAGCCACAGACAAGTTTCAACAGGAATAAACTTGTTCACCGGTATGCAAATAACGCATACAATATATGCAATCATGTGGCAATATTATGTAAGTTATTTATATTTATGAAAATAAAACAAAACTAATAAAATACACTCGTCCATTATAATAATCTGTTTCTCATTATTCTGATTTGAACTACACAGTTCACCGGGTCATATAGACCCAAACACAGTGAGTGTAACAAATTCATTAAAAAAAAAACTAATTATAATTTTCTAATATCAATCTAGGTACACCGTTATTAGAGTAATGAAATAACTGTCATGAGGTGGCAATGAAATATTTAAATAAATTAAAGAATTATGCACAGTAGAAGAATGGGATTGGGTCATATTAAACCAACCAAGATAGGAGGGTTAAATTACAATATTTGCATTAAAAAATGTTCAAAAATATTATTAAATTAATTAAAAATTAATTAATTTTAAATTAATATTTTTTAATTACATATTTACTTTTGTACTTATTCGTTGCACTTATAATAAATGTTAAATTACATTTATGATACTTAAAAAAAAATCAGTCTCATCGATCAATGTTGACAAATGTGTTTCATTTATCCATTCTAATTTATTTTAATATATGGGGTGTACTTTATATTCCTTTTATATAACTTAATTAGGTTTAAACAGAAAATCCGCACAACGTTGCAATAAACAAACTATGAAAAATAATATAAAGTATTGATAAATTCAAAAATTTTTTTTTATGATAATTTATAAACAATTAGGATATTGTACTACTTCATGTGTGAATGAGTACCATGTACTGTTCTAAATATTTAATTTTTTGTATTTTTTAGGCCAAGTGGAATATATATTTTCGGATAAAACAGGAACACTCACACAAAATATAATGACTTTCAATAAGTGTTCAATTGCTGGGCATTCGTATGGAGACGTCCTCGATAAACAAACCGGTGAAGTAATAGAAATAAGTGATGATTTGGATTCTTTAGATTTTTCTTTTAATCCGAATTATGAACCTGAATTCAAGTTTTATGATAAAACTTTACTAGAAGCAGTACAAAAGAATGACGTCGAATGTCATAATTTTTTTCGTCTTTTGGCTTTATGCCATACTGTTATGTCAGATGATAGAGATGGAAATCTTGAATATCAAGCCCAATCACCTGATGAGTCTGCTTTAGTATCGGCAGCTCGAAATTTTGGTTTTGTTTTTAAAGAACGAACACCTAATAGTATAACAATAGAAGCCATTGGACGAATGGAAGTTTATGAATTATTATGTATATTAGATTTTAATAATGTACGCAAACGAATGTCTGTTATTTTAAGAAGAGATGGTCAGATACGATTATATTGTAAAGGCGCTGATAATGTTATATATGAGCGGTTAAAACCAGGAAATGATGATATG
This sequence comes from Vesta saturnalis, assembly GCA_036346205.1. Classification (NCBI taxonomy): domain Eukaryota; kingdom Metazoa; phylum Arthropoda; class Insecta; order Coleoptera; family Lampyridae; genus Vesta; species Vesta saturnalis. Next base: position 111,875 of record JARFJB010000749.1, read on the forward strand.
AAGCAACGAACGCAGGAGCATTTAAATGTATGTATTACAATTAGCAATATTAAGATTATTATGATGTAATGTTTGAATGTAGAAATTTGCTGGAGAAGGGCTTCGTACTTTGTGCTGTGCTTATCGAGATGTAGATGAGATATTTTTTAATAATTGGAAGCAGAAACATCAAGAGGCTGCGTTATCGTTGGATGGGCGAGAAGAGTTGTTAGATGCAATCTATGAAGAAATTGAAAAAGAAATGATATTAGTTGGTGTTACAGCAATTGAGGATAAACTTCAGGATGGTGTACCACAAACTATTGCTAACTTAATGCTCGCAGGTATGAAAATATGGGTACTTACAGGGGATAAACAAGGTGAGTACGCTTCGGTTAAGTAAATTGGTACTTAAAATTAAATTTCTAGAAACTGCCATTAATATCGGATATTCATGCCAACTGTTAACTGATGAAATGGTCGATTTGTTTATAGTTGATGCTTCGTCATTTGAAGAAGTACAACAGCAATTATTGAAATTTCGTGATAATATTAAAATAGTGAATACATTTCACCCTCGAACAGACACTAATCAAATAGGTTCTAATGGTGTTGTTGATATATCCGATCATTCGTTGGGTACATCGACTCCTCCTCAGCCAGCTAGTGTTCCTGCAGTAAGCGTCGTCACATTCAGGTGGGATGATGCTGACACCTTAGAAACGCGTCAGAAACAGAGAGCAAGGTAGACACAATAAAAAAGAGTCTGTTCTATCTCTGTACACATATTTCTTATTCTTTTATTTAAGAAACGCAATGAGTAATTTATTTCGATTCTAGAGTTACCAATAATTTTATCAAATTTTCCATTCATTTGGTAAAGGGGGGGAAAAGGTAGTTTTCTAGCACAATTATGAAAATATGTTAATGTAGACCGATCTATTAGTTTTATCACAGTGTGAAACTAACCCAAGTTATTCTAAAATCTGTTGTGTGTACTAAACTCTCTGCTCTTAATATTCCTTGCTTGATATATTTCTCGATGTGATCTTCGTAATTAAGAATATAAGAACTTTGTTAATTCTACTTCTTTTATTCTTTTTTAGTACTAATTTAATGTATAATAGCGGTTCCATTGATGGAGTATCTGATGATCATGGTGCTGGTTTTGCAATCGTTATAAATGGTCATTCTTTAGTGCACTGTTTACAACCACAAATGGAAAGATTATTTCTAGATGTTGTACTACAATGTAAATCGGTTATATGTTGTCGTGCAACACCTTTACAAAAAGCACTTGTTGTCGAACTTATTAAACATAATAGGCATGCTGTTACGCTTGCTATTGGAGACGGTGCCAATGATGTTTCAATGATTAAGGGTGGGTGTTAAAAATTAAAGTGTAGTTTTTTAATTACAAATTTGTTTTGTAGCTGCACATATAGGTGTTGGTATATCAGGTGAAGAAGGGATGCAAGCAGTACTTGCATCAGATTATTCAATTGCACAGTTTAGATTTTTGGAACGGCTTTTACTTGTGCATGGTCGGTGGTCATATTATAGAATGTGTACTTTCTTACGTTATTTTTTTAATAAAAATTTTGGCTTTACTTTATGCCATTTATGGTACGCATTTTTTTGTGGCTTTAGTGCGCAAGTAAGTATTTTAACAAAATAATTACAAAATATAATGAATTATCTTTATAGACTGTTTTTGATCCCATGTACATTTCCGTGTATAATCTTTTTTATACATCTTTACCAGTGTTAGCCGTTGGAATTTTTGACCAAGATGTTAATGATAAGAATTCAATATTATATCCACAGTTGTACAAACCCGGACATTATAATTTATTTTTTAATAAGAAAGAATTTTTTCGAAGTGCATTACAAGGCTGTTATATCTCGTTAGTATTATTTTTTATACCGTTTGGTAAGTTTGTTAACGTTAAAGAATGAATTAATTATAGAGTTTTTTTAGGAACATATTATGATGCATTAAGTCCTCATGGGCTCATGCTTTCAGATTATATGTTATTATGTAGTGTGGTAGCTACAATACTTGTGATTGTTAATACAGCACAGGTAGGTGTTATACAGGATGGAACAAAAGTATCAAATAATGGCTTTAACTTTGTTATTTGCAAAATGTTCAATATAAAACTTGTTTGGTTCATTACCATGCATGTTTTGAATTCGTTTAGTTTGCTTTTTTGTTGCTATGGCAACCAGATAGTTTTTTTTTTTTTATGACGCCCATACTTTTTTTGTCATTTTGAAACGAGGATATTTTTCTCTATTCAGCTATTTTTGAAAAAAAAATAAGGGAAAAAAAATATTTCTTATGATTCAAGTCATCACGTCTAATCAAAGATGCTATGGGAAGATCAAGCAGTTAAGGGAGAACGGGGGAATGACGGTTAATCCACAATCTCCGAAAACATTTAAAATACAACCAGGAAACTTGTGTAGACATTTAGCGAACAGACACTAAACTATTTGTGGCATGAAAAGTGTTAGATTCAGTTGTTTACAAAGTTGTCATTCTTTGTGTGTCGTGTAAATAAGCGAGGTAGTTTTTAACATTTTGAGCCATTTCTAGGTAATTTCATAAAATACTTTTCCTACAAGGTAAATATTATGCAATAACTTATTATGTACATAATTTTGTCAAAATTCAATGTTTTATTTTTAATGCATTTTAACCATTCTAAGTATGGTTGGGGTTATGACAGTCAGTGACTGCTGTTACGCCTAGATTGACTGATATTGCCAGACTCACAAAGCATTATAAAAGAACGACCAAGAAAGCGAAATGGATCATAGATGGTTTCTCCAAACCTATCATTGATATTAAAAATCAAGTAAGTGAGAGGCAAATTGCCAGAAACCACAACATTCCAAAGACTCTAGAAATAGGTGGTCCTATTATGGGAAAAAAAGCGGTCTTTACAAAAGAACAGGACGCTGAAATTTTCGTTAATACTAAGACATTCGCTAGTATGTATTATAGAGTTACTCCCATAGTTGCGGAGGTTAGTTATTGAGTATTCAGAGAGCTACGGATGAATCATATGTTTAACAGGATAAGCTGGCTGGAAAAGATTGGTTGGAAGGATTTTTAAAAATAAGTACAGTAAACTTCCTCTAATTCGGCATGCTGTATAATCCGGCACGACTTTCGGGAAAAAAATAAAAATTTATATTGGTGGGAAAAAAGCAATAATGCGCGTTCAAGTTCGTTTGGGGTCGGAAATCACGAGGGAAAACACTGTGTCGTACAAAATTGGCATGTGGAGAGGCCAGTCGTCTTCGGCCGATTCCAATTTTAATTACAGTAGTGTGACGCTCAGATTGCTGTACAGCACATATCAACGTCCAATATTGTGTTTTAATGGTTTGTGGAGCTTGATTGTTTGTTGAGGGATTTTATAAGTAGTGACTGACAAGTGACATGGGTCGTAAAGTTAATGTAGTGTCTTCAAAAAGAAAACATCGGACTCTCACTTTGGCTCAAAAGCTGACAATTGTGAAGAAGCTTGAAAATGGCTTAAGTAGACACATCGTCATAAAAGAATTTGATGTAAGATCGTCTACAATTTACGACATTAAAAAGAACAAAGACTAGTTTATACAGTTTTTGAAAGAATCAGTAACTATGAAAAAAAAAACAAATTAGACCAACTAGATTCGGTGTTGTACACTTGGTTTGTAGAAGAATGATGAGAGGGTAAACCCATAACTGGTCCTATGATTTTGCAAATTTTCTGAAGGCTGGTTTAGGAGCTTTAGGTCTCGTCACGGCACCCGAAAATTAGATATTTCTGCCAAGCTCACATCTGCCCATGTTGTAGGTGGTGAAGAGTTCAAAATTAAATTGAAGTCTGTTATATATGAAAATAAACTGACTGCTTGTCAAATATATAGTGCAGATGAGACAGGCCTTTTGTGGCGTTGCTTACCAAATTCTACTCTTGCTGGTGGGAATGAGAAGAGTGTTAAAGATTTAAAAAAAAATAAAGATAGGCCTTTTGTGATGGGAAAATGCAAAGCAGCCTAGGGCCTTAAAGGTTGTGAAAACATAGCCTGTGATTTATGGGGCACAACCAAATGCTGCAATGTTTTCATTCTGCACTAAAGTTATTTAAAGAATAAAAAAACATATTTTACAACTTAATTTTTTGTTTAACTCGCATTTTTCCCGATATTCATTCTGTAATCCGGAGTATTTCGTAATCTGGCATGTGCCAAGTCCCGAACACGCCGGGTTAGTGGAAGTTTACTCTACTTCCCTGTCTATCAGAAAACTGGAGGCTTTAAGCCTAAATAGAATTAAGGGATTCAACAAGGATGAGGTGACCCTATTTTTGAAAATTTTGAAAAAGGATTAAAATACAAGTTTCCTCCACACAAGATGTATAATGTGGATGTAAGTGGGTTCACATACTTGCTCTGTAAATGGTTGGACAAATAAAGATCTTTTCGTTGTGTGGCTCAAGCTTTTTCATAATTACACATAGCCAATGAGAGAGCTAGCTCTACTTATACTTAATAATCATGGAAGTCACATCACACACATTCTGTTCTCTCAGGTTGGCTCTTAATCGTAAGCACATGAAAAATAAACCTGGCCAATCCACTACAGTGTACAACATTGCAGAATTATTCAATAAAGCTTATTCTGCTATAGCAACCATTTCAAAAGAGACGTCTGGATTTGCATGGACTGAAATTTTTCCTATGAAACTATCGAGCTTGAACTACTAGAAGACCATTCCCTAAAAGATACAGAACCAGTTGGACAAGGTGAATCAAGTCTCTTTCATCGAAATTCCGCCTTTTCCTAATTCTAGCCAAATATCCAAAACATGAAGAGGGAAGCAGCATTCTGTTATACCAACAGAGACCACAGAAAATCTCGCACTGAAAGAGAAAAATGAGAAACGAACTCAACGCCAACAAATAAAAAACAAACTCCATGTGAACGCAGAAAAAAGAAGTGTGTATGACTCGATTCGTGATGAAATTGTAATTGCATACAGCAAGAAGCAAAACAAAGTCATAGTTCTTCCTCAGAAAGGTAACAAGGAGATAACACGAAACAACATATGGCCCGACAATGAACGCAAACAGCTGATACAAGAAAAGAAAAAAGCAAGTATAAAGTGGATACATAAAGGGCGAGAGGAAGACAAAGAAAAGGTAAAAGGAAAAAATCGCAGAAAATATTTAAAGAGAAAAAAAGGCAAGTCTTGAAAAAGTGATGAATGAAATTGAATGAGAAAATAAAAGAAATAACACAAAACCACTATATGACTATCTGAGGAAAAGAAGAAAAAAAGTACCAATAATTAGAATAGAAGAAGAAAAATGTACAGAACACTTTAAAGAACTATACAGGGACGAAAGTATAACGAATGTAAGACTAAAGGAAATAGCCAAAGGACAAGAGACAGAAAAACATACTAGAAAAACCATCGACTTTTGAAGAGGTAGAGAAATGCTTTAAAAAACCAAAAAATGGGAATAGAGCGGGCAGCGATCAAATTTGTGGCGAGCTACTAAAATACAGTGATGGAACTACACACGAAAAGATACACGTTTATAAAAAGAGTTTGGGAAGAAGAAAGACTGCCAGACGAATGGAAACTAGGGATAATAATAATGATACCTAAGAAGGGAGATACGTCAAAGTGCACATACTATAGAGGTATAACTCAATTAAACATGGCGTATAAAGTACTCACAACAATTATCAGAGAAATACTTATGCAGTTCACAGATGGAAAGATAGGAGACTACCAATATGGATTTAGGAAGAGAAGATCAACAACAGACGCAATACACATAATGAAGGTAACATTTGACAAGATCGACAGGAAAAATTGATACAAGACTTAAAGAAGATTAAGACAGGAGAAACTAGTTGCAATGACCATGGAAGAATCGGTGGCAAGAATACAGACCGGGAGTAGCATCTCAGATAGTTTTGAAGTTAATAGAGAATTCAACTAGGAAACAAAGAATATTTCACAAACAAACTAACCTTGAGAGACCATACACAGCTGAACCTAAATAATGTCACAGATGTATACACACTACAGATAGCTCATGACATAGGGTAATTGGGCAATGTAAAATGTACTCTTGTAGCTAGCGCAACACATCTTAAATTTTTTAATCTCTGGTGTAGGTTTGTTTCTGTACTTATTTCAAAGCGAAGCGACCTACATAATCTATATATAAGAGGCAGTTTTCCTGATGGTGCTGAACTTGAGATTTACCAGATCTTGATTGTATACACGTTTTGTGCTTTTTGTGACATATTCGTATTACGTTACCGTCAGTTATTGCAGTAATCTAATATTAGAAATTGAATGATGATCAGCAAATTTTATTCATGAAAAGTTACTCCACAGATGTATACACACGTATATTATGTTATGTCTGTGATACACATACCCAACGTTCCAAAATCAAAAGAGAAACTAAAATTTTGTTTGCTGTGATGACGTATGGAAATCATTAAACACTCCATCATAATAAAAAGTAGTCCGTAAATAAGTCGTTTACAATTTAATAAACTGCGAATCTATAGCTACCATACCTAATCACCTCCTAACGTGCAATGTTTCAGAAGTGAAGGATTATAAAAAATATAGCTTGTAAACTTTTATGGTGATCTTCTGAACGACACTGGTTTCTTGGAAATACAGGGTAGATACATTTTCATATTTTAAAAAAGGTATCTTCAAATGAACCGAATTTTATCATTAAATTTGTTTGTTCTTACTGCATGTTTTATATTGTAAGATAGAGTGAATGATTTCTTGTTTTAGGTGATCTAATTTGTTACATCGATGTAATTGTACATTTGTTCCCAGGGATTAAATTTCCTTAATTAGTGTAAGTAGTGAAGTAGCTTATCTATATTTCGCGCGAATATTACAAAGGCAAAGGTTTTCTTACATGCGGCCATATTTTTGTTTTCACACTACTTCGGACACTTGTATAACCACGCTCATTTATGCTCATACACTTCGCAATCCAATATTCGACACTGGAAGATCTCATCCGGCACGTGTGAAAAGAGGCTTACAATTAATGAAAATAGATAACTGATTTCTTATTTGTCATAATTAACACATGGGGATATGTTAAATTGCTACTCAATGCTGATAAACCAGAAACTTTGCACCACTTGGTGCTTCATTGGAGGTACCCGTAGTGCCAACATGCCAAAAATAATATTTGAGCAATAATGGCATAAAATTATCTTGTTATACATTTTTATTCATTTAAAAAAAAGCCTACTTTATTTTCTACACATTTGAACAAAATCTGTTGAATTACGTGATGAATTTTTTACATTGAATCGCAGATATAAGAATTAAGTTTATTTTTTGTGCTAATATTAAATAACATGAAAGAACTCAAATCATGTATATCGAGTGGCGGTAAATTTAATAATTCTATACTTGTGATCTCTAGACACTTCAAATAAAGAGCCATAAACAAATATTTTTATAACTATACATGACCTTGTTGATATTGTATTAAGGGACAATGTTTCAACAATAAACAGAGGCAACTAGATATTTCGATCGTACGCGTAGTAAGTGCATATATTATTATAGATTTCTGTAAGTCGGTATATTTTAAGTTTCGAGAAGACACCTGTATTTGGAATTGTGATATTGTTGGTGTATTTTTGCTTTGGATTTAATTCGTCAGGTGCTTAAATCCAAATTACCGTAGCCAATTTTTAACATGTGATGAGCTATCTGTAGTGTGTATACATCTGTGATAATGTTTTCCGAAACAGGTGGATCTGCAGAGTATCTACGCCCTTTCTGGGATCATTTAAAAAATAATATGTTCAAATAATGAGATAACATAATTTGGAGGGATTATAGGTGGAAATAACGGCACCAATGCGTAGATTACCTGTAAAGGTGTTCCTCAGAGCTGCTACAGTACAATATTAATGCTGATTAGGTTAGATAGGCAGTCAACAGAGCTCAATTTGAACATTTGAGTTAGTATTGCTGTTTATTTTTTTTTTTTGTATTTAGTCTTATCTTTTATTACTTTATAAATATTTAATTTTTTCCAAAATTTAGTGTTGTGAAATTAATTAATTTAGTTGTGATTGAGTCGTAATAAATATTTTTTTCTTCAAAAATTTTGAATAGAGAAAAATATGCTAGTTTGTGTGCCATTTAAAATAAAACATGTTGGTTGCCATAGCAACAAAACAAAAGAAGACATCAACAAACTAAAAAATTCAAAACATTCGTGGTAATAAACCAGACAACTTTGTATTGAACATTTTTTTGTAGCTTTGCAAATGCCAAAGTTAAAGCCATTATTTGATACATTTGTTCCATCCATCCTGTATTTGTTGTTAATTGCTTAGGTATAAAAAAAGATTATTTTTAATTTATTTATTAGTAAATTTAACATATACAGGTTTGGTCCAATCACATGAAAAATTTTTATATATCACATTTCGATTAGTTTTGAAAGTAAAGTTGCTGAATGGATTGTTGAGATCAAGGTAATCTTCTGTTTAAAAAGAATACAGGCTAGTGAAAACATGTTTGATCTAATTAATTCATGAAATGCCAGAAGTACTATTTTTTGGAAAAACGGAAACTGCACTGTGTTGAACTTAGAACACTGCAAACTGCACTTATAAAACTGATTGTTTTGTGTTGCCCCTTTGCTGTTTCTAGTCTGAGGATGACATGTAATAATGTTGAAACATGTAGCTACGTCTTTAAAACATATGTAGGAGCTACATCTATAAAAATAACTAGTGGGTGGACCTGAGGATATTTCACTTATTGTTACTACTACAAAAAAAAATGTTTGGCAAAATAGAAAATGGCCGGTTTTCCATTTAACCAAAAATGGCATGAATTTTTTTTCAAATGGAACTATATTTTTGCATGCTTGAATTTTTTTACCCAGAGCCACTCTACTAAGTTTATTATTATTGATATTACTAATCAGCATTTTGAATCATAAATATGTTTAATTAAAATTTTGAAAACTTTTAATTACCTCAAAATATAATGAAATAAATGATAATTCTTGTTATGTGCACAAATCTTGAAAGTGTTTAATCGTGGTAGAAATCTGTATTTCAACATATGAAATAAAATGTAAGCTTTTAATTAACTTAATTGGCCAAAATACATTACTAGATCAAATAACTACGTTAAATTTGAAATTCGCAATTAGTGAGTATAACTGTAATATATTCACTCTAATCCAAATTCTAGTAGACTACATTCGGTCAAACTATTAATTACCAAAATAAGTGATTTAAGTAGTGAATGTGATTTGAAAAATAAAATTCACACTTGGGAATTTTAATGTTAAAATGGTTAGTAGTTTCATAAAATACAAAATATTTCAAAAACCATAGGTCAATTTAAATTAGACTCCATGTTTAAAAGTCGAAATGGGGTTGTGGTAATCAAAGGTACACTTAGAAATACAAACCTTTCCCACAATGTATGTAATTTGAAAAATTAGTAATTGTTAACAAATTGGTGACTAGTTTCAACAAAAATTGTCATCTTCAGACCTTATACTATTAACAACTTTTAACATCGTATATGAATAACTAACAGATACTTATACAAATATTTCTACTAACATGCACAAATAATGTATTTAATGCAGTTCCATGCTCAAGTTAAAATGCAAAAGCGTAGCGTTAATCAATATCTATATATGTGTTGACGTACATATAAAGAAGTAAAAGTTACAAAATTTAAACAACAACAGTTAAATTAATTTACAAGATCAAAAAAGAGGAACTCATAAGAACGTCCAAAAAGAATATGTCACAAACTTAAAACCTTATAGCTAAATTAGTTACCTAGTTATGTTAAGAGCATTAAAACCCCCTTATGGGACAGTTAACAAAATTCAAACCCATGTTGAAATATAGGAGTAAATTTGACAAATGATGAATTATTCCATCTTTGAATCCAAATTAGATAAATTAATGCGTAACACAAACCATGTGGTCGACTTCAAGTGAGGTTATGAGTAAATTTTTAAAAACTAACAAATCATTGTGATAAAAGATAAAATTCTAAGAACAAATCCAATTGAAAACAATACTTACGGGAAAAATTAGTATACTATGAGAGGTTTAGGACTGCTTATTAGCAAAAGTTAAACAAATTTAACAAAATTGACCAGAGACCAGCTGCATAAGGTCAGCTGTTCTCCAAAAGAGAAGGTAGCCACAATGTTAATGTGCCTACTATGTAACCATAAGAAATATAATCTTTATTAAAATTGAGTACTTCATTAAGACAATATTGAGAGTTTTCTTCTAACTGTTTATGAATTTCTAATATTTCTAAAAATTAAGTTTTTTTCCCTTATTTAATTTAATTTCAAATTCACCAGGGTCATAGTTATGATTAGTGGAAAGAATATGGTGTGTAAAGCCGATCTTTGAGATGTGTGGTTGTTCTTTATGATACAATTGATGTGTTCAGCAAACTATCCTTGAAAGAGCGCAGTTTGACCTACGTAGTTACATTGACACGAGCTGCTACATTTTAACTTAAATTGACAATATTTTTTGTTAAATTTGTTTAACTTTTGCTGATAACCAGTCTTAAATTTTTCATAGTATATTAACTTTTCTAGTAAGTATTGTTTTCAATTGGATTAGCTCTTAGAATTTTATCAACTGTTGTTTAAATTTTGTTAAACTTTGAAGTTTTTGATGGAACCTTGTAAAGGAGTTTCTACCTTTTATTTTTTATATGTATGTCAACATATATATATATATATATATATATATATATATATATATATATATATATATATATATATAGTTGACATATAAAGAAATAAAAGGTAGAAACTTCTTTACCTAAGGTTCCATCAAAGGAACGTTTCAAAGTTTAATTATATATATATATATATATATATATATATATATATATATATATATATATATATATATATATATATATTAGATATTGAGTAACCTTACACTTTTCCGTTTTAACTTGAGCATGGAACTGCATTAAATTCATTATTTGTGCATGTTAGTAGAAACATTTGTATAATTATTTGTAAGTACTTGTTAGTTATTCATATACGATGTTAAAAGTTGTTAATAGTTTAAGATCTGAAGATGACAATTTTTGTCGCAACTAGTCACCAATTTGCTAACATCTACTAATTTTTCAAATTATATACATTGTGGGGAAGGTTTTGTATTTCTAAGTATACCTTTGACCATAAGGTCAAGTTAGCTAACCTGTAAGATGATAAAATAAGCAGGGTGTCGACGACTAAATTCGACGAAGGTCGCAGGTTTTGCTGTAGTATATCTGAAATATTGCTTTAACCTTCACACTTACCCTAAAATATAGCTCAAATCGGTACCACCTGCATTTAGGCGCCACTGTAATCAAAAGTTGTTTCAGGTAGTAAGTATTGGGCTAAGGGATAAGCATTTTTTTTTCTCGTAATTCTAGAACATATAAAAAAATAGTCCACTCACTAGATGATATCTCAGTTTTGTTAAATTCTTAAAAATCCACTTTAAATTCATAAAGTGCGTAATATTCGTATAAATAGGCTTAACGACTTTAATACCAAAACAGTTAATCAACTGGTAAATAAATTTGAGGAAACACCAAAGTAGTGAGGCTACTTGAGATTACACAAATTAAAATATTTCGTAAAATCCACTTTTACTTCTTTGTTAACTTCATACAATAGACACAATGTGCATGAATATGCTTACTGATTATTATATAGGTCAAGATTAATAACCAAGCAAACGTGAATAATAATAGTCTTTATTGTGTCAGAAGTAAAAATAAAATAATGCATAAAAAAATATATCAAAAAAGACAAATTGCACAAAGGGCGAAGTTCAGTAGGTTCCAAAACGAACCTCTGTTCTTACACTTAACTCATAACAAAATGAAACAAAACAAAACGGAAACAAACAGAAACCATTAAATATAATGAAATATAATTTTTCAAACCTAACACAGTAAGGCATACAGAACGCAAAACACAAGTCAATTATATCACCCCTGTATTTAGGATGTGCCTTTTTAAATCATATTTAAAGCGCAAGGGTATCATGAGTTTATACGGAGTAGGAATAGAATTATAAATTTTAACAATATTGTACGAAAATGATCAATTAAAAAAATTAGTATTGTGATGGAAGAGTTAGCACACCCTTGTGCCTTATATTTATGTTATGAACATCTGTTCTATATTTAATTTTATTACAGAGGTATTACTATATATGATGCTATGAAAAAAGCACGATTATGTAACAATCTATGATTTTCCATATTTAACCAGCCCACACTACTTAATTTATGCTTACATGGTCATATTTTTTTATTCTGAGTATCAGACGTAGACAGCAATTTTGGATTCTTTGAATTTTGTTGGAGTATTCTCTATTAAGACAAAATCCATAAACAACATCACAGTAATTAAATAAGGAAAGCACTAATGACTCACACAACATGGTTTTAGTTTTCTTACTCAAAAGGTATTTCATTGTGTATAGTTGTTTTACTTTCGGTTTAACCGGAAGTAATGTCGACTTTAAATTTTGTAATGACACACCCATATATTAATTTAAATTTGTATAGAGTATTTTATTACGATTTCAAACATGGGTTTTGATATATTTTATTTTAAAGCTGACTAAGATATTAACAAAAATAGTACTTCCGGAGACAAAATCAAATTAGATGTAGTAGTTCATGAAACAAACGCAAGAATCACATTATAACACAAAGTTATGTAAATAAAACAACAAAATTAAACAAGAGTGCTAGCTACGCAAAGTGGAAATAAATTTAAAGTATTAAATGTTCAAACTGTGCACCGTTTACTTCTTAACAGTAAGCTATTCTGTTTGTAAATTCCCTTGTAACATTGGCTATTACTTCGAGTGAGATTTTTTGAGTCTCCTGGATTATTCTAACGGCCAGTTCTTGCAAGGTGTTTGGTCGGTGAAAATAAACTTCTTCAAATAACCCAATAGAAAATAGTCTAAAGGAGTCAGATCGGGGATCGTGCAGTCCATTCAATGGTATCTCTTCTTCTAATCCATTTTTGGGGAAATGTCGTATCTAAGTGATCTCGAACAACACGAGCGTAGTGGGGTGGTGCCCTGTTCTGTTGAAACCAGACATTATTTGGAAGTTGTTGGTTTTCCTCTAACGTCGGAATCATTTAAGTATCTAAACACGTATTTTGTATGGATGGTATTTTTCCTTTTTTAATATTCTGCCAACTGAACGACGGCTAATTTTGTAAATATTCGCGAGTTCATTAGTAGACAAATGATGATTTTCTTCTAAAGATAGCACAATATTTTGAGCTACTTCGTCGTTTATAGCAGTTTTTGATTGTCCACTTTTTGGTAAATTGCCGACTGTGTCATTTCTTTATATCTTTGTTGTTAAGTTTTTGTAACAACTGAACGTGATATTTGTCGTTTTGGATGAATATTATTAAAAAGATTACAAACCTCTTGATGCGTTCTTTTTCTATCATCAAAGCCAATCATCATTTATATTTTTACTCTTTCTCTTCTCATTTTGCGTTTTAGTTAAAACAATGCTTACTTAATTTGACAGTTATTGTCACTGGTACATTAAGTTTTATAAACTACTAGATCTAATTTGATTTTGTCTCCAGAAGTACTATTTTTGTTAATATCTCAGTTGGCTATGAAATATAGTGAAACCCATATGTTTGAAATCGTAATAAAATACTCTATACAAATTTAAATCAACATACAGGGCGTGTCATTAAAAAAATTAAAGTCAACATTACTTTCGGTTAAACCGGGAGCTCAAAATCGTTAAAAATAATCAAAACAAATGTATAATTTATTGCAATATATACCTTCCAAATTTCTGCCTGTTTAGGGTATATATATTTCTAAGTAGTTGATTCGCTCGCTTTATACATTTACTGCACCTACAATAAACATCTTCAAACTGCTGGTTGTAGTTATATTATGCTGATACATACTTATAATATTGGGTACTAGTGACATGGACCATTCTATTTATTTAATATTTCAATATAAACATTATAATAAATCTTTTGATAAATTTAATAAAATGACTGTAATTTTAGATCGCTTTGGATACATCTTACTGGACAGTATTCAATCACATAACGACTTGGGGATCTCTCGCATTTTATTTTATAATGGATTATTTTTATAATTATTTAATGGGTGGCATGTACGTTGGCTCATTAACGAAAGCCATAACCGAAGCGACATTTTGGTTTACAACTGTACTTACTGTAACGATATCGATAGTGCCAGTTTTAGCGTGGCGTTTCTATTTTACCGACGTTTTCCCTACATTATCAGATCGTGTACGTTTAAAACAACGTATGGCACAAATGCGATCAAGACAAAGTCAAGATGTTTTACGTACACCATCAGCGAGAAGAGCAAGACGATCTATTCGTTCTGGATATGCGTTTGCACATCAAGAAGGTTTCGGTCGCCTTATAACATCTGGTAAAATAATGAAAAAATTACCAACACCTGATTTTACGTTTCAATTGCCTGGTATCGGAAAATTTAATATCAATTCAAATGGTAATCAGGTGAGTAAAAATGTTGGTCCGGTTACAACCCCATCCCAAGATAGTAATAGCAGTGCCAGAGCGCCAATACAAGATTTGGACACTATTAACTTGTAAAGCGAAAATTTTATTGCAACAGAGTACTTTAAGCTTATATTAGGTTTTATTACATACAAAAACATTGTTAGATATTTTGCACAATTATTTTTTTTAAGTTTATACAGAAATGGTAAGTAATCATTTATTTTGTTGATATTTTTTTAGATTTGCTACCTACTAAGTATTGCTATGTGATTATTCACTATAGGTATTTGTACAGTATCATGTTGTTTTATTCATTAGTCTTGTATTTCAATGTTAAGCTTTTGCTAGTCAACAGAGAACGTTTAATATTGAAAGTTTCTTTATTACAAAGTTTATAACTATACAGATATTTTATGCTTTTGTTTTTATAGTAAAATAAATTTATTTTTTGTGTACTTGTTTTTTAACCCAATTATTCATTGCCTGCCATTTTGTTTTTTTCATAGGAAAGTCAAATGCTACAGGAATTAATGGGTCACCATACCTGAGTGATCAAAATGTCGAAGAAAATCCATACGAAGTACGTGCACTAATTTTTGTATTATTTTGTTAATAAATTAATATTATTGTTTGTTTGATTTTATTGACAATAAACACCCATGATACATACTAGTATAATGATGAGATAAATTAATTTCCAAAATTTAGATGTTCACAATTTACAAGAGGGTAATATATACAAAAATATTAAATTAATTAAAAATTATGAAAGAATATATGTCCCTTTTTTCATAGATTAGCTCAGCCTTGACATTAGAAATTACTCCAGGTATTTTATTCATCGATGACTGCCCACTTAATGTAATCAATTTGTTTTTTTAATCAGTGTTAAACCTTGGATGAAACCTTGCTTACAATCATAATTTTAGGCCGATGGAGATCTTGCTTTGTACATTGCGAACTCACAACACTATGTTTAACTTGTTGAGATTAGATTAATGTATACTGAAACTTTTAACTGTATATTTTAGGCACTTGAAAAATATTTTTAATAAAGTTTTCAAGTTCACATCAAAAAATTCAGAGCTCTAACACTAATGGTTCCCGACGTAAATGGGGTCGACGAGCTTAATCATATACCCAGTACATGTTTAGCAGGATTACACAAATGAAACAGTACATCGTAATTTTTCGTGAGTAATATCTACCATTTCAGCTATTCACTGCTGACCATTATATACACAAGCAATAATTTTTTTCATTAAATGGCAAAATTGATGATACTGGATTATTTGCACAGTTCATTGTATTTGAAGTAACATCCATAACAGTTATATTTGTAACAGATTCTAGTACCCATAACCCTTGCACAGTCAAAACAACTTTTTAGAGATTCTGAAATCTTAAAATTTATTTCATGTATTATAAGTTTTTGTTATATAAGTTCAAAGGTAAATATGTAATTAAAAATTATTATTAATTTTATTAAATACATAAATAAAAAGTTTACCTCGAGTAGGATTTGAACCTACGACTTGTACTTTGCTAGAGTACCGTGCTAAACAACTGCACCATCAAGGTTCAAGTCCCAATCGATGTAAATTTTGTCTTATGTAAATAGACAAAGTACAGGTCGAGATTCAAATCCTAGTCGAGGTAAACTTATTCTTTCATCGGTTACTTTTAAATACATTTATTTGGTCGCTTATTTTTCTTTTTAACTTAAAAAATCCTGATTTGCTCATTTTTTTTTTTATGATTGTGGACCTGAACAGGCTAAATTAGGCCTATGGTACTAAAGCACTGAGGAACACTTAGGAGGATGGATAGAGGGATAATGAATTGCCAATAGATGCCTATGAACAGCTACCTTAAATTGTCTAATATCATAAGTGAGAGGAAAACAAGAACTAGGAAGATCATTCCAGAATTTGGAAGCCGTGTAAAAAATGTGGAGTCCACCCGTTTTGTACAAGTGGAGATTTGTACTCCATACTGATGATGTGAATGAGCGAACCGAGTGTTTCTCGCAAAGATAGCCCGAGATGGTATCAAAGAATATAATTCAGCAGCACAATAGCCATTGTAATAACGATAATACAAAGAAAGAACTGAAACCATCCTTCTATGCTCAAGGGACTGTATGTGAGAAGTTAAGGACTGGGTCATTTATAAGCCTAATCGCTCTTTTGAATACGATCAACGATATCAATGAGCGTATTGGGGAGCACTAACCCAAAGGTGAGAATTATATTCCAGATGAGGCCGAATTTGGGCCTTATACAGCAGAAGGAGTTGTCGAGAGGTAAAGTACTGCTTAGATCTGTACAAAAAGCCTATTTTACGAGCAGCTGTTTTGGTAGCTGACAGAAGATGGTCAACCCATGAGAGATTTGAAGATACAGTCATACCCAACAGAGTAATAGAGTCTGAAAACTTAAGAACTGAGCCATTCATACTTACAACAGGAAATGATCGATCTTTTTTGGCGGACATAAGGCAACACTGAGTTTTGTTAGCATTAAATTTAACTAGATTATTGCTTCCCCATTCGAGAATACGTTGAATGTCTTTATTGATTGAATTTGCCATTTCAGCTTTAATTTCTTGATTATCACTATGAGTAGACTGAGATGAACCACAGTGAAGAGTGCTATCGTCAGCAAAGCAATGGATGGGGTTAGTTGTTGAAGAAATAAGGTCATTTATGTACAGTAGAAAAGTGTAGGCGCTATAACGGATCCCTGTGGTACGCCCGCGTTAATGCTAACTTCTTTTGAAAAAAGCCATCAACTACGACACGTATTCGTCTTTTATCAAGGAAACTAGAAACCCAGTTGATGAGCGTATCATTTAACCCAACGAGGTGAGTTTGGCAAGTAAACACTTATGCCAAACTTGGTCAAATGCCTTGAGATATCTAAAGCGACTACAACTGTTTCACCGGACTGCTCTATACTGTATTGTTCCAAACTTGGGTCACATATGAAAGAAGATCACCTGTTGAACGACTTTGCCTAAACCCATATTGGTGGTCACTAAGGAGTTTGTTAGTTTCAAGGAACGTGAGTAGTTGCTGATTGATTGCTTTTTCCATGATTTTAGACAAAATGGAAGTGATGGCAATTGGTCGGTAATTTGAGGGATCGGTCTTATCGCCTTTTTTGGGAATAGGTTGAACATTTGCTAACTTCCATGATGAAGAGAATTCCCCAGAAGACATAGAGATCGTATAGAGCTTAGATAGGACTGGTACTAGTTCGGGGGAACATTTCTTTAAGACAATAGCTGGGATACCGTCTGGGCCAGTCGCCTTATTGAGATCAAGCCTACTGATGATCGATTCCAAGAGCTTGTACCGAAAATGAATTGGTTTCATAGCGTATGAAGAAGAGTTGACTAGGGGCACATCTTTTCCAGAATCATTGAGACAATCCACAAAAACATTGGCTTTGTCTATAGAATCAGCAACTACCGATCCGTCAATTGACGTCAGGGGGAAATGAAGATGTTCCAAAGTTTTACTAATGGCTTTAGCTAAAGACCAAAATTTACGACTGCCTAAAGGAGATGTAGCTAGTTCATTGCATTTTCGTTGTTCGAACAACTTTTTAGTTTTAGTGATGACACTTTTGCAGATATTTCTAGCACCAACGTATTCCACATGACTGTCGACCGATTTATTAGATTTCCATTTAAGGCTCCTCTGTAGTCAATATTTCATATTCAAAAATTACAAAACTTTCTTATGATATGCTGTCTTTACAATTGAAGTCTAAGAAATTATGGATACCGATAGTCTTTGCAATGATAGGAAGAACTACTGTACTTAAACAGAACGGTTTTATCGCTCTTGGTTTTTAATTAATCGCAATAATAGAAAACCGTTTTTGATAAATAACATCTGATGTAATTTGAATAGAAAAAAGTAAATAGTGGTATGGAAACGTAGAATTATTTTCTAAGGCGGTACTTAAAATTCTTTTTCCATATTCTAAGATAATATGGATTATTTAAAGAAAAGAGTTGCGCGATTTACAAAAAATCAAATTAAAAGATAAAGTTAGGCAACTCAAATGACAGTTCACATAATAAAATAAAAATGTGTGTATTAAAATTTTTATTAAAAATCTAATGCACAATTCCACATAGTATATATTACGACATATGTATTTCTCGTATGTCCATAA
The DNA here is from genome assembly GCA_036346205.1 of Vesta saturnalis. Lineage (NCBI taxonomy): Eukaryota > Metazoa > Arthropoda > Insecta > Coleoptera > Lampyridae > Vesta > Vesta saturnalis. The sequence continues at coordinate 130,711 of JARFJB010000749.1, forward strand.
TCTTTATACCTGCCTCATTTTACTTCCCAATAAATACATACCTTCTCTATGAAACCTCAAGGACGCAAGGGGAACAATGAAGACGTATTGTTGGTGGCCTAATAGTTGCAATAAGAGTTGAAATCGAAGTTGACTACAGAGGAGCCTTAATGTAACATTTATTTTTTAAAGATATTGCATCAGCACAAGCCTTATTGAACCAGGGTTGGGAACGTGAATGACCTACACGGTACTGTTTTTTTGGAATGTGTAACTCCATTCCCATGAGGATGACTTCAGATACTGAAAGAGCGATGTCCGAAGAAGAGGACGACTTAAAACAATATTCACATTATGGAAAGGTTGCAAAGAAATCCCGTAAATCACTCCATCGAGCTGACTTAAAACACCACAAGTTTCTATCGGTTTTGCGAACAACAGTGGAATTAGGTACAGTAGAAATGATTTTTATTAGACAATGGTCGGAAAGACCTAAAGGCGAAAGAACGGAAGTTTTATAAGCAAGAGGGTTTGATGTAAGAAAGAGATCTAGAAGATGTGGAGTATGGTTAGGGTTATCAGGGATTCTTGTGGGTTCAGAAATCATTTGTGTGCGATCACATGAAATAGCAAATGTTTCTGCACTATGACCAGCGGGATTTGTAGTAGATGAAAACTGAAGCCAATTAGAGTTATAAACATTGAAATCGCCTACAAATGAGATATTGCTATAACTTTCCTATGAAAAGAGCTATACACTTATGTTTCTCATGGCTCTGGTATTATTTTCAATACCAATGCGTTGTATGTTTCAGTCACACTATGACAATATGATATTAGCGACCCTAATACATTTTAAGGTGTATTCTGATGGGGTGTCCGATTTTTTTGCGTTTAGTGCTATAACTTCAGAATGAAAAGAGCTAGAAACCTCTAATTTTCATTGTTACGTTTCTTATTGAACACACTTCCAATGTGACTCATTAAGGTCTTAGGCTTCCATTTAAAATATCGGAGAAAAACGGAAGATTGTGTGATCGTAATACAGCTTCAAGTATAATTTGTAGCTGTTATTTACAAAGGCATACAAACACCTTCGATCCAGATCAAATTCGTTGAAATTGGTTCAGCCAAATGAAAGTTGTTTGTAGTTTCTCTAACATTCTTCAATGTTGTCGCACCCTGTTGTTATGGTAACCAGAAGAAAAAGCTTCAAACAAAAGTATTTCTAATTTATGCGGGTACCACGTTGGTGATTTTTTAAACCTACATCATTGTGGCCATTTCAGCTGAACATCACTTTCCCTTAATTGGTTACAGTGACTACTACAAGCAGTGTCAACAAGCAGCGATTAGCTGTGGCCATCCTCCACTAAGAAACAACCACCATGTAACAACTTTCCAAGAGAATATGTCGTGAAGCTCTTCTGCCGAATGAGAATTTTTCACGCCTTGAAGCATGCTAATTTCACATTTAAAAGCACCTCGAAAACACCAAAAATGGTTAATCTTTTACATTTATAGATTTAATTCTTATATATAATACTTTGTAATAATAGACACGTTATTCTATTTTTAAAACCTTTATATTAACTTTGCAGTCTTGAGTCTGTCCACAAATCTTTGTACTGAAGAAGTTTTAACACCACAATATTTGTGCTAACCCACAGAAAATTGTTAATATTCGACAATTTAATAATTGTCCAATCACTGAAATGCATGTAAATTGATTTTGTTCTAGATCTTTTACTTTCCTTGTATTACTAATAAGATTTTGAGGTTTACAAGTTTTATTTGACTTTGAACTCTATGAAAATTGCATGTGTATCATAAGCATTCTTGTACATTTATTGTAATTTAAGATAATACGACAAATAATAAAACAACTATGGATTATTGTTACAATAAATGAATTTTGATTTGATTTGACATCTTATGAGCAAAACTTATGAGTAGCTGTGTTTTAATTTCTTCCACATCAAAGTGAACTATCAAAACTGCCCATAACTTCAACTTCGTTTATACTAGTCAAGGAGTTCGAGGCTGGTCAAAGTCTTGTACTACTTAGTAGATTTTATCCGTTTCCGAGTAGTTCTTAATTTAAATTCCCGCCATTGGCATACCAGAAAAATGACTTAAGGTCACGAAAATTGGGTACAGAAAGATCGAAGGTTCCGACGCGAGTGTCACTTCTTTCTCTACGTTAATATTCTTTGATTGAAGTGTGTATTAATTGACGTTTTTTTTTAAACAACGCTTCACTTTTGTTGAATGGTCACAATCACAATATGTATTAATAAGAGCCCTTTAAAATCTTCCTTCACTTTTGTTGAATAAATCACATATATAATTAGTACTTGAAACATGTAGTTGAAATGTGTATAAATGTTTGAAATTGTACATCCATTCTGATATCTAATTACTTTGATCACATTTGTAATTAGTGGTTAAAGTGTGTATTAATGTATATAGTTTTTGAATGTGTATTAATTGTACTTCAATTTTGATCAATAATAGAACATTAGTAGTTAGTACTCGACTTGTGTCGTAATAAATGTCGTCGAAAATTACGCTCCACTTTTGATGAATAATCACAATGATCACATTTATAATCAGTACCTGAAATGTGTATCAATAGATGTCGTTTTAAATTAGCCTTTAGTTTTGTTGAATGGTCACATTGATCGCAATTGTAATTCATAGTTGAAGTGTGCATAAATTGATGATGTTTGAAATTGCGCTTCACATTTGTTAAATAGTCACATTGATCACATTTGTAATTACTACTTGAAGAGTGTATTAATTGATGTTGTTTTAAACGGTGCACCCATTTTGATGAATAATCACATTGATAGCATTTGTAATTAGTACTTGAAGTATGTATCAATAGATGATGTTTTAGATTGGTCTTCCATTTTGATGAATAATCACATTGATCACATTTGTAATTCGTACTTGAACTATGTATCATTAGATGATGTTTTAAATTGCGCTTCAATTTTGAAGAATAATTACATTGATCACATTTGTAATTAGTAGTTGAAGTGTGTATTAACTGATGTTTTCTTAAATATCGCTTCACTTTTGTTGAATAATCGCAACAATCACATTTGTAATTAGTCCTTGAAGTATGTATTAATACATGTCCTTTAAAATTTTCCTTTACTTTTGTTGAATAGTTACATTGAACACATTTATAATTAGTACTTGAAGCCCGATTTGAAGTATGTATCAATTGATGTTGTTTTAAGTTGCGTTTCACTTTTGATGAATAATAACATTGATCACATTTGTAAATGGTACTTGAAGAATGTATTAATTGATGTTGATATAAATTGTTCTTCCATTTTGATGAATAGTCGCATCGATCACATTTGTAATTAGTACTTGCAACATGTTTCAATAGGTGCTGTTTTAAATTGCCTTTTGCTTTTGATGAATAATCACATTGATCACATTTATAATTAGTATTTGAAATGTGTATCATTAGATGTCTTCTTAAGCACTTCTTTAAATTTGTAGAATAGTCACATTGCTTACATTTAAATTTATCATGGGAAGTATGCAAGGCCACTTGATGTTTTAAATTGCATTTTAATTTTGTTGTATAGTTACAATCATTATATCCATATAACGTAAACGAAGAGTGTATTGTATTAGAATCGACTTCAGTTGTATTTATATGATTTATCGTATAAGAATCACAGTTTTCTTTAACGTCAGAAGTATGTTCAAATTCATATTTTATATTATTAGAACCCCAATTAATTTCTTGTTTTATATCATTATTTATTATGACTTGTTGCTGGACAAGGGATAAATCGATTGTTCCTTCTTCTTTAGGTTCCACTTTAATTAAATTTTTATCAACTTCAGCTGACATCTCAAACTATTCACAAGATATGAATTTTCCAAAAAGTGAGCAGCCTGTAGGCCCTTTATTACTTTAGCTTACCGTAGTTACTGGAAAGTGATATGGCCTTGCTAGATTACTAGACAAAGCTAAAAAAGAATTTGCCACTGCCAACTTTATTTAAACAGAAATCAATGGCAACCTTCTTTTGTAGTTATATATTTAATCCACTGCGATTACTGTTTTTGCTCAATGCAATTCTGATGGTGGTTATAATTAGCAATGAATGACACTATTTATTCATTGATAATTAGGAATTAACACATCAAAACACTTGCGTAAAACTTCATGTTGATGTATACGCATGCGTCAAATTGCACGCAAAATTAACCTAAATCTGTTTAAAAAATGGAAATAAAGGGAATCTAAAATCTACAGTAACCTAGGATCCAAGCTACGTTACGCTACAGTCCATTGAGAGAATCCCAGGTTACCGAGATTTTTTTTTTTTTTTTTTTTTTTTTTTTGAGGTACAATGCCACCAACTGCAATGGTTTTATGGCCATTTATCTAAAACTTCTATTTTTTGTCTGGTTTTATATACTGCTGTAAAGGTTTGTTTTTTCAGGTATTTTATAATTCGTTCTATTGATTTTGTATCTTCGTTTAAAATTTTTGCATGTTGTTATCCATCTCCAAATTTTTCCTAATTTGGGTGTATTCTGGGCATTCAATAAATATGTGTTTTAGTGTTATATAGACATTGCATTGATGACATTTTTTTCTTTCCGTTTTACCTAACAAAAAGTTGTGTGTCAAGTTAGTGTGTCCAATTCTAACCCTAGTGAGCACCACTTGGTCTCTTCTTGTTAATTCACATGTAGTTTTCCAAGGGCTTGTGTATTTTTTGTTTGTGTTAAGGAATGTGGCAGATTGATTCCATATTGTGTCCCATTTCTCGAGACATTTAGTTCTTAGGTATTTTTTAAAGTCATTAGGGTGAACTGAAGTGACATCTACTTTCCCTTTGGCAGCACTTTTTGCAGCAACATCTGCCTTGATGTTTTCAGATATACCCATATGTCCTGGTATCCACATTATTGTTATGTTTTTTGACTGGCTGCTTAGGTAATGTAGTTGATCTTTGATAATGTTCACTAAAGGATCTTTCGTTGAAGTAACATTGTGAATCGCCTGCATTGAGCTTAGTGAGTCTGTGCATATGATAAATTCAGCGTTATTCTGGTATCGACAGATCAGGAGAGACTGCCAAATTGCATAAAGTTCTGCGTTATCTACAGTAGCAATCTTATTCAATGACCAACTGTGGCTGGTTCCGTTCATGTAAACAGCGCTTCCTACTCCATACTTAGTTTTGGAACCATCTGTAAATATTTTTGTGTAATTGGGGCGGCTAGACATAATTTGGGATACGTGTGATTGGTATGTAATTGGCAGTGAGTCTTGCTTCTTAGTATAGGTTAAGTCAAATATAAATTCAGTTTTGGTGTTGTCCAGTGTGTGTCTCTAGCTTACTGTGCCCAATCAGATGTGGTACGCTGATATGTTCTTCTTTTAATATTTCTAATGCCCTTAGCAGTGCTGGTCTACTTGCAGTTGGTCGAGCTTCATAAGTTTGACGGATTTTAACATTTTCGATTGCTTCGCGGTTAATATGGTGATGTAGTGCTATTATTTTTGTTAAATAGTTTAGAAGTAAAATTTGCCTTCTGATATAAAGCGGTGGGACACTGGCGTCTGCATATATTGCTAGAGTGGGACTTGTTCTGAATGGACCGGTTGCCATTTTTATAGCAGTCGTATGTATAATTTCTAATTGTTTTAGCGTCGATTTTCTGGCAGATGTATACACTATACTTCCGTAATCCATGATAGATAATATGAACGATTTATAAAGTTGTATCAGCGTTTGCCCATCCGATCCCCAATTCATATTACATAAGCACCTAATTAGGTTCAATCTTTTTTGCATTTTGTAGTTAGGTAATCTACATGTTCTCTAAAATAAAGTTTTTATCAAAAACAACACCTAAAATGTTTACTTTGTCTACTAGTTTAATAGGGTGCCATTGATATGTAAGTTTGGCTCGTTGTGTTCCTTCCTTAATCTGCAGAAGTGTATTGCAGCGGTTTTACTTTCTGTGAATCTTAGGCCTATTTGGTCTGCTCGTTCTACGATTTCATTGATTGCTATTTGCAGCCCATCCCATTATTACCTAAGGTGTTGTTTTCACTAAATATTACAAAATCGTCTACATAGAGGCATTTGTAAATTGTAGGTTGATTTAGGGTTAGTAGGTAATTAATGCCAATAATAAATAGGGTGCAGCTTAACACTGACCCTTGAGGTATGCCGTTTTCTTGTATGTGGGTTTTTGACAAGGTGTTACCAATTCTAACAGCAAAACTGCGGTAGGACATGAAACTTTGCACAATCCGCGGTAAATTTCCTTTGATATTCCAGTCACTTAAAGTTTTGATTACGTTATACCTCCACATTAGTTCATACGCTTTATGTACGTCAAATGTAACAGCTATTGTATGACTTCGGTTTATGAAACTATTTAATATGTGGTTCTCTAGGTAGACTAACATATCAATTGTGGAATGAAATTTACGGTATCCGGTTTGAAATTTAGAAATAAGTTGTTGTGACTCTAATAGCCATACTAACCGTTCGTTAATCATTTTTTTCCAATATCTTACTTAAACAGCAGGTAAGTGAAATAGGTCTGTAATTAGTAGGGTTTGTGATATCTTTCCCAGGTTTAGGTATTGGTATTATTATAGAGTGTCGCCACTGGACTGGGTATGTACCTTTTTCGTATATTGTGTTATATATCTTTAACAGTTCTTGTTTTTAGGTAAAGGTAGTTTTCCTAACATTACGTACATCACTGTATCTGGCCCGAGCTGTATTTTTACCATTACTGAGTGCTTTGTTTAATTCATTAAGTGTAAACGGTTTGTTGTAATGTTGTGTTTCATCCGTTTTGAAATTTATTTCTTGTTCTTGTTGCCGTTTGGTTACTTTAAACGCGTCGGTATAGTTCTCAGCTGCTATTTTGTTCAAACTGTTGTGCTAGTGCTTCAGCAATTTCTTCAGTTTCCGTTAGGTTGTTTCCTTCCACTATTAGCAGTGGAGATACTTTCGTACTGTTTGCCTATTATAGCTTTAGCCTTTTCCAAACGTCACTACTTCTAGTATGTACGTTGATCTTGTTTACGTATTCTTGCCAGGAGCTTCTTTTTGCGTATAGTATTTTTTCGTCGTACTTCAGCTCGCATTTTTTGAATCTAATCATGTTTTCTGTAGTTGGTTTATGTTTAAAGGTGTTGAATAGTTTTCTTTTTGTTTAATTAGGTTCTTAATTTCTTCTGACCACCAAGGTACAGATTTTGGTTTCACTGTTGTGTTAGATTGAGGAACAGTTTTTAAAGCTACGTTTACGACCGTTCGTGTAAATAAAGTTACTTGGTCTGCTATATCCAGCATCACATCATATTTATCATCATTTAGCAACGAACCGAATCTTTCCCAGTCCGCTTTTTAATTAACCATTTTTTGGGTAATGTCCTGTTTGGTTTTTGTGTTGTGTAGAGATAAATATGGGGATGTGGTCGCTCCTTTATTTCCATCTTTAGACAGTTTAAGGTTATAATTTTGCGTGTGGATAATCACAGCGTAAAATTATTGTTTTTCCCATAGACCTTTTACTAGTAGTAAAGGTCTATGGTTTCTCCATATGTCCATATTTTCTAGTGGTGTATTTGAAGTAAAGCTGGTGCTAATTACTTAACCCCATAGGCTTACGCGAGGTATTTATAAATAGTTTTTAAAACCGTAGTTGTTTAGAGTACAAATAAACACAATTTATCTGAAAAAATAAATTTTATTGAAAAATAATACAGAATTGAAGCCGTACTACACCTAGTACGGCGGGCAAATGTATGGCAACTAATCAACTATTCTTTGTTATTAAAGAATTTAACATTTTGTGTGGTAGGGCAAAAACACTTTACGTGCAGTCCTTTGTTACACTTCGTACACCTAGTTGTGGTTCTCTCATGACAATGCGCGCAACGGGTTTGCTTATCTTGAAGTATTACTAAATGATCTAAACGATCAAAGCGAATATCGATGCCTTCATTACGTGACATGTGACCTTTTGAAGAGTTTTGTTTTTTGTTTTGCACTAATAGCGTAGTCGCAATTCGTCTTCTAAATTTTAATTGATCTAGTTCTCCCCCCTTTTGCCTATGTAACTGCCAAGAGTTGTGTACTGCCATATCGATGCAGTCGTGTGATATCAGTGGAAAATACCACTTTTACCTTTGATCAATATTCTATAAAGACATGTTTTGGTCACTCCTGTCAACACCTCCCATATTGGCATTATATAAGTTAATCAAATGCGGCTGGGAAACCTAAAACATTTTCAAAATTACAAGATCTATGGGCAGAATGGTAATCGATTGGACTTACCTGTATGGATTTCTTTTCTTTTGAGAAAATCTCTTGACAGGGTGGATTGGATTAATTCCTGCGGCATTTGAACATAAAGTAACAATACTATTATCGTGCCATGTTACGGCAATTATGTTACTATCTTCAATTTTCTTATAGTCGAAACATCCTCTCGCATCATTTTTCATTTGCTTGGAAGTCTTTAGAGGCTGTTAGGTATGCGATTTTCCCGAATAGTACCTGTAGCTTTGAAATTCTTCTTGGAAAGCAGTTCCAGCAAAGGTAAAGTAGAAAAAGTTATCAAAAATAAATGCATATACTGCTTATTTGGCCACCTTTTTCTCAAAACATTTGCGTATTCCAGAACTACAGATGGTCCAACTCCATAACTAGCATACTGAACGCTAATATTTGTAGCTGCACCTTGGTAGGGCTCGAACCAATTAACATAGCCCAATCGTGTTGCCCCTACCCACAATTTATAGCCATATCGAAGAGGCTTCCCATAAATAAATTGTTTGCAACCATGGCTACCAAAGTATGGAACCATGTTCATCAACGCAATGCATTTTCTCGCATTTGCTATATTCTAAGAATTTTTATTTAGGTGTATAAATAAAGGCCTAACTTTAGCATGTTTGTCAGTCGCATCTATTGTATTATTATCTGCTATATGAAGATGAGACAGAATAAATTCAATTTGTTTCTCGATATTGCCTCGGATACCAATACATTATGAGAGCCTCTCGTATTCCCAAAACATTCGTCGCCTAGGTATCTGTATATACCCACTCAGTAATAATACGCCAATGAACGCTTTCAATTCCGACTTTTCTATCAACACATTCTGGTTTCTTTGTTGTGCATACCGATTCGTCTCTGTTACAATTGTCTCTAATATTTCTTCGTCAAAAATTTAAAATAAATCCGCAGGGTTTTCGAGATTCGCTTGTGCTATATCTGTATCATCAAAATATTGTTGTCAAGTGGCAAGTCATTGTCCTTCCCATTTATAAATTCTTTTTATTTTTTGGGTTTAGTTTAGTTTAGTTCGTAATCGACATTTCAAAACTGAAAGAGGCATTTCATCTTCAGATGAGAAGCTAGAGTCACTCAAATTGTTTTCATTGTCTGATATATTCCGTAAATTAATTTCTACCGGTGCTCGAAGTTGCGATCCAGGTAAATTATTTAGATTGACAAAATCTTTCGCGCCAGAATCTTCGTCGGTTACATTTCCACAAGCATTTTCTGGCGGAAAAGGGTTATGCAATCCACATTCTCTACTACATCTTCATCGTCTTCCAACATTACTAATGCCTCATTCAGAAAAATCCCTAAAACAATAATGAAGTGACTGTATAAGTGTCCACCGTACTACCTATAGTACATTAAAATATAAAGGTTATAAAAGTTACTCTAAAATAATTTTGTGAAATTTTTTTCATTACGCGAATCTTACATGTTTTGTATATATTACATGATATATAACTAAAATTTTAATTAATTTAAAATTAGCAAAAAACCTTACCTTGAAAAACGTATTCCATAATCTGCCATTGTCACAGTTTAACAAATTTCAGCCGCTAATAATAATCACTATGCAGTTACAAACGATAACTTTTACATCCACTCACATGCACTGCAGCTTACTAAATAACCTCAAGCAGTATAGAACGTATTGGGTTTCAGGTTTAAACAGGATTGAACAAGTTATAAGTGTACTACATGTAGTACGGTGGGCATATCTGGGTTAAGGCGACCATTCGTCCCGTATTAAACGGGACAGTCCCTCTTTTAAACACATTATTCCGTATACCTATGTAATTATTTTAATAATTTACGTAAATGTTTCGTATTTATCAAGAAGCCCCTTTTCTGTCCCGTTTTTGTTTCATTGTTTCGAAGGAAAGTCTAGAAAGTACGAAAAAGATAGCGCGTCCTTCAGATAAGACACACTAGAAAGACATCACAAGTTCTACAATTGACGAGACTTTTCTAGTACTCCTGTCGACTAATAGCGCGCGATCCCGCTTATCAGGCAGTATCATAAGGTTAATGGTTAATAAATAACTGTTTTTTAATAAATAACCGTTATAGCGTAGTGTGTATCTATACTCTATTCGCCCAAGAGAAATAGTTAAGCCACTTCCACAAATGTACACTAAATTTAAATACAATTTTTTCTATCGGCTTAAATTTTAAAACCCACAATACAAGCAAGCACGAAGGGAGAACGATTTAACCTCTGCATTACCGGCCATTACGTTTTGGTTTTGCGAAGGTTGTAGTGCAGTTGTTTCGGTTATTTGTTCTTATAATTCATCGTTATTCCTATTCAGCTAAAAAACAGTATTTTTAAATACTTTGGTGTACATTTTTGTATATTTAGGTACGCAATTAAAACGATTGATTATTGATGAAATGTCAAAACTACTTTTCAGGTTTGAATTCAATGGATTCATAATAACTATTATTATCATCATTATGGACCAAGCTGTCAGCGCGCCGTCCACGTGTCGAATGTGTCAGCGAACACAGGCGTCAGGAGGCCAAAGGCGCCTTAAAATGTATATAAATTCAAAATTCGTTATAGGTTGCGATTAAAATAATTCAATATCGCCTTATTTTATTATAACTTATTTATGATCTCAGTAATTATTCTTGTTCTAACATGAATAGTTCGTATAGTCGTGTTAATATCATGTATACAGTGGACTCCATATTAAATCGCACTAATTTACAAAATGAAACGCAAGCGTTCTAACTCGTTTAGTCTTGTTAAAACATGCATTACTTGAAATCGTCTATGATTGAACAAACATATTATTTGCTTCATTCTCCTTCAGCAAGCAGTACTGCACTAGTGTAGAATTTATGTACCTTGTATTTTTAAAATATTTGTGAGTGAATGTGAATTTAAGAATATCAAGAACATTAAAGATTAAAGGTAAGCTATTTTGCATTTAAAATAAACATACATACATAACAATACGCATTTCCCAATAGGGTAGCGATCACGTTTGCAAAATCTAGAAAAATGTAATAAAAGCGAAATTATTCGAAAATGTTACTTCATACTTTCCTATAATTAAAGCAAAACTAAAGCAAATAACGCAAACAAGACTTTTGGTAATAGAATAATTACATTTATAATTTATTGAATATTTTTATTTAGATGTCTCAAGAAAGAAAGAAAAGAAACTCTCCGGGTATCAAAATTTAATTAATAAATAAAGACGCCAAGAAGAACAAGAGAAAATGCTTCAATATTAACACAGTATTTTACGAAACAAACGACCAGAACTGACCAAGATTATCCGCCAGATTCAATTCAGGAATCAGTACCCGGTTGCAGTGTAGATGAATTCAAAATACAAAGTCAGCAAGGACCAACTCCCAGTGAAGATAATCAAATCGTAAAACGGGTCCTAAACAAATAAAAACTTTAATTTTCCGCGCGATTTGTTGGGTCGAAAATTTTCTGAAAGTTACTATAAGAGAAACTTAAAATGGTGAAGAATGTAATAGAAATTGGTTGATTTACTCAATTACGAAAAATAATGTTTATTGCTTTTGTTGTAAAGTTTTCGAACCTTCTCAGCAAAATAGATTTTTCAGGGATTTAATGACTGGCATCATGTAGCAATGTACCTGAACCGCCATGAAAAACTTCCACTCACTTTACTAACTAGAAAAATGGACAGAGTTGCTTCTATCGTTCAAAAATAAAACTACTGTTGATTATTTACAGCAAACAATATTAGACATTGAAAGTAAACGATGGTATGAAGTAATAAAGCGAATAATTTATGTAATTCAATTTTTATGTAAACAAAATTTAGCACTTCGAGGCAAAAGCAATAATCTTTACAATCGCAACAATGGTAATTTTTTAAAATGTATTGAAATGCTAGAAAAGTTTGATCCTATTATATCGGAACACACACGACGTATAAATAGCGATTCTGAATTTCACAAAATGCCAACATATCTAGGAGACAAAATCTAAAATGAAATACTTTCCTTAATGGCTTTTAATATTAAAAATCATATTATAAATTTATGTCGACAAAATAAATATTTTTCAATAATATTAGATTGCACTCCGGATGTTTCTCATATTGAGCAAATAAGTGTAATAATTCGATTCTTTCATTTCAATCCAGCATTAGGATCGACTGAAATACATGAACATTTTTAGCATTTTATCCAATTTTAGATGTTACAGGGGCTGGATTAACAACATTTCTTATTGATCTATTAAAAACATTAAATTTAGACATAAATAATATAAGAGCCAAGGCTATGATAATGGCTCTAACATGCGCGGCAAAAATAGTGGCCTACAAAAAGAATTTTAGATTTGAACCTGCCTGAATCTAATTGTAAATGATGCCGCTAATATCAACCATGAAACAATAAATTTTTTAATATAATACAAGAATTATACAAATTTTTCTCATCGTCTACTAATCGATGGAATATCTTAATCAAGCATGTTACTAATTTAACTTTAAAGCCCTTGTCCGAAACACACTGGTCAAGTAGAATTGATGCCATAAAGCCTCTCTATAAATATTTACCAGAAGTTTTTGATGCATTATTTGAAATTTGCAATGACCACACAAGAGTCGACGAACAATCTAAATACCAAACAAAATGTCTGGGAGAAAAAATTTCTACATTTACATTTATTTGCTCCGTTAAAGTGTGGTATGATATTTTAAATCAAGTAAATTTTTTGAGTAAAATGCTTCAATCTCAAATTACAAATTTGCAACTTGCTTTGGATGCATTAAACAAATTAAATACATTTTTAACTAATTATCGATCTGATGCTAGTTTTGCAGAAATTGTTGAAAGTTCCAAATTAATTGCAGAAAAGTTTGACATAGAAACTGAATTTCGTAGTGCGAGGCCATTAAGACGACGTAAAAATCTACTCAATTTGATTATGAACATGAAGATCAACCTATAGTAAATCCTGAAAATTCATTCAAAGCAAATTTTTATTTCTGTATAATAGATCAAACTTTAATTTCGTTACAAGACAGATTTTCTTTATTAAAAGAACATATGGATTCATTCCAATTTTATATTCATTAAATAATTTTGTTACGGTATAAATGGTCACAGGGACAAGGTAAAAGATAAACCTGGTTTTGCACGGCTAGCTCGGCGTGCGGGTGAGGGTCTATTGGGACAAAGCAGTCTCGTCTCCGTAGTTTACGTTTCTACCAAAGTCAAAATCGGGAAAATGACACAATAGGTTCCGGTAGGCGCCAGAATATTCTAAAGAACACACCAGGGTGTTTTAAAATGCGAATAAAACGACAGTACGCAGTGGTTCGAATACCCAACTTACCACACTTACCACGTCGTAACGCTCGTAACTCAGGTTCCGCAATACTGCTTCACCTAAAAAAGGCTTCAAAAACTGCACCTTATCTCTTCAACTTACCACCGTGCAGCAATATTCACATTTAATACAAAACTCTAACGTTCCCCTTACGTTAAATTACTCCCTCAAACTAATCAAAACAACCCATACTAAACTGACTTCAATTCGGTTACAGCTCTTTTCTAAATTTGTAATTTACGTTACGTTAATTTAATTTGCCCATCAAACCAAACAAACAAAAAAAACAACACTCGAACTTTTCTCAAATAAAACGCGGCGACGCTTTACTATTCGAGCAATAAATCATCACCCTATGTCCAGGCTTAATATCAAAACAAATACCAAAATAGTAACTAAGTAGTAAATAGGTCAATTTGAATATAACGGTAACCGTATCTTCTTAATTTTTACCTCATTGAATTCTGGCCAGTAGCAAAACTATCTTAAACTAAATTGTATTCAAAAAAAAAAATTCAATAAATTTGGATTACTCCAGCACGTAAATCTTATATAAACTGAATAATGAAGGTAAGATTTTATTTACCTCCCTGCATAAAATATTAATGGTATAAAAAAACAAACACCTTAAATAGCTACTAAATAGACAAAGGAAACTGTCCGAAAACGTTAACAAAATGACACAATAAATTAAAAAATAAATTAATTACTTCCAACAGGTTCCTTCGTTAACACATTATATAAAAACACAATCAAATTTTATTCTTTCAAGTCGCAAGATCACCAACAGAATGTAAATTACATTACCTAAGTCACGCAGGCATATAGGGATGATTTCTGCTCTAGGACAGCGTCGGATACGGCTTGTATAGTCCACCGTATTGCTGCTGGTCGACGACACGAAGCTGCCTTCCCCAGGTCTCTACCTCGAATTCAACTTGCTTTTCAATATAATGTCTCGTAACTTATTGAAGCAGCATTAACTAACTTAAATCACTTTTCTTTTAATTCAATGTTGTTAAAGCTCGACAAACAAAATAAAACACTCAACAAATCGTTTTGTACAGCTTACGTTAACAGGTTCAATTACGAACAAACAATCCTAAACGGCATGTGTGTGTGTGTGTGTGTGTGTGTGTGTGTGGGCGATCGTTCACTGCGTACACTTAAATTTTAGGAAAGGGGTTCTTTAATTATATCTCGTTACGAACGAAAATTCAATAGTCCTCAGGTTCGCACTACAATTAACACGAACCAAATTTCTATCATAAACACACTCGAAGATGCCGTTCTTCTCCACTAAACTAAATAAATGCGCGAGCCCGGTTGAAATGTTACTTCACAAAAAAAATCCCAAACTTGGTTATAATCGACTATTCTTTCAAGTCCTCAACACTACTCCTTAACTTTCACTAGGTACTCGCACAATGATGAAACACCAATTCCGATAATTCGACGACTTCAACACGCACAACTTTACGCTTCAAAAGCTTAAGACCGAGTCTCCCTCATTCAAAATTACTTTCTCGCCATATTAAAAAACGTTCCCTCCATACACCACACCAATCAACCATTTTAATTTTAAAATTTCTACCCCCTTAAATTTACGATGCTATCTCGACTTCAGGCGAAGAAACTGCAATGTTTGCACTTTCCTTCGACACGATACAGAAATGTTATAGCAAAGGTACAACCTATCGCCCATCCATATTACTCACACGGATGAAAACCAACATTCTGACTCTACAACTGCTCCTCTACACGAATGCGACAGTACGGCACCAATGCGATAACAACGCTTCTTTATAATGAAACTTAAAAAAAATCAAATGAATTTATCTCAATAAAACTTCACATATGATTCGGGCAATAAACTGAAGATTGTACTTAAAATTCCAAAAAACTACACTGACTTTTCTTAATGAAAATTACGTAACTACCAAAAAAACGAAATTCCTTAATACACCTTACACATTCCTAAAATTCCTTTACATACGGCGTGTTCCATTCAAACAAAACGTTCATCTACAGTACCAAAACAAAACAAAAATATACATACGGAATCTAACTAAGCGAATAAAATTACACAAAATTACCCAATGCGTATACAGGGTGTTCAAAATACCCTGACAATTTGCAAAATAAAGAATACCATCTTGCTGCAAAAATTACAACCGAAATTAACTCATGAAAAACAGTCCGATATTGACGCAGATGATTTATGTGAAGAAATTTTACAATGTCAAGTATTTATTACGAATTCAAAAAGATATATCCCAAATAATTCAGTATATTTATTCAAATGATTTAGTAGGAGTTTTTCCAAATTTTACTGTAGCACTCCGTATTCTTTCATCATTACCTTTACCTGTGTCAGTTGCGTCGGAGCGGTCTTTTCGAAATTAAAAATCATAAAGAGTTATTTACGCTCCACAATGGCGCAAAATAGATTATCAGATCTCGCAATAATTTCAATTGAGTCTGACATACTGGATAAACTTGATATTCATGATATTATCCAAACTTTTCTTTGCTAAAAGCTAGGAAAGTAAAATTTATTTAATGACTTATTTACATTGTTTGTATTTAATTTACCGTATAATACGTATTATGTTTATATTATAAATATTATATTTTTCATTTATTATTGTTGTTTATCTGTTTTCTTGTGTTTGTATTTTGTATTTTAAATAAAAAGTTTACACAGACTATTTCAATCTTTGTGTATTTTTATTTCAATGCGTTAAGAATATAACAAAAACAGTCATTTAAATGTCTCTAAACATTAAGCCTAAAAATGATAGTATTTCAAATTAATTATTCATTATTTTTTTATTCATGTCGTATTACTTAAAAATGCTACTAGAGAATTAAAAATTAAAGTGTCCGAACCTATAGTTGTTGGGGCTCTTATCACCTAGGCATGCAAAATATTTATAATATTAGTTTTTGATACAAATGTTTTTAATTAATGGGGCGCCATCAAAAATTTTGACACAGGCGCCGCATGCTCCTGGCGCGCCCCTGCAAGCTGTGGCCCTCCATTTTTCGGCCGAGGACAAGGAACGTATTTTGAACATCTTTAAGGTTTCTGCTGAAGAAAACCCTGCTAACGGTAAAACACAAGTTGTCGAGTATACTGCAAAGGCAGCAGGTAATTTTTATTTTTGTATTGTACGGGCATGCTCATAGTACGTCAAAGTACTTCTCTGTTGAGGTATTTTTGGTTTAACTGTTAATGTATTAGTTTATTATTATTATCATCTATATTACTTATACACCGTGTAAATCTGTTTTGGAGACATAGGGATTTAACATGCATGTAATTAAAATCATCAAATATTGGCTCCCCTAATTAGTTTCGACAAAAATGTTAAATAAATAAGTTGTTCAGAAAAAAATAATGAATTTAATGCAGTGATTTTACAATAACTTTAAACGTTTTTGAGAAATTTTGATATATTTTTAACTTTTTGTAAGAGTCATAATTGCATTAAATTTAAGATTTTTTTCTGAAACAATTATTTATTTGACAATTTTATCAAATTTAAACAGGAGAGCCAATATTTGTTGATCTTCGTTTTTACATGTTAAATCCCTATGTCTCCAAAACATGATTTGCACGGTGTATGTATTATTTGCGGTGTGAGTGTCTCAAGTGTTTTCAAAATTCTTCGTGAATATCAGGAAACACACGAACTTCAGACACCAAAAGTATATCACAGACCACGTGCAATTTTGGACAACATCGATGATGAAATTAAAACTGTTCTTCAACATTTGATTCATTTTTTTTTAAAACGAACCACCAACCCTGGATAAAATGTTAGCGGCATTACATGAAATGGAACATCTACCTCAATATAAACGGACCACTCTGAGCACTTTGATCAAAGAAATAAGCTTTCGGTGAGTAAGTCAATTTTTTATTTCTAGATGTTCTAATGTGATTGTGTTTTGGTATTATAGGTTCTCAAAAAGATCATGTAATAGTGTCATTAAAGAAAAGTATCGTCTTTTTTTGTAAAGACACATTTTGAAATGCTGCACTAGCTGCGATTGAATATACTTGGTCATACCACAATGTGATCCACAATCAGTCATTTCGTTCTATGGATTGCACTAGTAAGCTAATAAAAAGTTGCTTTACAACAAAAAGTTTGATGTGCTAGAACTAAATCTGAAAGTATTGTGTGTAACATTTTACAAAGAAGATCCTTAATCTCTATCCAAAATGATCTTGGAACGGTCAATTTTGTAACAATCTATACAGATTGTTCAAATCACGGGAGCATAAAAATTTGTCCTTTACTGGTAAGATATTTTATGACAGGGGTAAAACTTTCAAGATCTTCCAGGTGAAACTTC
The DNA here is from genome assembly GCA_036346205.1 of Vesta saturnalis. Lineage (NCBI taxonomy): Eukaryota > Metazoa > Arthropoda > Insecta > Coleoptera > Lampyridae > Vesta > Vesta saturnalis. The sequence goes on from JARFJB010000749.1 coordinate 148,762, forward strand.
TGACATATGCGAATATATTATTAAAACTGTCGACAAATACGAATTAACAACATAACTAATAGCATTGTGCGCTGAGAACACAAATTGCATGTTTGGAAGAGCACCAAGATATGGCCAAAATAACGTCTTTCATAAAGTTGAACAGTAACTTAAAAGACTTAGATGGGATGAAGTGTGCTGCTTATATCCTTCAACTATATTCAAACATCAGCAGACTGCTTGTCTGTGAGTTTGTTGATGTTGGATACCATAAACAGTAAAACCAGATGGTTAGCGCCGTTACCTTCGATAGAAAGCATATTAAAAATATTCAAACCGTTGCAGAGTAACTTTCTCTTTTGAAGTTGGGCTATGATTTCTTCACTCACAAGCTTCTACGTTTCATAAATATGTGCTGCAAGTGGAATCTGAAAAATCTTCAATAGTGGAAGTACGAGGATGTATTGATATATCTAGTGAGCCTAGACCGGCTCCGTGGATAAAGAAAATGCGAAGAATAACTTATTAGAAGTGTCAGTGTAAAGTTTCACGTCAAAAAGTCAAACCAGAGTTGCGCAATAAAATTTGAAAAAAAGGATGTGGACCGAAATTGTGAAAATTGAAAAATTGGAGTATCGAGCGATCATTAAGTACCTGTATTTGAAGGGGTTAAGAGGTAAGCAGATTTACCAGGATATGCTTAATACCCTTGCGATCAATGTCCTTCGTATGCGACCATGAAGAATTAGATTGTAAGCTTCAAAAGAGGCAAATTTTCCATTGAAGATGAAAACCGATCGGAAAGGTCAGTTTCTGTGTCTACTCCCGTAAATGTCGATGTGGTTCATGACATGATTTTGTCAGACCGTCGAATTGGGCTAAAGTGAATATCTAAGGCACCAAATATTTAATATGAACCCGCCCATCATACAGTTCACGTCGACTTGGACGTTTGATCGCATTACCAACTTACAATTTACGGAGTTTTGGGTACTTTGTCGCACTTGTATGTATTAATTGATGTTTCAATTTTCAAGAGTAATCACATTAATAAAACTAATAGCTAGTACTTCAAGCGTGTCTTAATAGATTCTAAAATTGTGCTCACTTTTAATGAATAACCACTTTGATCACATTTGTAATTAGTCCTTGAAATGTGGACCAATAAGTATATGTTGTTTTAAATTGGCCTTCACTTTTGTTGAATGGTCACATTGATGGCATTTGTAATTATCAGTTGAAGTGTGTACGTTTGAAATTGTGCTTCACATTTCTAAAGGTTGTAATTAGTACTTGAAGGGCGTATTAATTGATGGTTTAAACACTATATCTATTTTGTAACTAATACCGTCAGTTTGGGTGACTTGAACCCACTTTTGAACTTTATCATTGAATTATGGAAATACCAACACTTCTATTACATAACAAAAAATTGCTTTATATGCGAAATCGCTAATTAAAGGTAACCCAATAAACATATGAACGAAAAAAATTGAATATACCCCTTAAAAAAAAAGAAAAGTGTCTGTCCCAAGTCACCCATATATTTGGGTGACATGAGACACATATATAAAATGTACAAAATATTCAAGGCAACTGTTAATAGAGGCGACTTGAGATCGCATTGTGCAGACACGTAAAATAATACATAGAAGTGTATGATTAACTTACAATTTTTATTTTAAAATACAAACATAAAAACATTCAAAACAGGAAACTTAAGATATATAGCTAATGCCTAATTCTACAAACAAAAACAATAAATTTTTTGGTAGGTAGGTGCCGATACTACCACATATAAATCAATTACAAAGCAAGAATTTTTTAGTTGTTTTGGTGGGAATACCAATGTCCTCTTCTTAATATTTCGGGTGGTTCCAAAGTGCCAATAAATTCATCAGCTTCTATATCACCTTCATCCGTTGTATCAGGGTAGATAAAACCATTTGGTATTTTTTTACTGGCTCGTAAAAATCGGCAGCGGCATGGCTCTATAGAAATGACCTTTCCTATAAATCTGATCTTCCGCCCTTTCTCTGACTTTAATTCCACTACGATGAAATCATTAATTGCTATATTAGAAAATGATGTAGAATTCTCGGATGAATTGTCAGTCTGATCTGATGCAGTTGATGAATCAGAATCTGCATCAACTGTAAGGTCTTCATCAAAGGCTTCATCATTTAAGGTTGCTGATGCTTTACCAGTGCTAGGTCCTTCATTATAAATATCTTCATAAGCAATGCTTCGTCCAGGTGGAACATTTAACTTCTTCCTTTTAAGTGTTTTCGTTTCATTTTCACTTCCATATCTACTTTGCTCAAACATTTCCTTCAAAGAATTCGCTACATTATTTTGAATTTCATCACATGCAACATCTTGTTTTGGCAATTTTTTCAAAACTGCTTCTCTATTACAAGGAATAATTCCAGTTGCCTTAAATCCCGACAATATATTTTCTCTATTTTTTAGTTCTATCTTCTCTAAAGTGCCTCGCAGTAATCTAGGGAACATTTCTTTTCGCAGTGGACCCTTATTTTTCTGTTTCCACACTTTTAGCAGTCTTCTCCATTTTTCTTTAATCGGCCTAAAACAGCACACATCTAACGGTTGTGTAAGATGTGTGCTGTTAGGAGGGAGCAATACAAATCTGATATTTTGATTTTTGCACTCCGTGATCACCTTCAGTGACACATGCGATGCTAAGTTATCCCCTATAAGCACTTTGGGCCCATCTAATTTTGCAAAATTACACAACGGTAAAAAAACCAATCTTCAAATAACGTTTGATCGAACCATCCAGAGCGACTACGATTGTAGCGACATCCATCGGGGCCACCCTCTGTCCACGTGGCCCATAAATGGTCCGCTTTATACACCACGTATGGGGGTAACATATGCCCTGATCCTGTGACAGCAAACATAACAGATGTAGATGTTTTCGTCGAATCTATTATCCTTTCAGTATGCTTGGTTGCTTTGCGTACGGCTACTTTGTATCTCCCAGGATCGTCCAAGAAATTCGTTTCGTCGTAGTTTATTATATGCCCTGGGACTACTCCTGCTACAGATACTGCTAAATTATCAAAATATTCGTTTAGTATTTTATTGAAACAGCGGCCCTATTCTTTGATATTTTCCGATAATCGAAGGGTTAGCCTATCACGATGACGTTCAATAAATCGATAATACCAAGAATCGCCAGGTACATTGTTTTCAAATATTTTGATAGACTTACCCTGTCGATCTAAATAGGTTTTTACAAGATTTTTAATATCAGCCCTTTCAAAGGGGAATCCCCAATCACTTGCTTGTAGTATTCCATTTACTATGAATTGTTCATCTACAGCGCTGAGGACTGTTTGACCTCCCGGTTCAGCAACATGTAAATTATTTAATTTTCGTTGAATGGTGGACCTTGAAATTTGATTTTTTTCTGATACGTCCTTCAAAGTCAAATTTTAATTTTTATACTCCTGAATGGCTTGTTGCAAGCCCTCCTTCGAAAAATCGTTATATTTTCGTTTACCTAACGTGCGTTTATATTTATTCGGCATTGTCTCAAGTCGCCCGCAATATGTCGCCAACACATAAAAAACAATCCCACAAAGTTATTAAATTTTTTTTATTATTTGTTAGGTTGGTTTTGTCATCAGAAAGTATCAAAAACCATTTAAAAAAATAATACACAAATTTTCAATTCACGCACTCACTTTTACACATAGCAGTATCACGGCCTGTAAACAACCCTATTTTTTTTTAACCGGCTTCTGTAATTATTTTCGGAGGTCTTATGAAACAAAACTAACACATTGTGAGGTTACAATCTGTAAAGTGTTACAGACTCCTGTGAATTTTTTTCGCACTTCCGTCACTTACCGCTATGTGGCAGCAGCGTGTAATCTAAAAATAGGCACGTTTGTCTCAAGTCACCCAAACTGACGGTACTTGAAATATGCATAAATAGATATTGGTTTAAATGGGTCTTGCATTTTGATGAATAGGTAATAACATTGATCACATTCGTAATTACTACTTCAAGTATGTATCATTAGATGATGTTTTAACCCTTGTGTCTATAGCTAAAATGTACTACTCTAATCTATACTTGCATACCCGGGTATGTACATAGACTTAGCACATCAATACTTACTATAAGAAATGTATATGCAATAAAAATAGTAAAATAATAGAAAACACGCATTTAGTAATTTTTTATTATTTTGTCAACCCTGTTTTTGTTATTTTTTTAAATATAATGTATACAAAAAAAAATAATTTTGAAACAAAAAACGAGTACAAAATGTAATGGAAAAGAAATCAACAGTTATCACAGACTGTATGAATGGTGCTGTGTTCACTGCAGACGGCCCTTTTGCACGCCATGCATGCTTTGCGTGATGGTCGTCGTTTTTTGCACAAATAGCAGTTTCCTTTTTGAGAAATGCGACCGGTGGAATCTCTTTTAGGCGCACTTGAGCTGCGTTCGCTGCTTGCTGCGTCAAGAGTTGACAAATTTATTTCTAATAAAGCTTCTATAGCATTTTTGATAGTGAAAATTCGGGTGATGTGCGTGTTTTGGCAACGTAATTGAACCTGAGGCAGTACTAACTGGCGAGAAAGTTGTTGCAGAAACTTACGTCGGTTACTTGTATCGCCTTGTTTCGGTGGATTATGGGTTTGATAAATTATATACGCAGCTAATCCAGCAACATCCAACATGTTGTAAAAAAAAGCAAGAGGCCATCTTTGTGTACGACGTTTACATGAATACCCTCCTAACATCTTATCCATGGTATCGACCTCCCCTTTTGTTCGATTGTAGTCAATTATTATTTCAGGTTTACGCTTGTCCTACAACCTCTGTTGAATAATGTGTTGTTGATAACAAAACAACAGCTTTATTACGTTTAGGAAAATACGAACACAATGTAATGTTGTCCAAAAAGCAAACTGATTTGACAGCAATTCTCTCGGTTGGTTTTCACTATTAAAAATTCTGGAGGAATAAAAGTCCGTCTCTTGTTGACTGTTCCAATTATGGAAAGACTGTAGTCATCTTTCAAAGTTTTGCCAGATTGTAACTTGTAAAAAAATTATCACAAGTTATATTTCGACCCGATCCTTTGAAAATTTTACACAAATCTATGACAACTCGTTCCCCCTGATTTTTTTCACGAATACCATCTGAACTCATACCTGTATAAATTTGTCCATGCACTGGATATGATGTTAATGCATCGCAAGCCCACCATACTTTTATCCCATATCTGGCTGGCTTAGATGGAATATACTGCGTAAACCGAGTACGTCCTCGATACGGATATAACTGCTCATCTATAGTTACGTTGTCACCAGCATTATAGTTTGATCGTAGATTCGCGTTAAGCATTAGCCAAATTTCAGTTATCGCTGCAGATTTGTCGGTTATCAAACATTCTTTTCTAGTAGTTCCATTGTCAAAACGAATATACTTGGAGATATTCCATAAACGGTTTATCGACATAGTTGCTCGATACAGTGGATGAGCAAACATAGTCCATAAATCTTTGCTGTGCTTATAATTGGATCTGCTAACACCAGCAAATAACAGAATCCCAAGATATCCATCAATTCAACAGGTGTTAGTGGATTCCAAATTTGTTGTTTTTATTAGGATTTTTGAATTCCATAATTGGCAGCTCTGTACGGCACGACGATTTGTTTCTCTATTGATGATATCGCACATTTCATTACTAATGAGCTCTTTGAAAGTGGCTAACATGCTCAATCCTTTTGTTTTAGCTTTTGGACCCGGCTGTAATCCTTGCTGCCTCGTATTTCGACGAATATTATGATCAAGTCGACGCCTGTTTGCTATTGGTGCCACTTTACTCCACGGTTTACCATCACGAGAAACAAAAACATCTGCTTCAAGTGGCAGTTGTGGTTGCTGGTCTGGCTCTGCAGCCTATTCCTCTGCTAGCTGCTCTTCAGTATCACTATTTTCAACATACTCTGGGTCTTCTGTTTCTATTAGCTCAATTTGTTCAACATCTGATTCAAACCTCTCTACTCTAAGTAAATCTGAATCTGATACATCTATTATAAAATCTGGATCATTTTCATAATCAGATGCCTACAATGTATCACGTTTTATGGTTTAGTGTGGTTGAAAATAATTTAAATACTTACGATACTTTCCTCATCTGATGTCATCGAATCTTTCAAATTTTTCAAGTATTCTTCATGCTTTTCATACGATAGTCTTTTGAGTTCCGAAGATGATAAAACTCTTTTACTTTTACTTTCCGTAGAATTTTTTTTTACCGCCTTCCATATTTTTAATAATCAAAAATTCAACACAATCCAAAAAAATAAAAACACAATAACAAACACTAACTGTTCTACTGTTCACTTCAACCAATAAATAAAGACTGTTTGACTGTTGCAAAACCAACATGTGTTGTATCATACGCGATAAGATAAGAATGAACTGGATTATAACTTTTATTAGCGTAAATGCAAAATGCAACGTGGACAACCTTGTAAGATTTAAGAATCTATACAAAAGTAATTCACACCCGGGTGTGTAGGCATAGACAAGCGTCAACTTATTTTTAAGCGCCCAAAAAAAATTTTTTTTACGATATTTTGGTTTTTTTGTTTTTATGATACTTACAATTAAATAATAAGCAGCTACTAAGAACACCGTTTCATTACGCTGTAAAATAATAGTACTTTTTTGTCGATATTTTACGCTAACACACCCTGGTATGTAAGTATAGACACAAGGGTTAAATAAATTGCACTTCAATTTTAATGAATAATCTCGTTCATAATTAGTAGTTGAGTGTTTTAATTGACGTTTTTTTAAATATCGCTTTACTTTTTCTGAATAATCACAATGATAACATTTGTAATTAGTATTTGAAATATGTATTAATACAAGTCCTTTAAAACTTTCCTTCATTTTTGTTGAAAAGATCACATTTATAATTAGTACTTGAAGCATGACTTGAAGTGTGTATTGATGTTTCAAATTGTACATCCATTCTGAGTCTAATCAGATTTGTAATTAGTAGTTATAGTGTGTGTTAATTGATGTATATAGTCCTTGAATGTGTATTAATTGATGTTTTAAATTGTGCTTTAATTTTGATCAAAAATCACATTAATAACATTAGTCGTTACTACTTGAATTGTCTTAATAGATGTCTAAAATCGCATTCCACTTTTGATGAATAATCACATGGATCATATTTGTAATTAATGTTTGAGATGTATATCAATAAATGTGATTTTAAATAGGCCTCTCACTTTGTTGAATAGTCACAATGATCGCATTTTTAATTAATAGTTAAAGTATGCATAAATTGGTGATGCTTGAAATTGCGCCTCACATTTGTTAAATACTCACATTGATCACATTTATAATTAGTACTTGAAGTATGTATAGATAGATGATGACTTAAATTGGTCTTCCATTTTGATGAAAAATCACATTGATCACATTTGTAATTAAAACTTGACGTATGTATCATTAGATGCTGTTTTAAATTAGGCTTCAATTTTGATGAATAATCACATTGATCACATTTGTAATTAGTAGTTGAAGTGTGTATTAACTGATGTTTTTTTAAATATTGTTTCACATTTGTTGAATAATCACAATGACCACATTTGTAATTAGTAGTTGAAGTGTGTATCAACTGATGTTTTTCTAAATTTCGCTTCACATTTGTTGAATAATCACATTGACCACATTTATAATTAGTACTTGAAATGTGTGTCAATAGATGTCGTTTTAAATTGGCCTTAAGTTTTGTTGAATGGTCACAATGATGGCATTTGTAATTAATAGTTGCATTGTGCATAAATTGATGACGTTTGAAATAGTGCTTCACATTTGTTAAATAGTCACATTGATTACATTTGTAAGTAGTCCTTGAATTATGTATTAATACATGTCTGTTAAAATTTTTTTTCATTTTTGTTGAGTAGTCACATTGATCACATTCATAATTAATACTTGAAGCCAGACTTGAAGAGTGTAATAATTGATGTTGATATAAATTGTTCTTCCACTTTGATGAATACTCACATCGCTCACATTTGTAATTAGTACTTATAGCATGTTTTAATTGATAGTGATTTAAATTGCCCCTCGCTTTTGATGAATAATCACATTTGTAATTAGGATTTGAAGTGTGTAATGTTAGATGTCTTCTTAGCAATTTCTTTAAACTTGTAGAATAGTCACATTGCTTACATTTGAATTTATCAGTTGAAGTATGTAAGGTAAGATGATGTTTTAAATTGCATTTAAGTTTTGTCGAATAGTCACATTCATTGCATCTATACGTATTAGAATCGATTTCAGTTGTATTTATATGATGTATCGAATAATATTCATAGTCTTCCTTAATGTTAGAAGTATTTTCAAATTCACACTTTACATTATTAGAACCCAAATTAATTTCTTGTTTTATATCATTATTTATTAAGACTTGTTGCTGCGCAAGGATTAAATCGATTGGTTCATCTTTAGGTTCCAATTTAATTAAAGTTTTATTAATTTCATCTGACATTTTAAACTGTTGACAAAATTTAGATTTTCCAAAAAGTGAGAAGTCTGTTGCAGACTAGGGCTTTTATCACAATTACTGGAAATGAATATGGCCTTGCTAGATTAAGATAAAAAAGAACTTGCCACTGTACACCTTATTAAAACAGAAATCAATAGCATATCTACTTTGGGTACAGTCATAAAGTTACTGGCCTGCGTTTATTGCTATAATTTAAATTTTTGACACTAACTAAATGTACGTAATGTTCGTGTTGCGTAGTTGCCATTTGAGTCCAGTGCTGCCAGATCGACTGATTTATCAGTATTTTTACTGATTTCGCTTTGGGTATACTAATTTACTGATTTGATCACTGATTGTATTGATTTTTCCGTTTCGAGTTCAGTAACGCTAAATTTTGTAAAAAATTCGATTAATTTACAAATCTGTCTGAAATGTGTAAGCTAACAAAGTTGCATACAGACCGTTAGTGGCTTGGTGTGAACATGACTTCACGCTCAACGCATCAACGCTTATTCAAACATACATAACCTACAAAAACAATAACGGTTAAGGGTAAACCTGCCAACCATCGAGTGTGTAACAGCAACTTCCATACGGTAAATTACACGAAAGAGCAATTCTCATACCATAACAGCAGTATGTATAAAAGGTATGAGTATTTATCTGACTCGGAATAATGTAGTGATATTTTTATATTTTTATTTATGGTTTACACCAAAAGAATTTGTTTTATCTTGTCTGTTAATAGTATATTACGTAATAAGTGTTGTAAAAGGCATATTACGCACGAATGGAAAAATTATGCACGCAGCCGCGTAGCGCGAGTGCATAATTCCATGAGTGCGTAATTCTCTAACACGTATTACGTATTATACTTTACCTACGACCATAGCCACTGTGCCAAAAAAGTCTGGACTACTTTTAATATTTTCATTTTTATCAGGTATTCATTTTTATCAGGTATTGTAGATGATGCTTAAACACGTCGATTTTTTATTTTAGTCGTTGTTTTTTGTTGTTCGTTTCATGTATACATAGAGATCTAAAAACTAGTAATCTTCATTTCTTTAAATGGGATACTCTGTATATTATTGCATCTTTAGATTTTTGATCAATTTTATTTCAAACAATTTTACAAAATTATGTCTCACAACTTTGATGATCATACACGATATAATTCGTTCTATTTACTACTACGTTGGTTTAATTAACATTAGAAACATTATAATAATTATTTATGGTTACTGTACAATTATCACGTATATTAGAAGTATCTCGATTTGTCGATTCATATGACATTGTAATATTTTCATTTGTTAATATAGTCAAACTGTGCGTTTTGTTTACGAAAACTGTGCGATTTGTTTACCGTGCGTAATGACGAATTTACTGAGGCTGTGTGTGTGTTTTCGTCTATTTTCTACAGTGGTCGTAGGTAAAATCGTTTATGTATTTCTATTGAGTTTTTATATTTATAGGAACCAAAAAGAATTTGTTTTATTTTTCTGTTTAAATTTGTTATTTATTTATATTTAGTTTTTAGTGTTGTACCAACAGAATTTGGGATATTTTATTTTTAGATTTTCTATATATTACTAAATGTTTAATAATAAAAGTTTTTCATATCTGTATTCGTCTTATTTTCACAATTCAAACTAAAGTGTCATTTTCACCCAACGCCATCTAGCGTTTTGTAAATAATTATACTGATTTCTACCGATTTTAAAGCGCCATTTATACTGAACTAAAAATGTTCCATCTGGCAGCACTGTTTGAGTCTTGTATGTATGAATTTTGGATAGGTTATATTTACTTTCATATTGTTTGTATATAAAATTTAATTCTGATTTTGTGTGCTTGTGTTATTGAATTAATAATAATGGTGGTGGTATGTGAGCATTGTTCAAAAACCTATACTTTAAAGATCAATTTAAAAAAGCACCTCCAGGTTGCGCATAATATTCTGGTGGCTGATTCCGCATTATTTTTCAATGGGGTACAGGTCGCACAACTTCGTCCGTTTTCAAATATTCTACTCGCGGCAATTCAAGAAGTTCAGTAGCGTCCCTGGTAAATTGTTTCAAGTGTGTATTACGTCATTGTACGTATACAAATATACCGTCAGTTTGGGTGACTTGAGACAGTGGTGTGACTTGAGACAAACGTACCTATTTTTAAATTATACGCTGCTGCCACATAGCGGTAAGTGATAGAAGTGCGAAAAAAATTCAGAGGAGTCTGTAACACTTTACAGATTGTAACCTCACAATGTGTTGTTAGTTTTGTTTCATAACACCTCCGAAAATAATTACAGAAGCCGGTTAAAAAAAACAGGGGTGTTTACAGGCCGTGATACTTCTATGTGTAAAAGTGAGTGCGTGAATTGAAAATTTGTGTATTATTTTTTTAAATGGTTTTTGATACTTTCTGATGACAAAACCAACCTAACAAATAATAAACAAAATTTAATAACTTTGTGGGATTGTTTTTTATGTGTTGGCGACATATTGCGGGCGACTTGAGACAATGCCGAATAAATATAAACGCACGTTAGGTAAACGAAAATACAACGATTTTTCGAAGGAGGACTTGCAACAAGCTATTCAGGAGTATAAAATTCAAATTTGACTTTGAGGACGTATCAGAAAATATCAAATTTCAAGGTCGACCATTCAACGGAAATTAAATAATTTACATGTTGCTGAACCGGGAGGTCAAACAGTCCTCAGCGCTGTAGATGAACAATTCATAGTAAATGGAATACTACAAGCAAGTGATTGGGGATTCCCCTTTGAAAGGGCTGATATTAAAAATCTTGTAAAAACCTATTTAGATCGACAGGGTAAGTCTATCAAAATATTTGAAAACAATGTAGGTACCTGGCGATTCTTGGTATCATCGATTTATTGAACGTCATCGTGATAGGCTAACCCTTCGATTATCGGAAAATATCAAAAGAAGTAGGGCCGCTGTTTCAGTAAAAATACTAAACGAATATTTTGATAATTTAGCAGTATCTGTAGCAGGAGTAGTCCCAGGGCATATAATAAACTACGACGAAACGAATTTCTTGGACGATTCTGGGAGATACAAAGTAGCCGTACGCAAAGCAACCAAGCATGCTGAAAGGATAATAGATTCGACGAAAACATCTACATCTGTTATGTTTGCTGTCACAGGATCAGGGCATATGTTACCCCCATACGTGGTGTATAAAGCGGACCATTTATGGGCCACGTGGATAGAGGGTGGCCCCGATGGATGTCGCTACAATCGTAGTCGCTCTGGATGGTTCGACTAAACGTTATTTGAAGATTGGTTTTTTACCGTTGTGATCCCCTATTTTGCAAAATTAGATGGGCCCAAAGTGCTTATAGGGGATAACTTAGCATCGCATGTGTCACTGAAGGTGATCACGGAGTGCAAAAATTAAAATATCAGATTTGTATTGCTCCCTCCTAACAGCACACATCTTACACAACCGTTAGATCTGTGCTGTTTTAGGCCTATTAAAAAAAAACGGAGAAGACTGTTAAAAGTGTGGAAACAGAAAAATAAGGGTCCACTGCGAAAAGAAATGTTCCCTAGATTATTGTGACGCACTTTAAAGAAGATAGAACTAAAAAATAGAGAAAATATATTGTCGGGATTTAAGGCAACTGGAATTATTCCTTGTAATAGAGAAGCAGTTTTGAAAAAATTGCCAAAACAAGATGTTGCATGTGATGAAATTCAAAAAATGTAGCGAATTCTTTGCAGGAAATGTTTGAGCAAAGTCGATATGGAAGTGAAAATGAAACGAAAACACTTAAAAGGAAGAAGTTAAATGTTCCACCTGGACGAAGCATTGCTTATGAAGATATTTATAATGAAGGACCTAGCACTGGTAAAGCATCAGCAACCTTAAATGATGAAGCCTTTGATGAAGACCTTACAGTTGATGCAGATTCTGATTCATCAACTGCATCAGATCAGACTGACAATTCATCCGAGAATTCTACATCATTTTCTAATATAGCAATTAATGATTTCATCGTAGTGGAATTAAAGTCAGAGAAAGGGCGGAAGATCAGATTTATAGGAAAGGTCATTCCTATAGAGCCATGCCGCTGCCGATTTTTACGAGCCAGTAAAAAAATACCAAATGGTTTTATCTACCCTGATACAATGGATGAAGGTGATATAGAAGCTGATGAATTTATTGGCACTTTGGAACCACCCGAAATATTAAGAAGAGGGACATTGGTATTCCCACCAAAACAACAAAAAAAATTCTTGCTCTGTAATTGATTTATATGTATCGGCACCTACCTACCAAAAAAAAATTATTGTTTTTGTTTGTAGAATTAGGCATTAGGTATATATCTTAAGTTTCCTGTTTTTGAATGTTTTTTATGTTTGTATTTTAAAAATAAAAAATTGTAAGTTAATCATACACTTCTATGTATTATTTTTACGTGTCTGCACAACGCGGCAATGTACCTATTTAAATTTTTTTTTGCAGAAAATGTTCCTTACACGTTTTTAAAATGTTAATTTTATCTCAAGTCGCCTCTATTAACAGTTGTCTTGAATATTTTGTACATTTTATATATGTGTCTCATGTCACCCAAATATATGGGTGACTTGGGACAGACACTTTTCTTTTTTTTAAGGGGTATATTTAATTTTTTCGTTAATATTTTTATTGGGTTGCCTTTAATTAGCGATTTCGCATATAAAACAATTTTTGTTATGTAATAGAAGTGTTGGTATTTCCATAATTCAATGATAAAGTTCAAAAGTGGGTTCAAGTCACCCAAACTGACGGTAATTATTAACACATTTTCTTAATACTTATGGAAATTTTACATTTAAGTTAATGAAATTAGAATGTTTTTAAACAGATTAGAAATGTATATAAATTATTAAATTAATAAAATAACATAACACTTTAAATGTGATTTTGTGCATGTACCAACGATTAATTACGCCGCCCCTGGTAAGTGATTTTAAGCTGTTATACTTGACGATTGTTCCCGAACGCAATGACGTATCTGCGCGACCCGAATCATCTTTAATTGTGCGACCTGTAGTTTTCAAATACTGTGAAAAGAGGTTCGCTTATCAAAGCAATCTAAACAAACATCTCCGAGATGTGCATAGACATAGAGAGAGAAACATTATTTCATATGAGTTTAGTGTTTACATAAACAAGTGCTTTGAATGTGGGCATCATTTATAAACGTAAAACAATTATGAGACCATTGAACAAAAGTGCACAAAAAACAAATTGTGAAAGAAAATATGGTCTTCAATAACACAGAAGGTAGGGTAATTTACCTTTTTTATTTAGTAACAGTAACAAATTATTTTGTTGGTTTTAGTAGAAGAAAGTTCAATATGTTGCACATTGAAAAATGTAGCATTGTGTATTTGTGAGGTGTAAACGTTATTTAGTTTTGAAATAGATTGTAGCATATTAAAGGTACGGTAGGTAGCGGACCGGGAAATTTTTTTATTGTAACAAACGTTTTCAAATCGCAATTATTACCGCGAAAGATTTGATAATGCTTTTCAGGATATTTTATTTTATGTAAGAAATATTTGAATGTATGAAATTGATATTTGAGTAAGGGTTGAGAAGATAAAGAAAAACATATGCTGTGATAGAAAAACAGGTGTCCGCTTGAAACTGCCTTTACCGAAGAAGCTTAACGAATCGTTGAAAATTTTTATACGCAGCACATTCTTGGTGTAAAAACGTCACTAGTTTAATAATTAATTACGTTGGAACATACCGCAAATCAAAAGACATCTTTGTTTGGTACTAGGAAATTCGAGACCGATAAGGTTTGTTACGGACGAATGCATATTTTAAAAATGAATCCTTCTTGTAGTAATAAATATGAAAATAATCCCACGTAATATTTCGTGTTTTTTTATAACTCTTAAAAACGGGAGTGAATTTGGGGAGTAAAAACGGAAGTTATGGTTAGAGTTTTGATTCAGCCGGATCGTTCTGATTGTTTAATTACAAACCCTCACTGTAAACCGTTCTGGCTATAAATATTTGATCGTGTACGTTTTAGTAAAACTATAACCGCGAATTTGGTTTTTTATTTTACTAAAGTAAATATTCGGGTTTTAATAAGCAGACGTGTTAACGATATATATATGTAAATAATCGTTATCGTCTTGTGTTTAAACGGCGTATCTTAAACCGTTAAATGTTGGCGAGTAAGTGGTTAATTGAAGGATTACATTCAAACATATGTAGGTATTTTAATGTAAATTAAAGCTCGTAGCAAACAATTCTACAAGCCTACGTAACCTATAAAAAATCAATCATTGTTTTACAAGAAGTCTCTATTTAATTACGCAAACCCGCTCATAAAGTTGAAATCTGTTAACATAAAAGGACTTCGCGATCAGACAGTACAGTGTCCCCTCCCTCACTGCTTGTGTATATTGGCATTATCGACTGTTTACTAATATTTTCTCCCATGTAAGTAGTAAGGCGTGGACAAACGTGGCACGATAGATCACGGTTAAATCGTTATAAACAAGGCCGGGGTTTACATACACGGGTCCAGATGACCTTAAAAATCATCACGAATTCCATTGTTACTGTTAAACTAACCCGTTCTTATTGTTTTTAAATATGCAGAGAGATATATAGTTGAATGTGTAAGCTGAGAACGGGATGCTGTCGTTTGTAACGTAGTCAGTTGCGGGTAGGTTACCGGGCGTTTGTTATGATTTATTTATACCGTACCCTTGCAAGGCTTTGTTTTAAGAAGTTTTTTGTGTCTTTGATTCAGTCAAGATACACCCCTTAGCGAATATTTTGTTTTTGAATTAGCATTATTGCGAATAAGTTCAAATTACACTTTCAAAGATAAGGTACCTGGGGACACTACAGTATTATATTATTCTGTTAATATTACATATTTATTTTATTTGTTGGTAAATTACTCATATATTAAATGCTGTCTTATTGACACCTAGCAACTGATTATTGTTATTAAACTGTTTTTTGGGGCTTACAAGAAGTAGTCTATGTTATAATGCAACTAGAAAACGAAAAATAACCCAAGGATCCTGCAAAATTGGAAATGCTTGTACAAGCACCATTTGTGCAAAAAAACAAAATAGCTCTGAGATGTGTTATGTAAGATATGTATATGCCTTCCCATTATGTTCACTCCATAGAACTTCACCATTTACGTCTTGCAACTTCTGTACGAACTGATATTGCTAAGAAATTCATCGAAGGTGTATACACTTCCAGATAAAATATTATAATGCAATTTAATCCAATAACAAAATCTATTCTAGAATTTTGGCTCACATAGGAATAATGACTCATGTGATGATGAAAAGAAAGAAAAAGGTAGAAGAGTCTACATCATCTGGAGTAGGTACCAATGGTGTTTACATGTCCACATTATGGTATTACGATCTGTTGAAATTTATGGATGACGATCAAGGAACGACAAAGCGAATTTGAGGTTTCACTGTGCACAGTGGAAAAAATGTTTTATTCAAAAGTTAAAAATATTTTCGTATATACAGAGTGTTCCATAACTGTGGTACTTAACCTATCTTTCTTATTTTAAATGGAATGGTATAGGTTTTATTGTGGATTTCGTTTCTACTCTGAAAAGTAACCACTTTCTATTAAACATGCCATAATCTAAACCTAACCGTTTTTTAAATATTTGTACTTTTAAATAAAAAATTATCATTTTTCGTCGTAGTTTAAAAATTTATTTTGAGGTTATACTACCAAACCTATGAAACTTATTTAATGTGTATGCAGGGTGTACCAAAAATATGAATTTATACACGCAGCGGCAGAATTAACCGCCCATTATTACAGTATATGGAATATGGATCAGTGGAAGAATGTTCTATTCTCCGATGAGACAAGAATTACTTTAAAGTGCCGCCAACGTGTATACAGGTGCCCGAATGTGCGGTTCGCTCCTTCTGTTCTTGTGTAAACTGTGGGTTACAAAGAAGGCTCACTAATGAAATGGGGCGGAATTTCTTATGAAGCTCGTACAGACCTGGTGATCTTTGATAGAGGCGGTGTAGATGTATGTAGAAGAAGTTCTTTAACAACATGTCATTCTATTTGCACCATTTATTGGAGACAACTTTGTATTAATGCAAGACAACGCATGACGCGAGTTCGCGTCATGCGCACTGAACAACAACGGCTGATAACTCGATTTCGCGTCATTGTAGCTCGTAAACGTAAAACGAACTCAGTAAGTCAGCCGCTGCTTTAGGAGGTTGTTGTGTTGTGAACCTCTGCAGTACGTATCGGGAAACTATAATTTGGCGGCAGTTTGAGTTCGCGATGAGTTTCGACGGTGCTGGTCCATCCCGCGCAAAAAAACTGAAAAAAAATGAAAAGAAGTTTGTATATGAACCACATCTTACTGACGGTGAATTGGAAAGGCTTTTATTAGAATCTGACGATGATTTAGTAGATCCGGATTCAGAATTCGATTAAGAAAGTGAAAGTAAATATTTATTATAAAAGGCAAACATTGACATGTAAGGTGATTTCGATCAGCCTGAATCAAAATATATGACGATAATCAAGATAATAGTGAAGATAAATAAACTGAAATAATAATATACTGTAAAAGGTACTGTAATCGCTTAATTAATTTCGTTTCGTATTGGTTTTTAATTATTGCATAAAAAATTAAAAACTGAAAACTTGATTACAGCGCCATCTAGTGTTTCCTCACGCTGGTTGAGATCACCTTAATGGCTAAAGTTATCTTGCCAAGGTACACTTCCCGCATTATTAAAGTACTGTACATACTGTTCTCTAATATTTTTGGCGGTACTTGGATTATCTACAGAGGTTCTTCGATATGATGGTTCCATGTTCGAATCATTTGAATTTAAACCTGGTTTCATAGTTTCACGGTCGAAATATTCTGCACAAGTGTATAAATTCGAATATAACGACATTAAACAGTTGTGCAAAACAAAGCTTGCCATTATCACCGTATCAATGTTTTTTGGTTCTATATTAATTTGAGTTCTATATATTCTAAATCTAGAAGCTAAAATTTCAATCACATTCTCAACAATACGTTTTACTCGAGTAACTCGATAGTTGTATATCTTTCTTTCTTGTGAATTTAAATCTGCCTGTCGGAATGGTTTCTTCGTGTCCGCTCCCAAAGCAATAGCGTCGTCGGCTACAAATATATATGGAAGTATTTTAGAACTTCTTCTGATAGGTTCATCTCACGGGATCTTTAATTGGTTTGTCTGAAGCTCTTCATAGAATATAATAGCTTGAAGCACACCCCCGTGTGATATCCTGCCATTAACTCCAAAGTTGCACATTATGAATTGGTACCTTTCATCTAGTATTGCGAGAAGTACCATACTGTGCCGACCTTTATAATTATAAAATTATGAGCCATTTACACTTGGGGGAATAATGTCTGTTTCCCGTCTATGGCACCAAGACAATGTGGAAAATTCCATTTTTTTTCAAAATGTTTTGCTGTGTTCTTCCTTTCTTCTTCTGTTTGTGAGAACTGAAAAAAATTAAGAAAATACTGTTCCAGAAAAATAACCCAGGCTCATTGGAAAATGATTTTCTACCTTCACAAGATAGAGATAATAATTCTCCGGGTAACAGCTTCTACCTCTGAACACACATTATCTCGCCCTAGATCCCCCAAAAGTGTCGACATATTTGTCTAATGAAATATTACAACCCATAAACAAACATTTCAAACGTTCTGTTAAAGGACGACCGATTTGACATTTATGGCAAAAATGTCAAAATGAAATTGCGTGATTTACCGAAAAAGAAGATTGATTGCCGAAAAAATCATAAATGATTCACTATTTTAAGCAGAAATGGGCAATTTGACTCTTCCCCAAAAAGAGTTTCATGAACATGAGTTCATTCGTGCAACTTCAACTCCCAGTCCTCCAACACATCAGCCACAACAGCCCATGCGTGTAACTCCAATACCAACACCTAGTCCACCAACATACCAGCCACAAAAGTTCATTCGTTTAGTACAAAGTCCTTCTATCTCAGTGCCAGAAGACAAGCGAGAATATGATTATTATTCTTCAGCGCTCTTAGTACAGTACAACTCAGACTCACAACATTCAACTGAGGAATTATAGTGCAATTATCTATTCCAGAACATTCAGCCGACGCATATATATCTAACATTGATTTTCAATAAATATTGTGAACCAAATCTAAAAACTTTTACTCACTTTGAAATAACTTTTCCGCAGTACTCTGTATATCGCGTCACATGTTTCTGGAACACCAAAGACCTGAGGTGATATTATTGTCGTAAACGTCCGGTCTTCGTAGCTCCTTCCAGTTGCTAGAAATCTTAGAGTTGCTGTCAATCATTCGTGTGCTGATATGACTGACCGCATAACAGTATCTTGTTTGTTAATAAATGGCGTAACCATCGACAGAAGTTTCAAATAAGTGTCTTCGTCCATACACAGTTAGCTTTTCCAGCCTTTGGGTGCAAATTTCAATTCATTTAATAAATTGATGTGCCAATAATACTGCCTTTTTTTTATTCAGTCTTTACACCATATAGTTCGGTTTCTTTTAACTCTTTTCAGTTTTTTTGCAGCAAATATTAAGCCAACTATTGCCAAAGCGTCATCCAATGCACAACACACCTGGATGCTCATTTTTATAGAAATAGTGTTGTTCAAGCGTATTTGAGCCGTGTGTGGTCACTTCCGGAACGACGTTTATTATTATATATCGTTACACGTATGGCTACCATAACCAAACAAAAAATTGCATTACAGCTTTCATTGAATTAGATAGGTTAGGAGACTAATAATAATGAGGTGATGGTGTATCGTATAAATTTTAAATAATATAATAAAGAAATAAGTGTAAAGTTCTCCAAGACAAATCGTTAAACTAACTCGAGATACAAACCGTTCACCAAAAATAATGCCTTTGACTCAGTCGGTAAATTAAAGTAGGGCCGATTCAATCGTTTGATTTGCTAAATTACCACAAATTTATGCTGTCTTATTTTCGCTTAACATAAATAATAAAATGCAATGTAACACTAATCAAATGATCTCGGACGCCAAGTTATTTTTAATAATGCTCGGAATAACTAAACCGAGTTTTACAATAAAAATTTTATCAAAATGTAAAAAATAAAAAAATATACAGACTATGTTTATTAACAGTTAAAATGATAGGGTTAAATTAAATATATCTTAAAAATAGCCTTAAATTACTAAAAAATCATTAAAAATTAAATACTTGTTACAAAATATAATACATCTTCTTGAGAACCCATGGTATTATAAAAAAATAATGCAGAAATGCAAACCAAGGTGACGTAATTCTTGTGTCAATGTTGCGCAATATATTGCAATAACAATGCTTTTATGTTGTCAACCACACCCAAACTGGAATCTTATTTCTTATAAATTTGTCTTCTTGAAATTGAATAAGCCGTTTATTGCATTTTCTTGAATTTTTGAATGCAAAAATTGCAATCCTAAAATCAATTGTAATTAAAGTAGAAAAGTAATTGTAATAAAAGTGTAAATCAAAGTAAAAATAAAAGAAAAGAAAGTGCCTGCAAAGAGCAAATGTTTTAATTTTTTGTATAATGCGTTAAAAGATATCTTACCACCAAATCAATGGCACTTTCACAAAATTTAGGTGGAAACCCATAAAAAACTTTCTGCATTTCACAGCGTACCACAAAAAGTGAACAAAATGGATGCTTAGAATATCAGACAATGTAGCCGTGCGCGAAAAGATTTGCGCAGAAAAATAATTTAAAGTGGGAGTATAAACCTTTAAGAAGATATGGACTTAAGTTATACCAAAATGCAAATTAAGTTGCCTACCTCATATCTATAATGCAAAAATAATTAAAATTTTTTCTTATATTTACAACTGAATAAACGAAAGACCTAAATTACGGTATATTTTAATACAACTTAGAATGGGTTGTTACAACTGTATGTCAAAAAAAAAGGTATCATCTCCGTCATATTGGTATGACAAATACGACAACTCGTGTCAGTAATCGTCAGTCGTTCGTTAAATGGTATTAAATTTAAAGTGCGTTGTATTTTAACAAATTAATGGAATGTCGTGTGTGCTACGTTCATGTAGAAACCGTGTAGATAAAAAAAACAAACAGGTGTAGTTTTTTGCGTTGACAACCTAGTATGAACTTGTCATATACGTTATTAACCCATTCGCTGCTACAACAGTATCACCTTTTCGCTATATGGGGCTCCGTGTTATTCGATGAAACTTTTCTTTTAGAGTTAAATCCTTTAATATTCATAGTTAATATATTCTTATATACTGTTTTTAATGTTTTTTGATATTATGCCACAAAAGTGACATGCGCATCTGGTGACGAATTTGTTGTCCGGTGCGCACTGCCACGCATATGTGACATTCGTTTATCTTGGGATAATAACTAATAAGTAATATTTTATTGCAAATAAAAATAAACGTGTAGTCATAAAAAACATACAAAACTACACTTATCGTAAAATTGTAAAACTGAATGGAAATAAAAACATATCCTTGGCAACAATAAAATTGTAACATATTGGGCAAGAAACTAAAAAAATATTTTTGATAGCAATAAAATGGATAATTATGATAAACAAAAAACTTTAAATTCTGAGAAAAATAAAAACGATGTCTTAAAAATACGAAAAGAGAGTCAAAATAACAATAAAAAATAAAAATGTGAATTTCTGTTTATGAAATACGTCGAAGCAATTGCCTAGACAAAACCCAAGTTGGCCAGGATATGAACATTTATGGAGTCATCTTTTTCTGTTTTCTCTCATGGCAAACTCTGCATTTTTTTTCTATTCGTCCATCCGCCCTCAACTTTGGATGTAATTCTTAACAGTGCGTGCTCCGATTCTACCTTCCTTACTGTAGGATTTTTTCGTAGTCTGAATACCCAACACTTGTTCTCTGACAATCTGCAATCATAAAGCCTTTTTTTCCTTCCCTAATATTGTTTATGTAAAAAGAAGGAATTTAGTAACATGAGGTGGATTCCTAATTTTTGTACCACCTGGTAGATTTCTCTCACAAAGATAGTACGCACTCAGTTGGTCCTGGTAATCTACATTGCCTATGAATTTGTTATAATAATATATTGGCGTAGGTTTTCCCTTTCACGATTTTGCCTGTCAGTATACTCCATCAATTGTTTTCATGTTGATTGTAAATATATATATATATATATATATATATATATATATATATATATATATATATAAAACGTCATTTTTTTAGTATGTCCTTTTCCACCTAAATTGTCTATTGCCCCGGTAGCAGTAATATGGGGCCGGTTCTGGACCAGTTCAAGGTCACCCGTCCTCTGGTGGTGAGAAACGAAAGCTTTTGGAGCTGATCAAGGTCAAAGCTAAAAATAGAAGTTGCAAGGTAATCACAAATCTAAAAATAGAGTTTTCAAGGTCAAAGATTATTGACCTACGGTGGTGTCATATTACATTTCTTAGATATATGAAAAGGTCAAGCTAAAAAATAGAAAATCTAAGAATAGCATGTTCAAGGTCAAACTTTTTGGCGGGAAATATAAATTTTTGGAGCTGGTCAAGGTCAAAGCTAAAAATAGAAGTTGCAAGGTAATCTAAAAGTTTTTTTTTGAATATGTTAGCAGTTTTGAAAGGATGCATGTTTATATAGTAGTATAGTAAAAAGGCTTCTCCAAGATGGCATGAATCAATAAACTTTTTATTGCTAGAAATGGTGAAAGTAATAAGAATGATAAGAATAGAAAGAAAGAAACAATTATTAAGTATTGATGAGAGAAAGAAAAGACTCGAGGTGTTAATCAAGAAAATAAAAAAAATGAGGATAGATTTAGAGCTGTATGAACTGAAAAAAAAATGAAGCAACTTCGAGTGAATGTGCCATGAAAAGTATTAAATAAAGGAGCGTTGTAATTTGAATGAAAGACGCTTTACAAAGTAAATAAGTAATTACATTAGTGCATGTTATATTGCATAAAGAAAAGGCACTTTAAAGTATTCATTTGAAAAAAAAATAAAGTGTGTGTAGGCATAGAAGAAGAAAATTAATCAAGAAAAAGTGAATTTCAAATGAAAGACCCTTTAAAAGAAGTTTCCGTATGGTTTAATTGAATTTTCATGTAAAACGAGTTTCTTATCATGATTTATTAAATTATACAAATTATGTAGGAAGAAATGGCATTGTAACCTTATAATTCTCACGTATTACAAAGAAAAGGTGAATAACATTATCTTAATTATTGTATGAAATGTTGAAGTAAACAAAAATTTTATGTGTGTTTGTGAAATGTTGTGAAATGTTTTGAAATAAATAAATATACTCTTTTTATCATAGCAGTTTAATCGTTAAGTCAAAAATTCTGAATTTTTGTATATAGACTAAACAAATAACAGCGCAAAGGATTGCAGTTAAATAAATTCGGAATTTAAAAAATTTCAAAACAAATAGTCTTGTGAAGGTAGTATATAAACGTTGATACTTGCATATATTAATAAATCATAACGCGCTAGTCCTTTAGTCAAACTTTCCAATTTTTTGCATGTAGACTAAACAAATAACAGCGCAATAGATAGCAGTTCCAAATTGTCTCAAACCTAAAAAAATCTGAAATATCACTTCACAAGGTTCGGTAAGCATTGATAAGTTTATACCATACTTATCTTTCTTGTTTTTGATATACTAGCGAAATACTAAACACCCTTTCTACAGCACGATTCGTCCAGTGAAAGTTCCATTTGGGGATAATAAAGAACTGCCATCTTTTCTTTCAAAAAATTTAAAAAAAGGATTAATTTTATGCAGACAATTCGTTGAAGTTCTTGTAGGTGCATTTTCTGCAAAGTGCAAACACTTCAATATCAGTAGAAAACGATCTCCACTCATACACTTAGAAAATCATTGTACATTGAATAAGGGATGACGTAATTATGAAGGCAATTTGTGTGAATTGTTCCGTTCCAGTGTGTAACCCAACAAAAGTGAACAATACTTCAACGGTGACTGGTGTCCACATAGTAATTTCTGATTTATATGTGGTATCCATCTCCAGGAATACAGTTTCGGCTTAATTATTTGTTTTTCCTCACAATTAAACTGCAAAAGTGTAAAACCTTTACAGTCCGTGTACAAATCTGTTAAGTACTTCTACACCCATGGCTACAGATTTTAGCTACTTAACAGTTTGGGTAATAAATAGAATATTTGGTGCCTTTTGCTCAGTCGTAGATTAAAGTGGGCCAGGTTCTTAAAATTATTGATTTGCCTTATTAACCAAAAAACTTGTGTTAAATATGGAATAAACAGCTAAACCATTATACAATAAATTAAAAGAAATTTCTACAATAACAAATTTTATTACACTAGTATATTTAATTATGAACAGAAATATCTTAATGCTAATGTTAGTAACGGTAAAAACTATGAATAATTATTAATGTTGTGAATAATTAATGGAATCATCATAATACCTTAGTCTTGGACACACTGTAGATACCGAAATGGATGTCTGCTGTGTCGGCGTTCTGGAAAATGTTGCGTAATATTACTTCAGGTTGAAATAAATCTGGATTTGTATGCTTTATAATTCCCAAATGACTAAATTTCACTCTTGATCAATGATACTAATACCGTAACTTGGATTAACAGTAAAATAATCAATTGCGTAGATGTATATAACGCGTGAAAAGTATCATTAAAGGCGAAATTAAAGTAAAAATAAAAAAATAAAAAAAGTGCCTGAAATGCAAACGTCTCAAACTTTAATATAATAGTTTTTTATAACTCACCATAAAATTTATAGCACTTTTAATAAATATATTTAACAGAGCAAAGATGGATGCGTACATCCACCTTAAAAAATATCATCAACCAAAAACGACGCTAAGTTTTTTGTGCATTAACATGTCTGGAACTGATGTGCGAACGATATGCGTACGAGTTCTAATTAAAATAATTAAATGCATGTTTTTATGCAACTAGATATGCAACACACGCTGCACGAAATGCACGTTAATTGCCTACAAAGAGGTGAATTATTAACAACACGTTCGAGGTTTATTACAAAAGTTGATTTCTCTTTGTAAACGGAAACACCTTCAGGACTGTAGGGTAGCTTGAATACGTTGTAAAGTACTTCCAGTAACAAGAATGGATACTTATGTGTGTTTAACGTAGTTCCAAGTCACTTAAATCCGCTTTTGGACAGATTTTGGATTCGATATTTACAAATCAAATTAGAAGAATTAGACACCGTAAGTTCACAAAACGTTCCATTTCCCATTAACAAAATTGCAAATGTTAATATTCGAAACCGATTTTCCAAAATTTTTAAACAAAAAATTAGTATTAGTTCTCGGCGCCAAGCCGGGGGTGGGGAGCGATGGTAGACATCCGGTTACAGGGAAATTCGGAGAAGCGACAAATTGTAAATAACTGTGAAACACACATAACATGCATGTAGTACATATATTTCAAAACTTAAGCATACAAAAATAAAAGACTAGCTTGATCATTTAAAGTGAGACGTTTCTTCAATTTATATGAATATCATTTATCGTTTGCTTTAATTCTCTTTTACTATTTTTTGGAGTAGTTGCTGTTGCGTGTAAACCTATAGCATCAGGGAATTGTGAAGTTTTTATATTCGATTTAATATTTTTAACTATACCCTTTACATAAATGATAAATTCAATTCATCGCCTTCAAAGTAATCCCTCCGGATACAATGCATTTCTGCCAACGTTTTTTTCCAATCTTCGAAGCACTTTCCGGCATGTCCTTTTTGATGAAAAAATCACGAAGAACCAATGCAGTGTTAGATGGTGGATTATCGTGTTGCAAAAACCAAGAGTTCTCTTTCCATAAATCTAACACTCAAATAATATTCCTTGTTGACAGTTTGACCTGGCGGAAGGAATTCATAATTGCACAACACCACGATAATCGAAGAAATCAGTCAACATGACCTTGATTTTTGATCGACTTTGGCGTGGTTTTTTGGTTTTGCCTCACCTTGCACACGATATTCGCTTGATTGGTCTGTTGTTTTGGAGTCGTATGAATAAATCTAAGTCTAATCTCCAGTTAGGATGCATTTCATTACGTCCTGATAGTCAGAAGCATTGTTTTACAGATAATAACACGGCGCTCTTTTTCGAACAATTGAGTGTTTTTGGTACCAGTCGAGATTTGACGCATTTGAGGCCTTTTATAATGGTATTGACTGAACTTTTCGAGACGTTTACCATAGCAGCAAGGCCTCTATAAGTTAATGGACGGTCATTGAGCACCACATCCTTGATTTTATTCTCGTGAGCTTCATCGGAAGACGTTGATGGTCGTCCTGGTCGCTCTTCGTCTTCGACATGTTCTCGGTCTTCTCAGAACTCCTTTTTTTTCCACATAGCTTTGTCACCAAAAGCCTTCTGCACCATTCCGCAAACAAAATTTAATCCGAATTTTTTATGTCAGAAACCTTCGCGGGAGTGTATTTACCAACTTCCCATAGTTTTATGGCGATCGTATGAATGGTGTAGTATGCATATGAGGTGTCACTCCCCTGGGGATACGGAAAGTTCATACCTCACACATTTCGTCCCCGAGAAATTTCGTATCCTCGCATATCGTACCCGGAAGTTCGTCCCCCACATTTTGTCCCTGGGATGTTTCGAATCGTCACGTCTCAGGGGTTTAAAATTTTAAAGAAAAATGGAAATTACAACGCATACCATACCTCCCTATAACAGAATTTTCAGTTCTTTCATTATTTCATTTATTATAATGCTATAAGAAGTGTATACATACAAAAAATGTACACGTTTTAAAATTCATAGTTATAACTTATAAGCTATGCTACGTAAAAATTTTACTTTTGGAATTAAAACATTGAATTGGTTTCATTTGCAATAGGTACCTGATTAGGGTACGGTTGGAATGCATTTACAATAGGTAATTAAGTTGTTTTTGTTAATACTAATTGTGTACTTAGTACCCTTTTCTTTGCAATATAATATAAAAGAAGAAATAATGTACCATGTTATTCATTATCGTCGTGCTCATTGGACGGCTGTGCTTCAAAAATGGCACATTTTGTCAATTCGGTTCGTGGCCGACGGAAGTTAGTGTTGTAATGTGGGGGACGAACTTTCCGGGTACGAAATGCGAGGGTACGAAATTTCTCGGGGACGAAATGTGGAATACTAAATGTTGTAAATGCCTTTGCTTTACAATAATTAAATTAAAATGGTTTATTTTAATTTGCCTCGGTCTAGCTCAAATAGTTTAAACGTATATTACCTATTTCTACAAAACTAAATAATCAGATACTAAACTAAATAAATTAACAACAACTAAAAAAATCTGATCTTAGGTTACCCGGGATGTCCTTCCTGGCAGCGCCCGTTTTGGTTGGTCCCCCGTGGACGTCAGTGGTGATTTTTGTCTCCTGAGCCGTTTCTGTGGACATATAAATTATTGTGGTTCAATTGTTAGTGTGTTATGACCCAAAAATCCTAATAATGACGATTTAATTTGGTTTATTACGACCGTTCAGGCCGGCCCTGTAAACGGTAGCGTGGTATTTGTCAGGTGGCGTGTAATATTCTACGTATTATATAAATAGGGGCCAACGATCGCATTGGTGTTTGTAAGCAGATCAAAGAGAAAATCAATAATTTAAAGTAACCTTGGTGCGCATGACTATTCTTATATGTGATTTGGCTTTCAGACTGACTGGATGTGAACTCAGTACTTGGAATGCTTCACACAGGACAGGTTAATATTTACACGTTTCTAAATGTAAATTGTGCGTACGCGTTTGATTATTTACTCTAACTAATCAGGATGGTCTCAGGATTTCTTAATTAATTGAGTACGTATTTACAGTAATGAATATCTAACATTTAATTATGCCCAGAAATAAGACGCATTAATTCTTTATTATTAGAAAAACGTCTGTTTTTGTTAAACGCGTATAACTTTCTTATAAGCGAAACTTATTCTACCTATTAACTACAGGAAGACGGAGTTTATCACGATCTATTACGTTGGTTGTTATTAAAAATTGTTTCTATTATTAATTGTTGTAAACGAATTAATCTGAGGCGAGTTTACACGATCGTTTAGGACTGCGTGTACTAAATTGAACAATTCTGAGAATTGTTTCCGACGGAATGCAGGTGTCGTAAGTACGTGATTATTCTCGGGATTAAAATGAGAGAATTTACACGTATTGGGAACAAAATAAGGGTAGCTTTTCGTCGCAGGAAAATATACTCGCGATACAGGAATGTTTATCTTACCGGATTTCCTTTATTAAGAAATATTATTAGAAGAATATCTAACAAAATTTATATGCGATTTTCGAGACGCTGGAGCGCGTTTGATGCAATTTATTACGTAAACGCACCACGGGTTCGTGTTTATTTAACTGAAGGATCACGCGGGTGATCTCTAAGAATACGGCTTCTGGTATTGAGATTATCTCTAGGTCAAGGCGTCGCTTGTTTGTATTGCTAATTTTCCTCAGGATCCGGTCGGTGTATTGTATGTGTAATATAGGTTTAATGGAGAGCCCTTTATAAGATTCTGGGTCCAGCCCGTCGACTGCTGTATACAGGGATCTCCTGGAGAGCGGTAGAATTAGAGCGAGTACCCTTCTTGCCGCTGCAGTAAATGGAAGATGACTACAGGGCGTTAGCCCGTAGTTACAACTTCCTGGTTTGTGCGTATGTGTGCAGAAGGTACTTTCAGGCTTTACAGCCTGTCGTGTCTTCTAGTGTGTGTATGCTGGCAGAAGGTAACTTCAGACTTTACAGTCTGCCGTGACGTCTAGTGTGTATACTGGAACGGTTAGATAACTTCCGGGCTCTGGAGCCCGTCGTTTCTCTAGGTGTCTGGTGTAATGTTTAAGAAAAGTGGTGCAATAAAACTTACGTGCTGTTAACCTTAGCGTATCTCAACCAGCAGTTTGATTGTATAATGCTGATTTACTGGTGACGGCGGCGAAGTAACGCGACTAAAGATACACGACGGTTCAGGATGAACGGATGCGGTAATCGAGAGGTACACAACGAAACTAACTACGGTAGGCGCGCGCGGTCTGAATCTCGGTTCTAGATTCTAGATGCTGGAGACGCGAGAGTAGCAGGAGTCGCAGGAGTAGCACGGAGTAGCGGAGTCGCGGAGTAGAATTTCTTGCGGTAGCGCCGCGGTTTTTATAACTAATTCGCGGTGAGTGGTTCCGGCTTCTATGCAGGGGTCCTCTGGCTGTGATTGGCTGAGGGTTCTCGGACGTAAGAGCATTTTATGCCTTTTTAATAAAGGGGATTAAAATTAATTATTTATGATGCAATATCGCGCAATCTTTTGTAATGGGTTTTAATTTTATGCAACTTTATCTATCTTGATTACTGTAGGGCAATTAAAAAAATAACTAATTACAAAAAATTTTAGTAAAGTTAAGCTGGATCTTTACAATGTGTGGTACGAAATGTGAGGTACAAACTTTCCGCAAACCACTCCCCTGGGGCGCTGATATTTATACATTTTTATGACAGAAACCTTCGCGAATGAATGGTGTAGTATGCTAGTATGCATATAAGCCCCCTCCCTTCACGCAAGTCCTCCAAGCAATCATTTGTCAAAGTTTTCTCGCAATCGGATGAACGGTACGGCAGCGAATAAAATACGAACAAACATTCCTTTTTATATATTAGATAGATCTCATATAATCGGAAAAAGTTTTCTGAAGTCCAATACAGAAATCACGGGCAAGTGGCTCACTGAGGATTTTTTTTTTACATTAATTGAAACTACTGCACAGTGTAATGATATTATATCGGGTCATATCTCTAGAATTAACAGAAATCCAACAATTTTGGTGTTTATATTCAAAATAAACTTATTTCCCTTTTGGCACAGAAGATAAGATATGAAATAATAAACCTGCTGAAAGACATTAAATATTATACCACTATTTTAGACTCCACGCCTGATATAAGTCACCAGGACCAACTTACCATTGCGGTAAAATTTGTTCTGTTAAGTAATGAGTTTTTTTGCAATTGCACAAGGGCTACACAAAGATGGAATCCCTACTTTACATTAAAACCCCTTTCGAATACTAGGTGGGAAAGGCGAATCTATGCACTACAAGTTCCTAGGCACAATTTAGATAGAATATTTGATGCTTTATATACGCTCTATTCCGATAATACACGAGATTCTAATTCTGATTCTGAAGAAATGTGGCAAATTCTTTACTGTTAAAAAATTAAATCTTTTAAGGTCATATCTTCCATAGTACCGGTATAAAGTTTTAGTCAAAATCAACGTCGTAATCAAAACAAAGCAGGAAATAGTACTGCTTAATCAAATATGTTATTACTGCAACAAACTAAGGCATAGTTATACGATACGAGGTGACCCGACAGACATTGTCATGTCTTAACTATGAATATTAAATTCGAGTGTGTATAATTAAGAAATAAAAAATATTCCAAAAACATAGCGTTTATTATTGTAATGCTTTATGATACACAAGATTCTTTGTTTTATTTTCTGCGTATATAAATAGTTTTGTTGGTATTCCGACACGGGAACAGGCGACATAGAGCTGACCATGTGAAAAACATGGATTTTCAAGATTGATGCCACAAACGCTTAGCGATTGCCCTTGCGATTTATTTATCGACATTGCAAATGTTAAACGCACTGGAAATTGCAACCGTTTAAAGTCGAATGGCATGTCGTTCGAAATCAAAGGAATCCATGGAATCAAAGTGTCTTCGCCTTTGTACTTCCCTTTCAAAATAGTGGCTTCGATGATGTTGTTCATTAATTTCTTCACCGCAAGTCGGGTGCCATTACAAAGACGTGGTTGGTTTATATTCCGCAACATAATTATTACCGATCCGATTAATTGCAGATTATGAGGTGGTAACCCGGGCAATTCTAGCCAATTTAAGAATTCCGTTGGATAGTTTACAACGCATCTCGTGTGTTTAAAGGTTCGTCATCTTGACAACCTAAATTTTGTATAAATGCTCTCAACTCATCGTTTGTAAGTCTTTTGGAATGAGCCCTATTGTGTTCTCTTTGAAGAAAAGCCTACGAAACACTTTATTGCAAATGCTAGCAATTGTAGTAGCCTCCTGAAACGGATCGACTTCATTTTGGGTCACGAAGGTGGACCAGAAACTAACACAATCTTTAACAAGGATCTTAACATTAGGCAGTACTTCACAATCTCCTCACTCCTCTTAAAAACGTAATTACTCTGGGTCGTGTGCCAATCTAAAAGTTTTTAACGTTCTTTCGTCGACATCTGATCCGCACAATAATATTCAAGTGCAGACAAAGGACCTTCATAATTCTGATTTGCGGATGTGTTGAAGAGAAATGGGAAATATCCCTTGGACTCAGGGAAATCTAAAGTTTTCGGAAATGCCGAGAGTGGCGATGGGCTGAAATTAAGGGAACCAATAAACCTGATATCCTCGCATTGAATGGAGATTAGTTTTAGACCATTGGTGATGACTTTGGGTTTCCATCGATTATTATCAGCTGGCATGCATCAAAGTACAAAACATCCATCGTACCCCTTCATGTTATGCGCAATGCAAGTAACTTTAAATTTTCGTTCTTTCTCGGCAATATACGCTAGAAAGCTAGGACAACTAAGCAGAGCACAACAAGCCATCACTATAATTTATAAAATTGGAAAAAAAGAAAAGGCCACGTATTTAATTCCCTTTCCAAGGGGAAGGGCGGGCTGCTCGAGCTTCCTGAGCTCCTTCAGCTACAATCATGGATTCCCAGCATACGTACATACATTACGTATATATGCATGGTAGGTTAAGGATGCGTGTGGTCAGGATAGGATCGGAAGGAACGGACTTAGGGTTCTGAGGGGGGAACTACTACCCCAGTATTCGCCTAAGTAGCCGCACATGATGTGCATATACGCAGTGACCATGCCGCTACATGTGTATGAGGAAAACCCCCTGAGAAAACCTCATACAAGGTTGACGGTAACAGGAATCGAACCCATTACTTCTCGAATGCTAAGCAGGTTGTGTCACCACTACGCTACCAGCTCGGTTTTATAAAATTCAAATAATGTCACTTATACACTTTACACAACACAAACGACGTAAACCTGCTAAAAATATGGCCGACCCTTGGACGCTTTTCGAGTTCGCATGTCGTCTCCCCTTCCTTCCTACCTCAATGGATGAAACAGTAGTCTTACTTTTATTGCCGGTAAATCTAATTAAAACACTACATTCCTTTATTGATCAGCGCTTCCAAAACGCGTGAAGACTACTGCAGCAAATTTCACTGTAAAATTTTGAGCCCACTTATAAGTTATTTACTCAATTACAACTATTAAAGGTTTACGTCTACGTTAACCGCACTATTCAATTAATGCAACATTAATTACACTTCGCAAATTATCTAGCACTCTTCTTTAAATAGATCTCATTAACATGTTTAAATATAGATGTAGTATTCTCGTTATATAATTTGAAATACCTAATAAAATAAAAGGACGAAGCAACGTATAATCTAAAGTGATCTAAGATGTGTGAGACAAGTTCGGGTAAAATTTTGCTAAATTATCAACAGATTTCAGCAAAGAAACGCAAATTACAATACGAAAGAAGGCTTATTTTATGATTCTGGAACTTCTGTTGTTTTCTTTATACTTCTATTGCTTAAATACGTTACCGTTGTTTAAATACACACAGGGTTAATATTTGTTTGCGAAAATTGACCTTGTCGACTGCAGGTATTATTAATTATATAAAAACTCATTGAATACATAGTGTTTAGATATGTCCTATTTACTCAATCTATTTTAACCCTTAGCTACTACTGATGGGTCCTGAGGACCCATCACGTTTTAAACAATGCTGTACTTTTGACGTTTGGCAACATTGGATGCCCTCCCACTCCGCCTTATTGTGCACTTGACCAGGCGTGTATTGTTTGCCCCTTCAGTGTTGTTTGTATCGAAGTGGTGAGAAGTTTGTGTCTATCCGGGTCCCGGGGACCCATCAGTAGTAAATACGCGATAATAATTGTTTTGGTTGGTTTGCTGATTGGTTTCATATTATCGAGTTCTTATCAATAGGTACTAATTTACTAATGCATATTATATAATTATTTTTTACTCTCTTTCAGCAAAGGCAAAAAATGACGTCTAGTTCGAAAGCATTGACAGAACAAGAAATCAGAAATATTTTGGAGTCTGAAGAATTTTGGGAAAATTTAAAAGACTCAACGGAAAATGTCTCTAGCAATAGCAATATATTCGTGGATGAGCCAGATAGAGAAGCTGTATTAGATGAGTTAGAAATATTGGCTGAAGACGGTGACGTTGATGAAGAGGACAATGAGATACTGAGTGACCATAATTCCGAAACAGAACAAGAAAATTCCGAGTCGGAAGATGAAGAGTTGCCTATCAGGAGCAGTTGGTATAGAAAAGATAATACCAAATGGTCGAAAATACCAGCTTTGAGAGGGAGAACCCCTGCTCATAATTTGGTTACCATCTTGACTGGACTTGCTGGTCCTGCTCATAATGGTCGGCCTAGTGAGCCCATACATGCTTGGAGTCTATTGATTACCGATGAGATGGTACCAATTTGAAGATCATTTCTACCAGGCAAAGGTATAAAAAGTACAAGAGATTTTTTGGGCCACGAAATAAATTTTGGCCTTCTTTTACTGACAACATCAATTTATCTGAAATGAAGGCGTTTTTAGGGCTGATGTATCTACAATCCATCTTCATATCTGCTCATGAAGATATCCGCTCCATGTAGGCGACAGATGGGACAGGCAGATCTATCTTCTGTGCCACTATGAGCCTGGCAAGATTCTCATTTTTATTGAACTGTCTCAGATTTGACAATGTTGAAACCCGAAAAGAAATAGTGAAAACTGATAAATTGGCCGCTGTGTCTGAATTATTTAATGCATTATAACTAGATCAAAGGCATGCTTGTACCATTCTGGGGAAGGTGAGGATTTCGGATGTATATTCCCAGTAAACCTGCGAAATATGGGATCAAAGTGCAGGTTTTGGCTGATGCAATAACGCATTATCTCATAGATGCAGGATAGATGCCGGATCCGAAATAAAAGTTGCCAATGCTCCTAAGCCTACATTATCGAATCCGACAAGAGCAGTTCTTAGGCTCGCTGAGTGTGTTACAAACTCCAACAGAAACATCACCGGGGACAACTGGTATAGTTCAGTAGAACTCGTCGATGAACTCAAGAAATATAAGCTGACTTACGTGGGGACTTTGAGAAAAAATAAAAAGTGCATTCCGCCAGAATTTTTACCTAACCGAAAACGTGAAATTAATTCATCCGTGTTTGGATTTACTCCTTCAACCACTATAGTAAGCTATGTGCCAAAAAAAATAAAGGTGTTATATTAGTTTCCAGTATGCATCATAATAATTCTGTAAACACAACAACCAACAAGCCAGAGTTAATTCATTTCTATAACGAAACAAAATCCGGAGTTGATGCTTTAGATGCAAAGTGTGCGTCATATTCGACATCCAGAAGAACCAACCGTTGGCCAATGGCCATTTTTATGCTACGTTGAATATTGCAGGTGTAAATTCTCAAGTATTGTACCAATTTGCGTCAGACGGTCAAGAAATAAGACGATATTCATTTCTAAGAACTCTGGGGATGCAATTAATAGATGAACATCTGCGACTTAGAATGGCCAACAAAAAGGTCCCCTCAAAAGTGCGAATTCTCATTGCTGAATTATTGGAAGTGGTGGAAACTGTTTCTGAACAACCACAAGCACCCCCTGAAAAAAGCAAAAGAAAAGGTGTGCCATATGCCCTAGCAACAAGGACAGGAAAATTGCTATCCAATGTGACACATGTAAATTATCCATTTGCAACCAATGTTGCAAGAAAGTATGCCCTAAATGTTTTGACAAGTAATTTTAAGTTTTTTGTGACATACATATCCAGCTAGATGTAAGTTTTTCAATAAAAGTTTTTATTTTATGATATTATTCTAATTTTATTATTGTGGGTCCTGAGGACCCTTCAGTAGTACACGTGTCAGTCAGGTGTGTCGATAGTAGCTAAGGGTTAAGTTTAAAATCGTTCTTCACTTTCTTTACTTTCTTATATACAGTACATACAACGGAAAGATGTAGTACTATCTCACCTCAAACTCATCAAATAATTTAGTTTTCTATCTTAATATGCTTAAAAGTATTCATTATAAATTTAAATGCTACCGTTGATGGTCTTAGTTGATGCGTTAAGAAATATTGACAGATGTTATATTTCGTGAATTAAATTTTAAACAATTCTTTAAGCGTTCAAACATTCATTTGTGTAATTTCACTTTGTTTCCACAATATTCTTGCTTAACACGTTATAATTCTGATAATTCTAAGTGAAAATGGTTCCCAATCTTTGTACTTACTGTATGTAGCCAAGCTAGTAGAGTAGTGGTGACACGACCTGCTTAGCATTAGGTAATGGGTTCGATCCCTATTACCGTCTACCTTGTATGAGATTTTTTCAGGGGGTTTTCCTCATACACATGCATCAACATGGTCACTGCGTATAATGCACACCATGTGCGGCTACTCAGGCTAATGTTGGGGTAGTATTTCCCCCCTCAGAACCCTAACTCCGTTCCTTCCGATCCTATCCTGATCACACCCGTCCTTAATCCCACCATGCATACATACGTAATGTATGTATGTATGTTGGGAATCCAAGATTGTGGCTTAAGGAGCTTGGAAAGCTCAAGCAGCCCGCCCTCGAATGAAATACGTGACCTTTTCCTTTTTTTTAATAATATATGTACAAGCTGGACAGATTTAGAACTGTAAGTAAAGTATATAAATGAGTTTATTTGACGAGTTCGAGAATGTTCTAGTCATAAATGAAGTACAGTTCAAGGTTTTTGACTTATGGTCTAAACTTACGATTTTTTAAATAGGAACCTTATGCTAGTATGCCCCCATTAAAAAGTTTGTTTCTTGTGCTTTTCAAAAATGTAAACAAGATAATATTATTTTCAATAACTAAAAAGTTACAAAATAAGTACTGCAGCAATATATTTTAAGGTAACCTTTACTGTATGCCATTTTGCCATATCTAACCAATGAGTTCTTTTTAAATGGGAACCATATGTCATTTTTTTTTCAGTTGCAAAATCTGCTTGTGCAAAAATGTAAACACTATAATATTATTTTCAGTAACTAAAACGTTACAGAATAAATACTACAGTAATTGATATATTTTAAGGGAGCCTTGACAGTGTGCTCCGTTACCTCATACAAGCATACTTATGGACTTTTGCAGATTGATTTTGTTGAAATTTGAAGCAAATAAAAATGTGTAGTGATCCACAAATACGAATGAAAAAAACGGATTTAATAAGTATCGTGTTTTCAGATACATTCATATACATCTTATCCAAAATTTGACTAACATGGATTGCTATCCCGAAAATCGTTATAGCTATAGGGTTGGTTAAATTAGGAAACTTTTATATAACACTTTCGTGATATTATAGTTTTTGGGACGCTCTTATAAGAGGAATTTGATAAAGACAAGATAAAGATAGTTTTCTAGCTTCATTTATTTTTGAGATATTTACATGAACTTTGTATTTTTTACTGATACCATATTGGATTTATGCATTTTTGGAAAAAACTCTTGAAGAGCTTTTCAGAGATGTATTACAAGTCTAGTTAGTACTTTCCTTAAGCTTCAAAATTCGAAATAATTTTTTTTTGCATAGTAGGCTTTGTCTACGCGTGACCGCCAGCCTGAAGCAAAAAATGGTTCATGTCATTATTCCATACAGATAAATAGTCATTAAATTGCGTGATTAGTTGTTTTTACAAACTCTTAAAGGTTTTTTCAAATATTTAGTAGGCTGTTAATTATCCTAATGAAGAAAATTGAGATTTGATTGAACGTGGCAAGGACAACCCAAGTACTTCGGTAAAAAAATTAAAGAAAATACTGCAATCCCCATATCAACTGTGCATTGAGTTCTTAAAAAAACGTCTTTTTTGGACAGACGAAACATGGTTCACGATTTGTGGAGTATTTAGCATAAACATCATTGCTAGGAAACAGAAATTCTGTTCCTTACCAGTTATCTATTTGTAGATAGAACGGAATTTACATGCTCTCATTGCCACTCCAAACGTCGCACAGGATGCAGCCACTGGACGTAACCGTGTTTGGGCCCTTGAAAACTGCATTAAGAGAGAAATGGACCTTTTAATAAAATCTAGACAGTATAAACAAATTACATCATATGATTTAGCATCGCTATTCAACTCCGCTTATGCTCGTACAGCTACAGTAGCGAAAGTAGGTAAGATTGGAGACTTCAAGAACACACCACATTTCCAAGGTCCCACATTTCCAAGATTGCCACAAAACCAAGGTCCCCACCATACCAAGGTCAAAAAAGCGCAATGTGTGACCTACTTACATATCATTACCACAAACCCACGGTCACAAACCCCGATTTCCTGTTCCACTACTACAAGGCCATCACTGAGACATATCATTACCACAAACCCACGGTCACAAACACCGCTTTCCTGTTCCACTACTACAAGGCCATCCGTGTAACCTACTTTATGCTTAGCCACCTGCTTGCTACTCTATACCCCACTTGTATGTTTTTGCTCACTTTTTTTTGCTCAACCTCACTTTTTACCAAAATAAAACAAAAACGATATAGTAATATATTTAATTAATGTATTACTCAGATATATGATTTTCTTTAGGAATAAAACATTTTGATTTAGTACACGTGCAAAAGGTCCTCTCGACTTCTGTGTCATTACATCTGTGTGGACGTGCAGTGTGGTGTGATGTTTCTCTGTACTACATGTGCATCAGCTTATCATGGTGAGCAGCATGAAGATATGTTTGAACATATACAAAATGTAATGCATGTCTGTTTGTCTAGCAGTCTGTCCGTCAGTCAGTCAGTCTGTTTGTCTAGCAGTCTGTCAATTTGTTGGTCTATATAGTCAACGCGCTCAGTCAGTTAGTGGTCGGTAGTGGTCTGCAGCCGCACTATTGAGGATGTCGGTCTTTTCTGAAAATAAAACATAAGTAGCTGGAGAAATGTGGCAGTAGGTATACTTACTATGTCTGTCTCGATCACTAGGAAAGACCATGTGTCGAAGAGCTACATTACGAACTCGGATGAGTTCGTAGAGTCCTGCAATCTCTTCGACAGTTTCCAGTATCATTTCCAGATGTATAATGGCGTGATCGTACCCACTGAGTAAGCGAGGCTTATAACATTATTCCAGTCAAGGTATAATGTTACAAGCCTAGTGTGGCTCGGTCTAGCTGCTCCTCCAGAGAGCTCTCCGTAATCACGACATCATAATTCCGGACAAATGGTACTATGGTGGTCAGCTAGAAAACCAGATGCATTAGTATAGCATTAGTGTAAAGGGAATACATACCGTGAATGTTAGACGTTCCCAGGTGATAATGCGATGTGCGTAAAAGAGCCAGAACCACGCAGCAATTAGCAAAAAAGCTGTATTGCTTTGCGCAGCACTGTCTCCTGACGCCATCGAATGCATGATATTGGATACCGGGGGAAGCAGAGTGCGGCCAATAGTCATGGGAATGTGGGTAACCCAAAACCAGGTGTCTTCAATAATTTCGTCTTCGTCGTCGTGCATGTCAGAGTCATCCCCGTTGTCCTGGACTTCCTGGGCTGCGTCATCCAGTTCCTGTTCATGGTTTTGTTGTACAATAGCCTCGAGGTCTCGATCGCTTTGTTCGAGGCTTTGCATGTTATTTGTTAGAGAGTTCATGAAGTCGTCTTCGTCACTGCTCGCTTCAATGACGACTTCATTGATGAACTCTCTACGTCTAAGTCTTCGTTGTTGTCGTAGGGCGTCATTGTCATAGTCGTCTGAATCGTAGCTGTAGGCAGGGTCCATTATTGCGTCGGAGTCGTAGTCACCAATGTTGAGATAGTCGTTCCCAGCACATGAGGAACAAACCGCCTCAACACTGGAAGACACTGTGCTGCATACATCACTATCGTAGGCCGTGATGACGTCAGCGTAAGGTATGTCTAATGTATTTGTCTCCGCAGCACGGTCGAGCTCCTGTGGAGAATCCAGGACTACGGTCGTCTGTTCATATATTGCATCGTCACTGGTTGAGCTACCCACGTCAATTGGAGTGGAATAGGGTTGAGGGATGTATACCACTTCAGGGGAAGAGAGATGAAGTGTTGGAGTGTAGGGATGGATGGGTAGAGGTGTGGAGGAAGCCAACGGGCTAAAGGTGGAGGGATAGTCAGGGCTGGATGGGAATAGTGAGAAGGAGGAAACGTGAGGTGTTGGAGGGATCTCGGGGATAGGACTTGCAGAAGAAAAAAATGCCTCAGGCGATATAGATTGGTCCACCTGAAAAAATAAAAAAAAAGTTAGAAATACATCAATAGTGCAAGAAAAAAAAAAAAAAAAATGCTCTTATCTGATACATTTCTTCGGCGCCAGATGAAGCAGATGATGGGGAAGTTGGTGTAGCATTCATCTTGATTTTTTTCGTCTGTATTACTTTAGAAGCAGTTGTACGAATGATTTCTACTGTTTTCCTTTCGCTAAATATAGGTGTTTCCCCCACAAAAAACAACGTTTTTCATGCATTTTTAGAGGACATTTTTCACAGTTTAATAAATGCAAATAAAACTTAGTATAATTACAATAAAATCTGTTTAGGGCTTAAAGAATAATTTCAATAAATGTAAATAAAATTATTTCATTGTAGGATCTGTAAACGAAAGCAGTACTGCAGCAGCAGTAGCCGACAATGTTGTACCAGTCGTAAACAGAGGTAAGAAAGCACTCTCAAGTATTACTGTATAAAATAACTATATGCCACTTCACTTCATAGGTATGACGTACATATGTGCTTATGATTGTCCTCCAGTGTCAAATGGGCGAATAAATATCATAAGCCACATAGCATTAGTACCACAACCTAACTATCCCATCCTGCAGGGGCTGTTGGATGCAAGGTCTCGTATGGATCACGGACAGGAAGTAATGGAGCTCCTGCAGGAGAATGTAAATGAGGAGGATGACCTGGCAGAGAGCGAGCAGTACTTCGACATGGATGACTGTGATAGAGCTTTGCAGCTGTTGGTTACACCACCTCCAGAGGACGACTTGGATGTGGTGGTATCCCGCAACTACGATCAGGTCTCCGTGGACGAAATACTGCTCACCCTACAACCTGTCAGTGAGCCAAACGAGACTACGGAGCCACCCGTGAGCGAAGAGCAGGTTGTATTTCATAATATCTTAAGTCCTGGATGCATTGAGGAATTTTCGGATGAATGGATTCCTATGATGGATTTCCGTTCATCCGCAAATTCCGCAATGCACTCAGACACGAGGGTGGATAACACTAAAACTGTTCTGACCCCCAAATGTGTTGTAGATGATGAGTCGTCTACATCTGCTACACGTTCGGCGGACAGAGTGGAGGAGATAATGTAATTGAGGGTTTGCTGAGCCCTACCTCTACCGCAGAATTCCTAGAGGAGTGGTCGTATAGTAGTTCTACGGTAGGAGTAGAGCTCAGGGAACACACTTCCGATACCGTTCTCAGCCCTGCTTGTATCGAGGAGTTTGAGCTGAATTGGGGTCCGCTAAACTGTTCGGTACGAGTAGAACCGATGGACGAATCTTCGGAAAGCATTCTTAGTCCGGCGTGTGCTGCAGATTTTGTAGAGAATGAGTGGTCGTTTACTGACATCTCATTCTCTTCAAATCCTGCAACACCGATGCAGTATATAATACCTGCGCCATCACCGTTTAGGGACATCGTGGAAAACGCAGTATCTTCGCCCCAGAGTGTATTGAGCCCTACATGTGTTGCGGAGTTTTTGGAATACAATTGGTTCCCAGCATAGTACGGCATAAAACAATGCTGGGTGGAATATCTGTAATCAGCAACACTCGATCCTGACTATCCGTCCTCCCCAAGTCATACGCTACCTTATCCCTCAACCTGAGATATCCATCGTATACTATCCCATTCCTGGCGATAGGTTACGTTGCGTCCTCGTTCGCATCGCTGGATATGATTCTTTTTGAAACAGTATTAAACAAGTAACAACATAATAGGATTGTATAATAATTATAATTGGTTACAAAAGGAATCATAACAAAACACGTAACGCAGTTATATAAACCATAACAAAACACGTAACGCAGTTATACAAACTTTATGTAAACTTTTTTGTTACAGCTCGTAATAAGATGTTTCAATGCGAATGCATGAAGAAATTTTCGCGAAAGGATTCCCTCCTTCGCCATAAAAAAACTTCATGTTGGATAACGATGACCGTATCCACCCCACCTTCAGGAATTCGGGAAGTTACCCAAAACCATTCCACAACTAGGGATGTATCAGAGCAACAACTTCTGATGGCAGGGCCTCAGAACATAGAGTTGTTACTGACTACGTTTTGCAACCTGGTCCATCGAGGGTGAACTACCACTGAATAATGTGGTACCCAGAAGTGAGGTTGATTCCGCCGCGACACCAGGACCATCAGGGGTGACCACCTTAAGGAAGCGTAAATCTGACCAATACGTAGATGTGGTACAAAAGAAAAGTAGCAGAAGTGTTGAGATTGTACACTGTACTGATTGTTTAGTAGACATACCTCGGTACGCTTTTCAAGGACACCTCAGAAGCAACAGGCATAAAGCAAATATATGTCTGCTGGTGGAAAATGGGGTTGAAGTAATTCGGAATGCGTTTAAACAACGTATTGTTTCATACAGGGTATCACCGGCAAACACCCACACCGATGTGCGAACGTTTATGACTGACGTGAAAGTAAATGTATTAAAACTGGTACAGATTCAGTTGCAGAAACACTTCTCCTTGAAATGTAACGTTGAGTTGTTTGGTTTGTACTTTTAAACACCAGAGAAAGCACGGAACTGAAATCCTTCAAACGAAGTATGACATTTTAAGTGTGGGGATGGTGTTGAAGATTATTTTCAAAAATATGTGACATATTGGATGCCAAGCAATCCGAATTTCAACATAAAGGCTCTGGTAAGTGTGCTGTATGATTACTATTGTAAGTATTACTATGTATTTTGTAGGGTGGTCGCTGGTGCAATTCGTATATTTGAGGTGAACATGCTAAATTTGCACCCACCACGGGTTCATCTATATAAATGTCCCCGTCGAAATAGCACGTAAACATGCCATAGTCAATGTAAAAATACTGATAATTGTTGCTTTGCATGGGCTATTGTATCAGCACTAGTGACACCAACGGGTTACCACAACGAACAACTTCATACCCTGATTTCAGAACGTTATTCAACTGGGATGGTGTAGAGTTTCCGGTTAAGCTGACAAATATTTCGACGTTTCGAGTCCAACAATAATATATCCATTAATGTTTATGGGTTGGACGATACGTATCGTGATGGTCAGCGTGTCACGGAGGTGGTGGGACCTCTGTACTACACCAAAGCTAAACAGGCTGTGCATGTTAATTTATTATTATTAGTCAGTAACCAAACAGATAATCAGCATTATGTATGGATAAAGCATTTCTCTCGTTTACTTAGCAACCAAATAACCCGGCGTAATGGTGAGATATATTTTGTGATACTTGCCTTTATTATTTCAGGACGCAAGAGCAATTAACCCGCCACGTGGAGCATGACTGTAACTTTGTATACACAAAATTACCTGACTTGAAACAAATAAAAGATAGAACCGGGGAATTCTATGCGGAAAATATACTCGCATTTCGGAACTATCAGAAACAGATGGAACTACCGTTCGTAATTTATGCGGATTTTGAAGCCCTGTTAGTACCGGTTGATACGGCTGAACCAGATCCTACACAACCATTCACGATAAAGACGTGTAAGCATCAACCATATTCATTTAGTTATTATATCAAGTGTAGTCTAAACGATGCGTGGTCTAAATTAGAACTATAGGGAGTTAATGCAGCTGAAATATTTATACGCCAACTCGAAAGTGATGTAAAACGGATATATAATGATCATTTCAAAAGTATTGTTCCAATGTTACCACTAACGGATGAACAAAGGGTTGTATGAATATAGTTTATATTGTTATATATGCAGCAAGCGGTTCACGGGTGATCCTGCAAATCCAAAAGTACCAGATCATTGTCACGTCACTGGTAAGTATCGTGGCGCAGCACATTCACTTTGTAATTTAAACTATCAGCTACCATCTTTATCCCCGTTTTTCTACATAACTTGAGTGGATTATGATGTACACCTGTTCATCAAACAGTTAGCGAGTGAAACGGAAGAAATTACCGTACTCCTGTTAATAGTGAAAAATATATAACGTTTGGTAAGCACATATATGTTGATGAATATATAAATAGTCGGGTCTATCGGGAAAAGAAGTACATTAATTACGATTCGTTGATAGTTGTAGATTCATGGCTGCATCCTTAGATACTCTATCTCAGAATTTATCAGAGTGCAATGCATCGAAGTAAGGAATATTTTACTAATGATAATGATTTTAACTTAATGCGAAAGAAAGGTAATTTCCTATGCGTACGTAGATAGTTTTAGTAAATTGAATGATGTCACGATACCATCTTATGATAAATTCTACGATAAAATGCGTGATGAAAATATTTCCGATGACGAATACTGTCGCGTCCTACTGGTATGGGATCACTTTAAGTGTAATACATTAGGTGATTATGCTGATATTTATTTAAAATCAGATGTGTTGTTATTGGCTGACGTGTTTGAAAACTTTAGGAGATTATGTATGGGTGTGTATGGGTTAGAACCTGCACAGTATGTCACTTTACCTGGATTGGCGTGGGATGCCATGTTGAAATGTACGAAAGTAGAGTTAGAATTACTGACGGATATGGATATGTATCACTTTTTAAAGAAAGGTATTCGTGGTGGAGTGAGTACATTGTATTAAGCGGAGAAGCATTGCTAACAACGAGTTTGTTCCAAACTATGATCCTAATCAACCCAAAGTATTTTTACAGTATTTAGATGCCACGAACTTGTACGG
This sequence comes from Vesta saturnalis, assembly GCA_036346205.1. Lineage (NCBI taxonomy): Eukaryota > Metazoa > Arthropoda > Insecta > Coleoptera > Lampyridae > Vesta > Vesta saturnalis. Next base: position 192,549 of record JARFJB010000749.1, read on the forward strand.
TGGAGTATGCGGCAATACCTACCACGATGGGTTTATTGGTTAACTCAAGATGAAATACAAAACTTTGATGTAATGAAGATTAATGATGAGGATGATGTTGGATTTATACTGAGGTTGATATAAAATATCCACACCACCTGCATGACGAACATAATGATTATCCTTTTTGCCCTGAAATGATCTGCGCACCACATTCTCAGGAGGAGAAGTTAATTCCTAATTTGTGTGATAAGACCAACTACGTTATACATTACCGATATTTAAAACAATGTATAGAACACGGTTTACTTGTAAGTCATATTCATAGGGTTTTACGCTTTCGCAAAGTCCTTGGTTAATACCATACGTAGACCTTAATACTTCTCTCGAAATCAAGCAAAGAATAAGTTTGAAAAGGATTTCTTTAAATACATGAACAATGGCGTCTTTGGGAAAACAATGGAGAATGTGGACAAAAGAAGAGTTATCAAACTATTAACGCATTGGGAAAATAACGGTCGTCGGTTAGGTCTAGCACGGTACGTTGCAAAACCTCAATTTAAAAATTTTATTCAATTCACTGACAATTATTTGCGGTGGAATTGTCGAAACAGGTAGTTACGTATGACAAACCCGTATATGTCGGATTTAGTATTTTAGATCTTTCCAAAATTATAATGTATCGTTTTTCTATGACGTTTTACGCTCATTATGGTACTAACGTATCATTGTTGTATACGGATACCGACTCACTAATTGTTGAGATAACGATGATGTGTACGCACATATTAGGAATAATTTAGATGAATATGACACATCCAACTATCAAAACGAGTTGCATGGTATTCCTGCTAACACTTCTCGTCGTCGGACGAATGAAAGATGAGTATGCAGGGAAAGCAATTCAATCTTTTATGGTGCAGGATCCAAATCATACTGTTTGAAGCTTGCTGACAATGAAGTGGTTAAGAAAGCTAAAGGTGTTAAGAAAGTTATCATTCAAAAGTGTTGACGGAGATAGATTATACAAACTGTTGCAGAGGCGTCCGATAAAACAGTAATGTGTAAAATGTTCGTGTTTAGATCAACTCTACATGATATATATACAGAAATGTTAAACAAAATTGCCTTTAGGTCCCAGGATGACAAACGGTATCGATACGTGATACATGTACAACGTTAGGCGTGGGGGCATTGGAATTCCGGAATTGGAGAATGCTGATCCATTGAGTCAGCTACTAGAGGTTGCTAAGCAAATGAATTGTATGAGTTACAGGGTGAAAAAATAGTTTGGTACTGACACTTGCTAGGTTTAGATATATATTTCTCCATAACTGAAACTATGTTAATACTATGAGTACTTATGAAGTACCTTTTTTTTTAGATTTTGTTAATAGTATGTACTAATTATTTATTGAGAGATTATATATGATGTACAAACATTCTGTGATATATAAGAAATAAATAGTGAATATTTAATATTTTTATTAAAAAATGTATAGGTTTTATTGCATTACATACGTATCATACAGATAATACACATTAGACAAAGCACAGTAACAGGATGATTCACTATGATAGTAACAAACTGGTTCCAAAGCAGGAAGAGGGGATGTTCATCAATTCTATAACGGACTGAGACACAAATTTTCTGATGTAATCTGCTTTCTCTCTACCCTTGACATAGACAGAATCTGTTGGTTGAATCAATCGTTCGATAATTCTTCGAAAGTGATGTGGTGGGTATATCCTTCTTCCCATTTTATACAGTGCTGGTTATGATTAACCAAGTAGCTTGAACGGACGACTCTCTGCATCCAATGTATGCCACGGGTACGGTGATTTAAAGACGTAGCTACTTTTTTCCATTATAAATGCGAGTTCTTTCGGTATAAAACTTTTGAAATTTTAAACCCTTGTACATCCACCATAATCAGCATTGCATTACAATTGTCGTACTGCTTTGGTTAACGCGTTGTATGTAACTAAACGATCGTGGAGTATAACACAGTATGCTGTCGTATTGGCAGCTATGTTTGCCGCTGTTTCAAACTCTACACGAAGAACTACTGCTTTGAGTGCAATACTTCTTTTGATTTGAGCAGTCGACCACCATCAGTGGTGCAGCCGTCGTAAATTGAATAGGTGTGAGTAATGGTTGTCCATCTCTTTGATAATATGACATTTGGAATTTAGCAAACATTTCATACAAGCGTGGCAAAGCAATTGTTATCATAATTAACATTTAAATTATCATACGGGTAACGGTCGGTGTTGAGGAATACCGAATATTCTTTAGTGCACATTTATCGAATTTACTCGCATCGTGCATAACATTATTTTCTCGTTCAGTTTGAAACCCTATAATAATGTATCTCGGTGTTTCAATACTAGTCGATGTTTTGATTGCCCATGTATGCTTATCTGTTGTTGGTATAGCGGGATATATGTGAGTTTCCCAACTTCTAAATGCTAGTGGAGTATTCACATTTTTATCAATGTATTTCGTTAACGCTAATTCCTCCGCTAATGCTGGAACGATGTGTGGAACTTTCCAATAAATCTTATCTATGTTAACTTTTAATGCTTCGTCCACAGTTGAAATTACTGCATCGGTATCAATATTACTACGAATTAATACAAGTTCTTGTCTAATGTTCAAAATCACTTTATTATAATCTTCAGCAAAGCCAAGCAGCATTCGCAAAGGTATACAGACATTAAAATACCCTTGCTCATTTGTTAGTGTGCTGTTTGATGTAGGAAACCAACCGGCATTTTGATGGCGGGCAAGATCATTGGGTGTCAATGATACTAATCCTTTCATTGTCGACGTTAACCCCACCTTAGTTACGGAATCTACCACTATTCCATTCATTTCATATCTAATTTCACTGAATAAAAATGCGATACCATTATTAACGAACCTTGCGGTATTGGAGACAGTGCCATCCTGTCGCATTAATCTTCCCTCTACATAAACATAACTTTCTGATGGTAGAGTGCACATGTCTTCCTGAATGGGTATCCTGATTTCATCATTGTTTCCAAATCTCGTAGTATATGGTTGATGGGTGTGCAGTTCGGAATTGACTATAGCATTATCAACAACAACTTTTTCATTAACGTTTAATACACTCATTGTAGTACTGTAAACCCAAGACTCTCCAAGAATGCTTTGTTCTGCGCTGTCAACGCTTTGGTCGCTGAACGCTTACTGACTGTACCCTTTCCACACTTCACTCTTTTATAGTTTGTTTTGCACTGGTTACATGCACATGTATTATACCGCGTCACCATATTTTCTTTAAATGTAGTCCTATCGTTATGACTTCTCCGTTAAAATTGACGAGATCTCCGTCTTGGTCTACTATTTTAAGTGTTATTGTTGAAATGGTAGATGTATTTATAGGTAAGTAGATAACATGTTGAGGTGATTCGATTATTTTATATCCCGCTGGTACACTGGGAAAGAATTGATGAATTATGTGTGATGACTCACCATTTTTAAAACTACCACTTGTTATGTTGCACTCGATAATTAATGAGTTAATTTTGATGATGTTAATAGGGTTCTCAGAGGTGTACACTTTTTAGCTTGGTAAACAGTAGTTTTATTAAAGCCAGCATAGGCCCTATCGAATGGACCACATTGAAACTAATGTTATGGGTTGCTTTCATGGTTGCTTTCATAGTATTATTATTTGCTCGTAAATCAATATACCCTTATCGTCTTTCACTGAGTCATTAATATATTTATTCACATCTGCGATTTCGTATGTTCCTGGCGGTATTGTAATTTTATCTCTTCCAAATATGAGCATGTTGTTCTTTGAAGTAACATTTTGTATAGTATTGAACGATTCAAAACTAGTTAACCCCATTACATATTCCGACTCATTATCAAGAAAATCGGTGGATTAAATGTGGCTTGCAGGATACAGCTTTTACCGGTGAAGGTAAATGTGTACGACATCACGATCACGTAACAACTACTGACAATCAGAACGAGTAGTCGTATAAAAATCGTAAGACTAGCTGACCACAGTTGTATGTGTCAAAATCTTGAACCTTGGTAAAGTTATACTCAATTGTGTTTCTGCTACCATCACTTTTAAAATAGTGGACTAATTCGAAAGGTGGTTTAACATGTCCTATACTATCAAAATATGTTATATGTCTATTACGCTTAATATATGCTGTCCAGTGTGTTCCCTGATTAGCTTGATTATCCAGATTCACGATACCACATTCATTCGCATGGATTCGTGTAGGTAAGTTATCTCGCATATATATCCCTCTAAAGTAGGGAATCTTTAATTGCTCCACAAATTTTGATAGCTCAACATTACTTAAGGCGTGGCGTGGTAGCTTCAGTGGGAGTTTTTTGAATACGGTTGTAAATATATGCCCAAACCTCGTTTATATGGTTTTAGATATAAACCTTTTCCAACGGTTGCTGCTTCCATTGCTTGATTGTGTCGTTTGGTTTCTTCTAACGTTTTTGTCGCAGCTTTTGCGTCGGTAACCGCTTTTGCAACTGCAGCTGCACCGCCACCTAACGAACCTAAGGCTCCTAATGCTGCAAATAGGGGAATAAGAGGTATGAACCCCTCGTTTTGGTATAGGTAATATTCTGCTCTTGGGTGACATGATTTTTTGTGTTTTAGAACGCTTAAGGCTTGGTGTATTGTAGATCGTAAAGATGATCGAAGTTTACCACCAACACGACGTCGCGCTAGAAGTACCGCTTTGTTAAATGAAATTGGTTTGGGAGTACGCTTTGTTCTTCGTGATTTGCTTCCCATTCTATTGCCTGTCCGTGATCTTCCACCCATCCCCATTTTCCGTTTTCCTTTCATTATTCCAGTTATAGTTAATGCAGCTGCCTTTCTCCAAATGTAGCGTTTGAGGAACGAAATCTATTCCAAGCTTTTTGTTGCAAAGTTTTATCGGCAATGTGTCGTTGACTTAAATCGTTTGACTGGGAGTATGCAATATCGTGCTCTTTACAGGCTTCGTCCAATTCATTAATACCTTTGTCGCCGCGAGCTAGTCGTTTTGTAAACGGGTACCCGGTCCGCAGTATCTATACCCAGGTATATGCAACTCCACGGGTAATTTATTTATTAAGGTATTAATTAATCCTGAACCTTTTCTTCTTATTACACCGAGAAGTATACTTCATACCAGACTGGCTGTCACTCCACTACTAAACTACTTTTATTGTATGACACGTATATATATTAGTACCATACAATTTGTGGTTTAGTACTATGACGGCACCATACGCTTCATTCCGCAAGACACAGAATTACCTATTAAAAATTATGACACAGCTGATAACAAGGAACTTTACTCTAAACATAGCGGTCTACTGAAAGGAGGATGTAAACGAGGTATAATCGTTGGTCCATCTGGGTGCGGAAAAACAAATGTTATGATTACCTTGTTAGAACATCCAAATGGTTTACGTTTTGAAAATGTATATATTTATTGCAAATCATTATATCAACCTAAATACCAGTACCTACGAAATTTACTGACACCCATAAAAGAAGTCGGTATTTCGAATACAGTGATAATAGTGATGTTATATCCCTAGTGATTCCCGTAAAAATTCAATAATGATTTTCGATGATGTAGCGTGTCATAAGCAAAATGAAATAAGAGATCATTTCTGTTTTGGCAGACATCGAAATAATGATTGTTTCTATCTGTGTCAAACGTATTCTTCAATTCCAAAACAGCTTATACGTGATAATGCTAATTTACTTATTCTTTTCAACAAGATCACACTAATCTTAAGCATGTGTATGATGATCACGTTAATGTCGATATGTCCTTTGATAGGTTTAAAGATTTATGTTTTGTTGCTGGCAAGACAAATTCGGTTTTATTGTTATTGATAAAGAAAGCGATGTTAATACAGGTCGGTACCGTAAGAGATTTGACTGTTTTATAGCATTATAAATATGGTAGCAGTATGGAACATATGCAGTCGTAATGAAGGAGCGCTTAGTACAAGACATTTTGCGTGCTCGCAAGAGCGTGCAACAAAATATGCGAGTTTGAAAGAAGATACCGCTCTTACAGAACGTGCAATAGAAGCACACTTTAAACCTATTACACAACCATTAAAACAATTAATTACTAAAAATGATGGTTCTCTCATCAAAGCTGAACCCCTTACGCCAGAAGCTGTCAAAATGAAGTCATTGCACAAGAAACTGAAGTTTTTTTACATCACACACCTAAAACAGCTGGATTACGGAAGGCTCCACGCACTCTTGTTCCCGCAACCATTGCGCAACCTTCGCAGGAAACTGTAATTGCTGATACCACTAACGATGATGATGTGGAAATTCCTACTTTACAACAATTGAAATCAGAACTGTTAGCTGCTGGATCTCAACCCGCCTTTGAAGATTATCTAAATCAATACCAAGGATTAGCTAATACTACGTTGAAGGTATATTTAGAGATACAGAAGACGAGTATGACTTAACATATGGCGTACATTTCATTCCGGAAGAAGAGAAATTTTTATTGGTGATGCTGAATTAGACTTTATTGGTGAAAACCTTCATATCACTCTTCCTGATGGATCCTCCCTAGACTATGAAGGAACACCGGGATTATATGAACTACTTTTTAAAAAATGCCTACGGGTACAAAAGAGTGACCTACAGCAATACAATGACATATTGCGTCGTACTAATGCTGCCCGACGTAATTATAACTCGACAGACCAAATCCGAGGAACTAATAGTAAAAATATGTGAAATCATTAAACCATTACTTCAACCTAGAAAACGGTCAGCTACATCATCTATTGTCCCTCCAACCACAAGATCTCGAACAACTTCTATCTCCAAAAGAGGTGGTGGCATGCAACTATTGCGATACAATAACAAAGCTATTGAATTTGTACCGTGGAATAACCCGAATAAGTTAGTAGATTGGCTGAAATTATTAGGATCAATGTCGACAGGAAATACTAGCAATCACAACGAAGTAGTATATATAATTGATGAACTACGTGAAGCAAAAGTAATACAGTAACAGCTCTTGTTATAAACCTATTACTATATCCTTTTCATTTCATTGTTACACGACTACCACTAAAGGCAGTACTACATGTCCATCAGTTATGCCAATAGATAAATTTGGCAGACATCTTCATCATCAAATGACAGTGGATAAATTTGGAAAACATATTACTCAGCATCGCAGTGATGCTACGAAGCAAAGTGATATATATTACGAAACTTATTTTACCTTGCAAGGTGTCTTGCAACAGACAACAGTAGATATTCCATTGGGTAACAATGGTAGATATTTCTTTCCTACAGAGGGAAAAATATTGCATTGTAAGTGGTTACCTCGAGATATTCATCTTCGAGTGGATACTGTAATATATACGACACCGCTGTTTCTAAATAATAAAACTATTCGTAAGGAAGGTGTGATTCAACCTATAATTCCAAAAGATATCACTTTCGACAAAGAACAATTATTCATCCTAGAGATTGTACTACAATCCAAAGTAAAAATGAGTAAATCCGATGTTGTTGAAGAACTGCACAAACCAGCAAGGAGAAATTTTCCGCGACGTTGTGTAGTACTAAAAGGTTTAAATGATCTCTTTCAAGCTGATTTAGTGGAAATGATACCTTATGCTCATGTGAATAAAGGATTTCGATATATTTTAGTAATAATTAATGCCTTCTCTAAATATGTCTGGGCTTTCCCATCAAACGCAAGAATGGTAAACTAGTCGCGGAGGTAATGGATAAACTGCTATCTGGATTGCAAAAGATGCCTACGCATATACAAACTGATATGGGAACGGAGTTTTATAATGCAGAATTTAAAAAGTAATGAAAAATTCAATATCAATCATTACAGTAGTTATTCCACCTTGAAAAGTAGCATAGTCGAACGTGTCAATCGTACCCTTAAAGCAATAATGTGGAAAACATTCAGCATGCAAGGATCATATAAGTGGCTATCAATCTTGCCTCAAATTGTTACCGATTATAATTCAAGAAAGCATAGAACAACCGGATATAAACCGGTAGATGTAACGGAAAAGAATGCTGCAGATATTTTGCAACATTTAAAATGTCAGAAAGTTCTTGACCGTAAAACACCTAAATTTAGAGTGGGGAACATGTACGCATTAGCAAACATAGAAGCATATTCTCTAAGGGTACACACCTAATTGGAGTTACGAAGTCTTTCGAATATCAACAGTTAAACGTTCAAGCCCACTCACCTACACATTACGTGATAGTCGAGATGAAGAGATTCAAGGTCGGTTCTATGAGCCCGAACTACAAAGTGTTAAACATCCAGACATTCATCTAGTTGAACGTGTCATCCGACGTCAAGGGAATAAAGCTCTCGTTAAGTGGTTGGGTTTTGATACTTCTCACAACTCCTGGATTTCTACCAAAGACATTGTGTAATACGCTAACCTTAATTATATATACTGTAATATTAATATGCAATAAACAGATCTTTTTTACTTTTTATTACTACTATCCTATACATATACATATATATCACTACATACTACTAAAGCGTCTGACAAACACACACTCACGATGCTGTTTTTCGAGAATTGGTGAAATTATATTAGCACAGTCGCTTATTCTTTTTTAAATCGTGCAGAATCTCTAGCTAATTGTTCCCATTCTCCTTTTCGCGCATGCCTGTAAGCCAACTCCCATACTACTATGTAGTGAACTACGTTTTGGACTCATTAATGCGCACCTTCTTCACTGGGTGAGTCGTCATCTGATGACTCAAAATTCGGTAAATATCTTTCTATTTCGTGTATAAATTGCTCCAATGATATTTCTTTAAGGTCTTCTATTAATCGCTTTATACAACAAATACACTCTATATCACCTACATGCGATGTTAGTATTTTCACAAAGGCGTATTCCTCCCCATACTTATTAACTAGATTATTTAAATAGTCATCACTAAATCTACCCATTCCATACACTTTTCATGATCAGCATCGAATTCTAATGCTTGTAACTGGCATATTAGTCTTTGGACTGCACTAACACAATCTACAGCTTTAGGCCACGACTCCGCACTATAACACATCCACATATTGACTAACATCTAATACTATCCACTATTGACTACAAGCGCGTTACCCCCCCCTTTGAGTTATAGGATTGGTAAGATCCATATCCATATAGTTTCTCCTTGGCAAATACTTCCATTTCCGGAAGGCAGGCTATGTTGACCTCAAATACATCACGCAATGGACCTATAACTTGGTGAATGTTACATTCAGGAATTGTCGCTGTCGACTGTATTAGGTTTTATAAAACTCTGGAAAGTTCACAGTATCTGCCAACTCCAATCGGTAATATATTATCTTCAAAAGCTTCCATAACTGTTCTATAGACTCCCATCCTAAATAGACATCAATTTCGTCACTATCACAGAGGCGTATAATTTTTTCTTGTTAATATTTCGTACGAGACAGTCTTCGATCCCAGTTTGGTAGGTAGCCATGTTCCTTCAGGACTGTAGAAATAATTAGTAATCACCCTTGATTATCCATAAGTATACGCCATTCCTGCTTGTCAAACACCACTCCACCACTCTTCGTTCCACCTAGTTTTACGACTGGCTCAAATCCAAATTTGGGTGATAGACCGACACTAACAAACTTTGTTTTACTTTTATTTAAGAAATAATGCACATTATTAAGCAAAATATCGCAATATTTACTTGAACTTATAGCACCGAGAATCTTCGCCTTTTCTATGGCTTGACGTACGATGTTATCCATTATATACGATACTGACTTTACATACATTCCTCTCTTTATATATGACACTCTCCCCACTATGTACCCTCCTCAAGGCTACTTACGTGACCTTCACGATTGTACCACACATTGCTTTAGCGGTCTTGTCGGTTACACCTTTTCAAGGTTTTCTTTTCGTTCCACTACTTCAAGGATTCACAGCCATACTTATTCACCACATTTCCAAGGTCTCACATTTCAAGGTTGTTCCACTTTGCCATATTTCGTTTTTTTCCAACCTTATATTCACCACATTTCCAAGGTCCCACATTTCCAAGGTTGTTCCACTTTGCCACAACAAGTTTACTACACAAGGTTACATACTCCCACTCAGTTTTCTTCATATACTTAAAGGGAGGGTTTTACATATACCATAGTTACCGATCTTCACTATGTGAGTTACTCCAGTGCAAGACGATTGGAAGACAATGTACCAACCACAAACCCTATTTCAACTTAGTACGCGACGGACATGTCAATTAATTCCGAACTGGGTAAATTTTGAAAAGGAAGGAATACTACCGGCTTCCATAAACAAAGTGCTACGAAATAATTATGAACTGGTTCAGTGGAATTCAGCGTGGTATACCGAAATGAGCAAGGTAATACGCGAGTACTTTGCGGCAAGTCGTGTAACAGCATATGCCCACATTGTATCAATACATGTTCGATACCATCTGGTGGACTTCATGAATTTGTGTCATTGCTGTTTCGCTCGATTGAAACCAGGAGATTACCGCGTACTGGACCATCATATGCATATGGAGCGGTGGACTGCGCGATACTACCTGTCGCACGAATATTATTGGTGCTCGTCGTGGGCACCTCTCACACAGTTATACGATGTGTACGATGATGACTCATGTATACTGTGTGATGAGGTGTGCTACGTAGACGAGTAGTCTTTTACTGTATCTATTGTATATATTGTACATATTGTATATATGTGTTGTATATATTGTATATTGTATATATATTGTATATATTGTATAGAATACATTATTTCCTGTCAGTATCTTACTGATTTCGCTGATGTTAACATGTGTGACCCAAACTTTTATTATCCTCAGTATTACAACTGTTTCGATAAACGCTTACTAACGTATCGAACATGGTCTGGAGTTCACTCACCCTCATCGCTTGCTGCAGCAGGATTCATTTCCACATCTTCAGACGATACGGTTGAATGTTTCATGTGTGGGGTTAGAATAAACCGATGGCAGCCAGATGTCAATCCGTTACAGGAACATCTACGATGGGCACCACATTGCACTTATGCTCAGCTCCTCGCACCACGTCCGCGCAGATGTACTGAAACGGAAGTGGAGAGGACCTTCTGCACTTGTACTAAATCAAAATGTTTTATTCCTAAAGAAAATCATATATCTGAGTAATAAATTAGTACATGTCTGTCTACATCAATTAAATATATTAACATATTGTTTTTCTTTTATTTTGGTAAAAAGTGAGGTTGAGCAAAACATACAAGTGGACAAAAACATACAAGTGAGTAAAAAACATACAAGTGGGGTATAGAGTAGCAAGCAGGTGGCTAAGTAGGTCACACGGATGGCCTTGTAATTGTGAAACAGGAAAGCGTGGTCGGATAGCCTTGTAATAGTGGAACAGAAAAGCGGAGCTTGTGACCCTGGTTTAGTGGTACTGATATGTCGCACAGATAGCCTTGTAGTAGTGGAACAGGAAAGCGGTGTTTGTGACCGTGGGTTTGTGGTAATGATATGTCTCAGTGATGGCCTTGTAGTAGTGGAACAGGAAATCGGGGTTTGTGACCGTGGGTTTGTGGTAATGATATGTAAGTAGGTCACACATTGCGCTTTTTTGACCTTGGTATGGTGGGGACCTTAGTTTTGTGGCAACCTTGGAAATGTGGGGCCTTGGAAATGTGGTGTGTTCTTGAAGTCTCCAATCTTACCTACTAGCGAAAGCAGTGAAATGATTTGGAGTGACCGGTATGTGTCCTGTTAATCCAAACGTGTTCACTAACGAAGATTTTACGGCATCTGGTTTTTAACGGGATCCAGAAATCTCTGATAGAAACGAAGAAACGCAGCAAAGAAATGAAAGATCTCCAAGCTCACACGTTGGTTTCAGTCAAAAAGACTATACTAATTCGCCTAAGGGAAATTTGGAACACAACAGGTCAAGCATATCATTTACAGAAGTAATGCCGATCCTAGCACCATCTAATAAACAGATCAAAGCTACTACTTAACGGAAGCAACACTCAGAAATTCTGAGATCGACGCCCTTTAAGCAACAACTTATTGGCAGTTCACCCCAAGTAAAGGTCTTTTAAGTAACTGGCGAACATTATGAAAGACGTTATTTTGGTCATGTCTTGCTGCTCCTCCAAAATTACTTGTGTTGTCAGCGCACATTGCCATTACCTTTGTTGTTAATTCGTATTTGTCAACCGTTTTAATAATATATTCGGATATAATGTACGAAATTTCACCTGGAACTTCCAAATGTTTTACTTGAATGCCCTTGTCTTTCATAAATATAATAAAATATGAATATAGGACGAATTTTTACGCTCCCGTGATTACAACAATCTGTATAGACTGTTATAAAAGGACTGAATGTGAATCACGTTGTGGTATGACCAAGTACATTAAGTTTTTTTATAGTTATATTCATTCTCATAAGTTCTATTTAATTTTGAGTAATTAGATAGGTAGTTAGAGTACGTAAACATAATAATAAATAGGAAGTTCTTAACTAGAAATCTAAAATGTCTCTTATTACCTTGATATCAATTTTTAGATATTTAAGCCTATTTAATCTTAAAGAAATGGAATAATGACAGGAGGCACATTTTTGTTTCATAGTGGCGGTCACGCATAATCAAAACCTGCAATGAAAAACCAATAATTTTAAAGCTTAAAGAAACTATTATACATATATATATATATATATATATATATATATATATATATATATATATATATATTGTACTGATATTTACCCCCTCACCTTCCACCTACTGTACTTACTCAACTAATATTATTATTATTAATATTATTTAAATTATTTTTATATAATTTAAGTTATTATTAATTGTTATAGTTATGATAAAAATAAATATAAAATCCGGTAGAAACAATGAGACTCATCTAACAGGGGATAGGGATCAATAATTTAGAAGGAACTCTACTTTTAATATTGTAAAATAAATGATCATGAATTTGAATTATATTAATTGTTTGAATATAATAATCATAGTTAATATGATTAAAATTACATTGATATACATAGATATGTGTGTTACACCCTGTACATAACAAAATTCTTTTAAAAATATACGAGAGCATGCGCTGTGAATATGCAACCATGTGATTTGACCATAAAGAAAAGTGAAATTCGACATACAAGCAAGTATAACGACGTTTGAATAATAAAGAAAAACACAATTAATGTAAACCATTTAAATTTTTAGAACAAATAACATTCCCTCTTGACATGTATACCTGTTGTTGCACATCATGGTTATTACAAAGGATATAAATTATGAACATAACAATAAAGTATCAATGTCAACAAAGTACTCACATAAAATGTCCTCCCTTCGTGGGTTACTGCTGCTGAAGATGATTGAAGACAACAGCTCCTGCGAACTGCAATTCTGCTTCTCGAACATCCAGAGTTTTCTTTTAAATAACCAGCTTAATCACTTAGGTAGGTATCGCTATTAATATTAAAATATTCACGAATCTTTATTTTAGGCTCATCACTTCTTTATTAATTAAATTCAAAATAAATTTTGAATAGCATGGATCGTTGATGGTTGTTGTTAATTAAACACACTTTTGATAAACCAGGTGTATAATAATAATAACTTGAAGACAACACAATTAAATATGCACATCAACATAAACAATATGAATTTAATATGAACAAAGTCGAACTGCGGAAATATTTTTATAACGTAACGAAAACTTCCGATTTGTGGTTTGAAAAGGTAAACTAACCTTAATTTAAATTATTTCACGAACAAAAAACTATCACTTGTTTCGTGACCACTTCCGATACTAAATCGCACTTTGTTATTTTCCCGAAGTGACATTAATTTGTTTTTAAATTATTTTCAAAAAAATTTCGCAACAGCTTACTTTGGCAAGTTGTTGCAAAAGATGAAAATCAAGAGAGTTTGTGAAGCTAAACCACTTGTATTTATATGATTTTACTCGACAACCAAATCTTCGAATGTTTTCACTAGTTACGACAAATATTTGCTGCATTCTTATTGGCTATAGTAATTCTTAAATTACGATAATTCTTTAAAGCCCTATAACTTTCGCACTGTTTAACATTTCTTAAATCTAAAAACATTTCCGTAATCTCCATAATTTTATCTTTAATTTGAAACCAAACATGATCTAAATCTTACACTTAATAACTACGTTAATTTTTACCCTTATTTATCGACTTTACACTAATTCTATTTATTTTACAGGCCTGGAAATTACCTCTACATGAATAGGGGATGCTACTACACCCAAATATACATCTTAAACATGCCTACGGCCAATTTGAAAGGAAAATTACTTAAATTCTACCAAAACTCTTACAAACTAAAATTAACAAAAATGGACATAAATATAAGGAATAATAACATGAAATTGAGGCTACCTTACTATTTTTGCCTCTACTAATTTATTTTCTATAAATTGTCTCAATTTAAAATACTTTTTACAAAAATTTTATATGCGAGGAGAAAACATAACCTCATTTTGTTTTTATACTTTTAATGTTAAATTTCACACTTTTAAACACTATAATTGTTAATGTAAGTGTTTAAATTTAATGTTCAAGTCATAAATTAATTTATAATATCACTTTCGTAGGTTCAAAAGTTCTCCTACGACTAGTGTTGGAATGTTGTCATACACTAGTTTTAGGTCATAAACTGTTGATTAAACACAATAATCCCAGAGCTGCTGCATGATTCATGTTTTATAGTCACTCACTAATGTGCTTGTTCTGTTTTTTCATAAGTTTTGCACTAATATGTGTTACACGCACAAATCTTGGTTGCGTACAAGTGAATTGCGACATTGATACCAGCCTAAATCTAGTTTTAACAATATTTTTGTCAAGCACAACCTGTATTACATGTCGTTAGGGAATATTGTTTAATATAAACTTACAAAATTAAATGAAAACTTGAATTAACTCATAAACGATAACAAACATCCCCTATACTTCTATGTTCTGTGCTGTCGATAACTTAAACTAACATTATTAAAATTATATTAAGAAATATTTAAATTTTTCAAACATCTCAATGTTTATTAATCATTTTATTCTAGAATTATTAACTGAAATGTACCATTTTGTACAAACTAAAGTAAAACTTCACTATGTAAATTTCATAGCTACTTGCACATAATTAGATTCATCTCAATATATATATATATATATATATATATATATATATATATATATATATATATATATTGAAAAGCTCTCGAAGAGCTTTTTCCAAAAATGCATTAATCTAATATAGCGTCGGTAATCAACCCTGTAGCTAAAACAGTTTCCGAGATAGTGATACATATAAGTATTGTAATATTGCAGTATTTATACTGTAATTATTAAAGAAATTATTATCGTGTTTATATTTTCGAAAAGCATAACAGGAAAAACAAAATTTATATTATAACTTACAAACTTGTTACTATATTTTATTTTTGACTAGACCACCGTAACCTATGCTAAAAGTATATAAACAATGCCTTTACTCCTGCATTTTGCTTAAAGCTGGTTTTCAAAATTATTTCTTTACATTTTCGAGCTTTCATGTGATTTTACAGAAACCAATAGATCCATAAATGTACCTAAAAATGCGTTCTTATGAAACCCATTTTCTACGTATAGTTTTTTTCTTCTATAAATATTTCTTAATTCTTGAGTTATATTTATGTAATCTTTGGAACATTACACATCATTTTTCAAATATATTTTCAATTGCTTTAAATCAAGAAAAATAATCAGCAAAAAGCAAAAATCGGCATTCTGTTTCTTACAACCGAAAGTGAAATTAGCACTGAAGGTAACAGAAAGTACACCGGTCTAGTTCGGCGAGGCAGAGGGCTGTGGGCGTGTTTCTCAATTTAAATACTAAAGGCGTTTGTGGAAAGTCGTCTATAAGGGTGAGTCGCAATCGTGATAAAGTCGTGTAAAGGGCGCCAGTCTGTTCTTAAAACAAAATCGGTAAGAATATACCTGGGCACAAGTAAGTAAATCAGCCCCAAACATACAAGAGTCTCACTTACCTTTACGCTAACTACCTTCAGGTGCACGTAGGTGATACTTCAGGAACTCTAGCTCTAAAACAAATCTCAAAATATTCACATGCCTTCAAATAATAATGAAACGTCGTTTAAAAATTCCTAGTTTGTTACGTTAAAAAAACTATTTAATATAAAAACTACATGAAACTAAACACGTCAAATCAAGAATTTGCCATCAGGTCGCTTTCATATCAAATCAATGAAATTTAATCAATAAAATTAAGAGAAGGTTACAAATAATGCTAGTAAACCCTATTAATTAAACTCAAATAAAAACACAAAAACGATACATATGCATAACGTAATCCACACAAATTTATGTGTCGGTTATTTTAAAATTTGGGTTAGGGGAGAATATACTACCCCTATTTCTTAATCGGATCTAACTTGCAAGTTAACTCCTCTAATTTTAGATTAATTTTTAAGTTACTGTTACCTATCTATCGTTAAAACTCAAAACATCTACAAAAAAACAAATTTGTCAATCAAAGTTATTAATTCTTCAATGTGAAATTTTTTTTTCATCAACCTAAACTATATCCAAATAATCAATCTTAAAATATTAAAAGCGCAGATGAAAGTAGTTCGTCAACTTAATTAAAATAACACCAATGGACCAACACTTCGATCAAAACGACTACGTTCGCCTGCTTATGGCCGTCTAATTTAGCAAAATATTGTCAGATGTACACCACAAATATACAATGTTAGATTACCTTCTAGAAAAATTCTTTGAACTTTCCCCTCTAGGCTACAACGAAAACCATCTGGACATGAACGGCTTCCTCAGTGCTGTTCTCATCAGGAGAATTCTTAATAACTTATAAGCGGCAACCAAATGTAGCAACTCCCCAAGTGGCAAATTCGATATCGTTACGTTCTTGATTGACTGAATAACTACGTTATAAAGTTTATATACAGAGAAGCTTTTGCACACGGTATTTACAGTGTTGAATTAAGTAGGTAGCTTTATTTACAAGTTTATGATTAGCGTAAGTATTTATAAATTTATGTACACCGAGACCTCCGTTTATTAGGGCTGATCGCTATTACCTACACATGAAGAATGGGGGTGCCTTCACAACAGTTTTTACTCGATAATGTCAATCCGCAAAATTGCGTTAATTAATTCACTAACTGGGTGCACTTAAAAAAACACAATCCCTTTTATGAAACGTATGTAAACGACACCAAGTCCCCGAAAATTCTATAAACTCCCTGGAGAGATTAACCACTATATATCCACCCAGACAGTGCTTTGTTTGTATACAACCTTTTTCGAAACTAACAGTTCCCCAAGTCTTCGGTATCGTACATCCCGCGTAACAGCTTACATGCTTTAACACACGGCGGTCAGTTTTAGAGTTGCGCTCCAATTAACCGCGCATTTTCTTTTAAGAAAATTGCTTCATATTATTTCTCTCACATCCAACTTTCACTCGAAAACCGCCAACGCAGTATCCTGTATCCAACCCACGTTATCGCGTTAAGGATCTGTGCCCTTAACGTTTACTTAAGTACATACTTTCCAGAAAAATATTTCATCGCGGGTAACGATAATTTTTTAACTCCAAACGGATTGAAATATTGTATCTTGTTAGAAACACGGCGCCAATCTGTAAGGTGCACTTCCCAAATGACATCAGTAGAAACATGATCCAAACAAACAGCTTACGAAGGTGATCTCACAATTCTCCAATTTATATCTCAACTTTTGTTATCAACAAATACATTTTACTTTTAAAACCCTATTTTAAAAACTTACAAGAAAACAATTTATATTCAACTTTGAAATTTCTATTTTCAATTAACTAACCCATGGAAAAGCTATAAAGCTTAAGGAAATAAATCAACAAAATACAATTCCTCATTCTTGCTTAGTGAATACTTCTTCCATAGAAAACAAACGATTCGCACTTTTAATTCTAACTTTATTATCGCGTGAAAGATTATATATATATATATATATATATATATATATATTTGTGTGTGTGTGTGTGTGTGTGTGTGTGTGTGTGTGTGTGTGTTGTATATATATATATAGGGCATCTTACTATGGTGACGTAATAACTGTTTTTTGTTACATAGTATTCAACCTAACAAGGAAGGATTTTGAAAAAATTTTAAATGAAATACACCAAAAATTACATATGGAACACTATCAGGATTGTTTCTCTAGCTAGTCAAGTAAGCCAGTTAGGGGAAAGTGGGGCAAAATGGTCCCTCTAACAATTTTTGAGGATAAAAATAAGAAAAAACGGCATATGTGATTATAGTTTAATAAAACATTAAAAGGGGCATAACAGAACATATTACCTTGAAAAAAATGTACCTAACGATAAAAACAACAAAAAAATAATATTATTCTCAAAAAGCTCAAAAGGGACCATTTTACAACAAGCTTAGGGTAAAATGACCCTCCGCCTGGTAAATGGTCCCCATATTTTTTTTATATAAAAACAGTAATAAAAAAAATTAATTATTTGCAAAAATCGCAAATAAACAGTTGCCGCTTTCTTGTAACGCCCGCGCACAATAAATGAGCCCATTTTTTGCACAAATTACACTTAATCCAAACCTTCTTTGCCTGCGATTTACTAAATAATTCTAAGCAAAATATACAGGCGGCGTGGTCTTCATTATCATCAATTTTTTCTTTATTTTCTTTGTTTTTTTTATTAAACACCTTTCTCTTTACAACTTTCTTAGCTGCTTGTGAAATTGCTTTCGGTGTTTCCACTTTTTCTTTTATCGAAAGATAATTTGGTGTAGAGGTAAAAATAGTTGCTCCTTGAGAAGGTCTTGAACTTCTGGTCTGAGAAGGTGCAGAGGTAGTGGAGATATGTCAAATGGAGTTATTAAGTATCCTTCAACGATGATTGAATTTCATACCTTGTAATGCTAACTTTTAGTCCTGCATTTGGGATTGAATTGTCGACTGCAGGTCTTTTAATGTCGTCTTTATATATCGGATGAAGATATGAATGAAGATTCATTTTCTGATAAGTCCTTATTTCTTCAAAAGGTTCATCTGTAGATCGTCCGCTTGTATTCCTCTGACTCATCGGATGAAGTATAACTTTTCTTTTCCTTATAGTTATTCAGTAGAATTCCTTGGAAGCGAAGAAGTACCTGCTTGTGGAGATGGAGTTCTTTGTTCACTGATGGGAGCACCAGTTTCATTTTCCTCTAACGGACGATCGGTTGTGCAGGATGGTTTAAATTTCCAATCTGGAAATATGTTCAGATTAAAAGGAAAGATGCCGGTTCTCTCGAATCCACTGAGTCCGTTGTTAAGTGTGGCAGCTCTTCTGTATGCTTTTCCAAATAAGCTAGCAATATTATACACGGTCACGACTTTTCCAGGATATGTTTTCAGCCATAAAATAACTTCCTCGTTGAAATATGCCATTAGAGGTGAAAATACTGCTACTGTAACAACCTTTTTTTTTGTGGTTGTATTAAAAAAATACATTGGTTTGGGTTCGTTGTTTGTTTGGCGTAATATTAGAAAAGTTTTTAATTATTAAAATGTAGAATTGAGAAAGGCAATTTAATTTGCATTTCCTAGAACAATGTAATATTTCATAAAGAGTTATTTCTTAAAAAATTGGATTCTGATCATTGTATCCGCGCAACGCGTAACAACTTCTTGGGGGGAAACATTTAGAGGAGCTATTCTGAAAGCCGCTATATTTTTGACTGACTGCTGGAAGTTACAGCAGAAAGCATGGTTTTTACCTAATTTTTTATATTTAGTGCCATCAGATTTTGATGGCATTATTTTTTTTTTTTAATGCATTCTTTTATAATGCACACTTTTATATGGCATTTTTATAATACTTATTTTAATGGCACTTATAATTCACTAATTTACTATTATATTATTTTTCTAATTTAAATGGAAATTTTTACTTGAATTACATTTTACAACGCAAGTTCTACCTATTTAAACTTCAAAGAAATTCAATAAATTAATGGACACAATATATTAAGGATAAATTAGCAAGACATTAACCTCACCCAGTTCACCATTCTGCTTCATAGTTACCAGCCGTAATACACTTTATGTACCGAACCGTTCAAAGGTAATGTTTTTATAATATACTTTTAGAATAGTAATAAGACTTCTGATTTTTTAACCTTTTCAACTAAATATTGAATAAACTTAAGTATATTATGTTATTTTATTTTCATTTTGATTAATGTTTTATTATTATTAACAAACTTGGTTTAGCTGTTCCAATACCGTATATCTAAAAATAGCTTGGCGCTCGAGGTATCATTTTATTGTTTTATTTACATTACATATTTTTTATTAATTAAGTCAAGTGAAAATAATTACGCAGATGGGAAGCATGCAGCATTTCAGGTAGGTTAACAACTCAGTATATTAGAACTCTCCCTATCTTAATTTACCGATTGAGCCATCGGCAGTAGCGATTGTTATTTGGTATATTTTTTATTAATTAAAATTATTTGATCATTTGCAAATTGTTTATTACATTTGCGTTTTGGTTATTACATCATCGATTTTGTTTTAATGTTATAAGTTGGTCCAGTTATAATGTTATACTACATCCAATGGTTGCATCTCGTGCGTACAATGTGGAGGAAACGACAGCATTATAATGCCATTTTCTCTGCAGTACTCTATAGCTTGGACAGACTTGTGGCTTGAATGTCCTTATTTTTTTGAATGACCTTATTTTGAACTGAACACTGGGTATGTTGTTGAAAATGCTTTAAGAACAGAATGAAGGTATCAGATTTCATGTATCCAGATTCATTGTAAAGAAGAAGTGTTCCATACGGAGCGCCTTGAAATAATAATTCATTCCTTCTCTTAGGAGGAAATATTATTGCTGGAGGAATGAATTGACCAGCAGCATTTACGCAGAGAACAACGCTGACGTTTTGCCCTCTCTCAGCGCTTGTTAGAAAGCCGACCTGGTTTCGCCCTTTGTGTGCTAAAATTTTGGGCAGTTTGCTAGGGACAGTCTGGATACCTGACTCATCCATATTATATATTCTCATAGGATTCATGTTATTTTTACTTTGTATTTCATCTAAAAGAGAGAAATACTTAGCGACTGCTTCTTTATTAAAGCCTCTCGCTCTGGCGGCTGAAGTTGCCTCAGGAGTTCTAAAAGAAATCTCTGGATGTTTCTTTAGAAAATCTCTAAACCAAGCCGTACCAGCTGCCTTTTTATTTTTAGAGAACCTATGCCCAATACCGTTCCTTTCTGCAAGCTCGTAGGCCATTTGACAAATGTTTTTCTTCGTTATGCCGAATAATCTGTCTTCCATCTCTAATACATACTTCTTTAAGTAAGTCTCCAATTCTTCGGGCAATGTTGTAGTGAATCTACCGAGACGTTTTGAATAACCTGTTGCCTGAAAAAAAAACGATGATTAGATGACATCTCCCTGCTTAGGTACATTTTAAAACTAGATAACGACAAGTTTATTACAGTTACCAATTGATTTTGATTTTTGGCCCTTCTTTTTAAAGTACTCAAAGGCAGATTATAAACCCTAGCAGCTCATTTAAAAGGCATGCCATTAGAAATATTTTCTAAGGCAAGTCGCATAGAATTTGAATCCCATTGTTGTCTTGTCGTCTTCCGAACATAAGTTCTAACCATTATTTCTGAAAAGATAATATACATTCGATTATTATTAAAAATATTCCGATACAAATAAAAACTTTATTTGGATAACTAAGCGAGGGTAAAATGGTCCCGGGGGTCATTTTGCCTCAACATACAGAGACCACAACTATACAAATGAGTATATATGAATCACTTCTTATAATTAGATCAATGGTAGTAGACAGGAAATGTAGAGAAAAAGTAGCTTTTTAAACTCCATAAAAAAAAATGTTACATACCCCAATTAAATCGCCGGAAAACACAATTTCAACATGCACGAAATTAACAAAATCACGTACGTTTTTATAGGTTATGATAAAACTAGACCACTACGCTTCGTACATCTTCACCGTTTCATAGATGGCGGTAGTAGTACTGAATGTAGTAAAGTAAACTAAACGGTGTATTTATGAAAGTAATGAGAAATATATTAGGGAGCATTTTACCCCAGGGGACCATTTTAGCCGACCTTCCCTATAACAATTTTTAGCAATAGGCAAAAATTAACAATTGAAGGATAGCGAACAAATGAAAAGAGATAAAAAACAATTCATAAATCACAGAAGATATCCTTTCAAATCCGATCCATAACATCTATATCAGTTTGTATGTATCTCTATTCCTTCATATACTTTACCTACAATTGTTTCGAATTCTGGCCATCGTGTACATAAAACGATATTTTCTTCCTTAATCATCGTAAACTAAGTTAATCTATATTGAATAACAGCAATTTAGTTTAAAAATTGTGTAAATATTTTCTACTGCATTAGATGTTAGGTTTGCATTTGTATCTCTTGTATTATATGGACTCTATGGATTACTGACAAGAATAATATATATAACCAATAACTATAAAATATCCGGTGTAAGGCATTATAGTATAAAATAATTTCACTTTTCATGCAATGTCAATGGAATGCTAAGAAGAAAATGCTTATAAAACAGGACCTCTGGCTATGCTGGAAGGCATTATGTGTATATGCAAAAATGGGAAGGGTAGAAAATTAGAATTATATGAGGATGGGTTAATAACTATGTGGTAGCATTGATTATAGAAATATAATCAATGGTGGTAGTAGTCTTTAATTATAGTTCTAAATTTTACAAGAAAGATGGCGTTATTGTTCATTGAGTATTAAACAGGAACAGTAAAAGTAATAGCTTTAGCATATGTTTACTAAAACTTTAGCTTAAATTCTTCAAAACAATTTGGTACATACTTCGGTCTATCTCTTTCTCGGGAACATATATTTTCAAGGCAACTCTATCCACATACTAATATAATCAAAAGCAGAGGTGACATAAAGATAGTGAAAAAGTTCATCCTATTCATACGCTAACTTGTCCATAAACCAATATCTGCACTTGAAAACTCCAATATTACATTGTATCAGCTTATTAAAAACTTTAAGACTTTACTATTTTAAAACCTTAGACGTTCTAAGTTTCAAACTTATTTAATACCACATACATTATTATCCAAAAATACCAATAGGTACCAGCACATATCTCATTAAAGACATTGACCTACTATAAAATAAACATAAACTGATGATTATAAATACATCCTGGAATATGTAAACAACCTTGAATCATTAGTAAATAATTTCAAAGAATTATGTCATTTGGTATTTCCATTATTTCAGTAACAACCATTATAGAATCTACACAAAACAGAACATTGTCACAAATTATTTAAATAAATGGATGATAGAGAAAATGTTGAAGTGTATACAGACACCAGAAATAATGGAAATTTTTCAAAATATTTAGAGTTTACTACTAGTCTTATTCATTGTTTTATAATTCTGTTCTGTATACTGATTTTATACGCTTGTTTAAGTAAAGAGGTTGTATTATTTACTTGGCATCCCTTACTTTTAGCAGTTGGTGTAAGTAATTATAAAAATATGATACTTTTTAATACAATTTATTTTAGTGGGTTCTGCTTATGAGTGATGGAATCTTAATACTCAATAAATATAATCCTTTAATGAGATATTTTGGTTTATTTCATAAAGAGAGAGTAAGAGCTCACTGGATCGTACAAAGTGTTGCGATTACAATTAGTGTTATAGGATACATTATTGTGTACATTAATAAAGACCTGAAACATAAACCTCATCTCCATTCATGGCATGGGGTTTTCGGTTTTATATCAATTATTTTGTGCATACCCATGATACTCAGTGGTATTTGTGCACTTTATAATGACACATTAAGAACTTGTATTAGTCCAGGTAAAAATAAATTAATTCATTGGATATTTGGTATTGTTATGTACTCAATTGGCTTTTATACTGTCCTACTAAGTTTGAATACTAATTGGTTTAACCGGTTAGTCCCTAATATTTTTGGTACTTTATTTTTTGTCTTACTTACGTTGACTATGTTATGGTGCTTATCATTTCCGACTTGGAAAGTTATTATGCGTTTAAAGAGAAGTTTATGTTAATAAACAATTTTATATGTATAATAAAATGTGATTATGTTATTTATTTTTATTTCTGCTTACTTTCTAATTGTGAAAATGAAAATATTTCATTGTAAACCATGTGTGTTTCTAATACAAAGAATACTCAATCTGTCACAGATAAGCAAGATGAGAACAGTGCCATTAGGTATCAAAGATTTTCATTTGTACTGCTCTATAGTGTTTTTAAGAACCTACCATAAGTCCAACTACAATCATTGTTTATAAATAATGCTGCAATCATTGAATTAATGATGGCCCTTCTCGATCATAAAAAGTAATGGTGGATCAAATTTTGCATTGAAACTAATGTGGGTCCAGAATGTTTGGAGGTATAGGAAATTAAGTTAAATAAGGAACTAAGTCAAGGTAGACGAATAATTAAAGCAGCAAGAAATTGGTCAGTAGTTAGTAGACACTGACCAATATAAAAAAAGAGTGCTACAAGAAAAACAAAATAGTGAATTGGAGATCGAAAGCTCTACAACTACTGGCAAGGGGCAAAAGGAAATCATACCAAAATAATCACATAGAAAGCTAGAGATCACGAGTATGCATTGTACTGTTGGGACCCACTACAATTATAGTATGAAAATTAGGTACGTAATTTGCTTTTGGCAATATACATACTAAATCGTTTTCTCTTACTGTTCATCAGTTACAATAAACTTTATTGTTTGTCCATGTCGTTTAAAAAAACACACTTCATATCCTCCGGGCTCCTTTTCAATTACTTGAGCAACAAACAATCTAAAAACATCTGCTGTTGTTCCAAACACATTTGCTATAAAGAAGTCACCAGACTTAAATGCTTCTTCCTCTTCTTCACCTAAGAAGCTTTTCAAAAAATTCTCATAACTGTCTTATATCGAGTAGTGATCACTGTCATCGCTTGTAGAATCATAAAATTTTTGAATTCTTTTTGAGATGCTTTAGAGTTATGTTTTTCTCTGTGGTTTCTTTAAGTTTGTTTTTATTTTTCATTTTTTCTTCTCTTTTTTTACGTTTATTTTGTCTTTCAATCAGAGCTTTCTTTTTCTCATTCTCTTCGGTTTCTTTCATTTCAAGAAATTCCTTAGTTGGTATGATTTCACAGTTTGGAATAATTTTGTTCCTCTTCCTTTGTGGTTCTTGTTTTTTTTTCACTTTTCACAAAATTTCATCTGTTGTTGTGCTGTTGAGGGCTGAGGATTATTGGCTAGTAATAGTTGTTGCTGTTTAGTAGTCCTTGGCTGCTCAATAGTAGCTCGCTGCCCTTCAGTCGGTGGCTGTTGATAGGTATCGTTACTTGCTCACTGGCGGTCGCTGATCTTCAGGTGGTGGCTGTTCAGCGGTATTGTGCTGCTCAGTTGTTAATGGCTCAGCCTGTAGGATGTTTTGTAAATTATTGTTCTGAGGAAGTTTTCTTATTTCTTGGAATTACATCTGGTACAAAAATAGATTCAGAAATAGCTAGTTTGGTCCCTTTTTTCTGGCCCATATGTGCCCGTTGCCTTGAAGGCATAATCTGTGATAAAATCTGCTGGACACAGTTGGTTAAAATAGCAAGGAAAGCAGCTTTAGGAATTGTCTTTCATGGATATTGTCGTTGCCACTTATACAGATCTTCATCCCACTTTGACCTTAGACTCGTGATAACAGCCACATCAAGTGGTTGAAGAGCGTGGTTAGTGTGGGGTGGCAATTTCATGATTGTCGCTTGATTTTTTTTTTAGCCAACCTTATTAGATCTGTTGAAATGTGGGTTGTGTGTCCATCATAAATTTACAAAACCGGTCTTTGTTCGCCTATATTTTTCAAATATACGTCTCGAAACCAGTTTAAAAAGAGGATGATTTTCATCCAACCTCTTTCACTCACCAAAACGGCTGTTTGTGTTGGGAGTTCTTTATCAATCCAATTTTCCATCACATACTTCTTTTTAAAACACACAACAACGGTAACATTTTCCGTCTGCAGAATCATACAGCAATGCTGTAGTGTTTTCTCCACCAGTAGAATTTGTTTTCCGATTGCTTTGCTCGTTTACTGCACCAACAATTTTGGTTTTTGAAGGGTCAAAACCCAACCCGTTCACAATTAAAAATCTGGACAGGTTCTCCTCTACCCCAGTTGCTTAACAACAGCTGAAAACTTATTAAAAAAAATCATACGCAACCCATGGATTGGTCTGGTCAATGCGGGCATGCTCAATATTTTGAGGCAACTTAATAGAGAGACGGTGTCTCTGTCTAAATAAAATGAACCAATTAGGTCCAGGGCTCAATATAGCACTGGGCAAGATCTAAAACCTCTATACGGGTTAAACCAAACCCATTTCTGTCCATAGTTCTTGAGTCAATGTTTGAAGGTACTACGAGGAATCTTGTAAGCGATAGTAGCTCCTCGGATGGTCTTATTTCCGTTCTCGAGGTCCTCTGCTGTGTAGGCTGCCCCAGCGCCCTTCTCGGTTTTTCTTTTATAATTCCGCACCATTGCCTGCGAAAAAAATTATATGATTATATGTGGCAATTGTTAATTACTGTTTTTCTTATGAATGTAAGCAGAAAAGCATGAATCTACAAATCATTTTTTATGTACTAGAGTTTTTAGTTAGTAAAAGTTTACTTGTGATGTATTTAAATTTGCTTGTAAATACCCAATCTCGTTATTATTACAGTTGGGAAGTCCATAAACTTTGTAATACAATTAAGGGACGAGAGGGGTAGTGATAGCTTATTAATTTTTTGCTAGAGTAACTGAACCCCAGTAAACCCAGTTACCCCGAACCCATGGGCCAGTCAGCCCATTTCTTTCATATTTTGGGGGTAACTGGACCATCCCAACAAAATATGCTATACGGCTAGAGGGAGGGTTAAAGACGTATAATAATAGTTTAAAGTAATATTAATATTTATTTTAATTTAATAAATACGAAACAGATACTTACTGGCTATTTATGAAGTCCATTTGAAATAGAAGATATAGCGCGTTGTTTCAAGGAATTTGCAGTGAAAAATACAGTTGAAACACAGTAACAAAATGGCAGCAAAAGAGGCTAGATCTGTTGTTCTAAAAGCAGCAGGATTCAGGTGCGCCAAATGAATCAGCTTGAAATAACCCTAAATATGGATGTTAACTACCCATGGTCCAGTTACCCCAAAGCACCTGATATAATACCGATAACATGATTATGTTTGTGTCAGCCAAACGATGAATTTATAGATTAGAACTAATGTAATAAAGATACATATTTTAAAGAAATATACTATAACGCTTAATGATCTTTACTTAATTCTGATCAATTGCACTTCTTCTAACCTTACTAAAGAAAGATTTCAAGTGTGGAAATAATTAACTGTCTGCTTGATTGAGTCCATTTTTTAATTTTTGTTTTATATTTGGCTTTCTTGCTGAATTCTGTAATTTGCGGAGGAATTATACCAGGTCCCAAATGAAATTAAACAATTGCAAAGAAAGGAACTAAAGAGTGCTGTAAAAAAAGTTGTTATGCAATCAGGCTTATTAGTATTACTCAATTAAAGAATTCCTCAGTGGCGATATTATCTAGTCAGAATTAATCACCTGTATACGATTTGTTAGTCATTTAATTCGTTGTCTTTGTTGTTGTTAGTTATTATAATATATTATGTTTGTGCTTTAATTGATTTACTTTTATATGTATTTACAATTTGACAACTGTATGTGCATTGCACAATAGCATGCAATAAACATTATTATTATGATTATTATTATTATTATTATTATTATTATTATTATTATATTATTATTATTAATTATTATTATTATTATTAATTATTATTATTAATACAAAAGCAATGTGGGACGAAATAAATTATTTGTTAACCAAAAAGAAAAGTAAAAATGTAGATACGAAAATCATAAACAATATGGGGCAAAAATATAATAAAAAAGAAATTGTTGTAAATTTTGCAGAATCCTTCCACCAACAAATAAAAAACCTGACAGAAACATGTAATCACGATATAATTGTCAAAATGGACAAAATTAGTACAAATAGTAATTTTTACATTCCGTTATCAAATGAGGACGTTATAGAAACAATAATTAAAGGACTAAGCACAAAAAAATCTCCAGGATCAGATAATATTAGAGCAGTAGATATTAAAAATAACGTAAATACTTTTAAATCTATTTTTTCAAAAGTTATCAACAACTCAATAAAAAGTGGTATGTTCCCAGATGGTCTCAAGAAATCAGTCATCAGGCCGGTGTACAAAAAGGGTGATGCAACAAAATTTATTAACTACAGATCAATAAGCACATTATCCACATTGGAAAAAATTATAGAGGTTTACGTAGTTAAGCACCTAAATAATTACTTATATGATAATAGTGTAATACATGCAAATCAATATGGATATCAGCGAGGCAAGGGCACCGAGAATTTACTGGAAAAAGTTACTAACCATATAAACAATCAACTTGACAGGAACGAATATACAGTTGCCGTTTTCATTGATTGGTCCAAAGCCTTTGACACAGTAAATCATGGTATACTAATCAAGTGCATGGAACAAACTGGAATAACAGGCAAACCACTGGAATGGTTCAAAGATTACCTAAAAAATAGAAAATATATCGTAAAAGTGTAAGATGAAACAAGTGCAGAAAAACTATTAAAAATAGGAGTTCCCCAAGGAAGTAATATTGGACCAATTCTCTTTTTGATATACGTCAATGGAATATTCCAAAGCATAAAACACAGTGAACTCTACATGTATGCAGACGACGCTATCCTATTGTTTTCGCACCAAGATATCAACGTATGTGAAAGAATGATTCAAGAAGACTTAAATAACATGTGCAATTGGATGCATGGACAAGCCTTTTGCGAACCCTGAAAAACGTCTACGATGACATTTCGAACACCACACATGCAACAAGTTCAACCACGAATCATTATGCATAACTGTAAATGTTTAATCAACGAAATCAAATGTGAATGCACCATACTTAAAAATGTGACTGAAACTATGTACTTGGGACTGGTAATAGATTCTAACTTAAAATACAACAAGCATACGGAATATATTCACTAAGAATGAAAAGAGTTTCTGGATGCCTTCACATATTAAGCAGATATACAAACAGAAAGACTATGACCATAGTATATAAAGCAATGATGGAATCCGTAATAAGATACGCTGTAAGAACATGGGGAAGCGCTGACGCAACGCACTTAAATAAGGTTGATAAACTAAAGATGAAAACACTTAAAAAATACATGGAAATCTGCACAAACGAAAATTATTAGAGTACTCTGACTCACTAACAGCGAAAGGCTTTTATAAATACATAAATATACTTATGTACCGTGGGGAAAATACCTACAAGATCCCATTAACTCACAGTTACGAGACAAGAAGAACAATGTTTAAAGTTCCGTATTATAACAACAAGTATGGAGAGAGATCCTTAAAATGTGCAATACCTAAATTGTTTAATTTATTGCCTGCACACATAAAAAATACTAGAAGAATTAGTACATTCAAAACTAAAGTTAAGAAATGGATAATAAATACTAGTTAATTTAAATTTTTCTAAATCACTGATTTCTTTTTTTATTATTATTGATAATTTTTTCTTTATTTACTTAATAGTTGCTAATTCGACACCTATAATTAGAAATGTGGTGATTGGATAGACTAAATTATGATCAAATGAACGTATTATTACTTAGAATTTATATTATTACTTAGGATTTGTTTATAAGCAAGTTGCCAGGTGAATGATAATTTATATTCATTTAAGAATAATAGAGTAAGTTAATTTTGTAACTTTTATTTCTGTTATTATTGTTCTTTATGGCACCGACCGATAAGTATCTAACTTGGTTGGACCTAATTTCTGTATATATTTTTGAATAAACATATTCTATTCTATTCTATTCTATTATTATTATTATTATTATTATTATTATTATTAATATACGTGGTCCTAAAAATCTTAGAATTTCTGTCCCAATTTTTTATTCTAATAATTTTATAGTTATTCTTAATTTTACTTCTTGTGCTGTATTGGTGGTCCACTTTTTTTAAATCGCACTTTTTTTGATGGTATAGAGCGATACTCAGGAAGAATAATTGTCTCATGCAATACAGATTAATCTCTTCATATAGCACTTCTGTAGGATAGGTGTTTTCTCTTTTATATATAATTTTGATTAATTTCTTTTGTAACGTTTCAGCCTTTTTTATGTGTACTTTTGCTGCTGTTCCCCAAACCATTCGCCTTTAACAGAACTACATGATTTTCTACTTTGTTTTTATGTTCATTCCACGTCGAGTCTCTACAGAGTAGTGCAAAAGCTACTATTTCATCGGATGGAAGGTAAAAGAAGTCATTAATGTAACTTGTGGAACAAAATTGGACCACGAACAATACCATGTGGCACGCCAAATTGTACCGTCGTTTCATTGCTCATTATTTTTACACATTGTGTTCTATCACTTAGATATGATCTAAAAAGATTGTTTGTTATTCACCTACAACCCATATTTTCTAGAACTTCTAGCACATTTTTGTGATTGACCGTATCGAAAGCTTTGGCCAAGTCGCAAAAATAAGCAGACATGGTTAGCTCTGATCGAGACTTTTTTTAATTTTATTCACTAACAAAGCAATTGCATCTGTAGTACTTTTATGTTTTTGAAATCCAAACTCTTTATTGGATATTAGGTTATGTTTATCTAAGAAACTTACTATACGATATTTTAGAATTTTTTCAAATATTTTGACTACATTTGATATTAAAGATATAAGCCTATAAATCCTGTCATTTCCTTATTGCCATTTTTGTGAAGAGGTGTAATTATTGCTATTTTGAAGGCTCATTGGACATTCCTCTGTTTCAAATATTCTCTTTATTAATCTTGCTAGTGGTGGAGCTATAACGTCAATCGTGTACTTTAAGACTTCTGTGTTAATGTTATCAATACCTGGTCTGTATTCGGTTTTAACTTTTGAATATGTTTTGTAATTTCTTATTAATCTCATTGAGCTTTGGTTAATTTTTCTTTTGGATGAAGCATCTTTCGCAGGCTGTATTAGTTTATCCGCCAAATCTTTACCGACGTTAGCAAAATGTTGATGTTTGCTTTGCTATGTCTCCAAGTTTACAGGCTAATGTATTGTTTTCTACATTTTTGATCTGTTTGATTACTTTGTCTTCCTTTCTACCTGTAGTCATTAAATTAATTGTTTTCTATAAGTTTTTGCTTGACTTGTCATAAGCTATTTTATTTTTGAAAAATGTGTTTGTGGTTGAACGTGTAGGGATTACATTCACATCTTAACAGTTTTTGTAAGATTGTATTGCGCATGAGCACTACGTGTAATTGTGCGAAGCATATGTTCTGTAGTAAGTTAGTAAGTAATGAAAGGTTGTGAGAGACACACGCCGTGGTTATTCTTTATACAATAAAGCCGTTAGTAAATTAAAGTGTTATTTTTTCCCGATCCATACCTTAACAGAACGAATGAGTTAATTTAGCTTATTTCTAAATGTTACATATCTCTGTTTAGAACCAACATCGTTTGGGTTCTTTTCCATTCCAGGAATAACTTTTGCTTTGTGTTAATTGAATTAATAATTCCTTCTATTATCCATTCTTTGCGTTTAATTTCATATTTCTTTTTATTATAAAACTCGAGTTTTATATGGGGTCCTTGTGCTCGATTTTGGTGTTAAATAAGATCCAATAGTCATAATCAAGATATCTCTGACCGTTATTGCGAAATTAGCCAAAATCGAAAAAATGGCGATTTTGAAAAACTTGAATAACTTTTTTATTTCTAAATGTATCGACAAACTGTAAAAACATTCTTAAGGCACTTTTTTTAAGTAAAATCCGTTAGTGCATTCACATTTTTAATACTTCCTTAATTTAAAAAGATATGATATAAAGTTGTATTTTTTTATATAGAAACCATAGTTGGCTATACCATTTTTAAATGACTTTTTTAATGCTTTTCAAAAATATGTAACTCTTCTATGCTATTTTAATAATTAATTGATTTTTTAAGTTTTTCTTATTTACGTTTTATATTGAGACTACACAGAGACATAGGAGGCTGAGATTTATCTAAGTAAAAACAAATGATACCTATATGTCAAATAATAAATTAAAAAAAGTGTGCAACAAATCTCAAAACAATATCTTAATTAATTTTAGGATACAGAAAAATTTAATTGAATTCGGTTCGTTTATAGATCCCAGGCCAAAAACGAAATTCTGAAGAAAATTCAATGCAGAGCCAACAACTTCATCTAGACAAATGGTTAACCCTTAATATCCTAGCGTTACATATAAGTAACGCAAAAATGACGAAATCTTTTGTACAGTGTTGTGTGTGTTCAACAGGTTGATTTGTTAAGTGTTGTTTTAAAAAACCGTGAAAAATGGATCCCACATTAGAGTAAGTATTATTTTATTTATGTTTTCTCATAAACTGTGGCTAAAAATGACAAATAACATTCTTAAATAGTTGAACTTTCTTAGTAACACGCTAATTTTACAAATGGGTTCCATGTTTTTTTATATTCGTTGCAGAACTGCAGTGTTACATATACGTAACGCTAGGATAATATAGAAGCATTTTTTATGTAATGTTCTGGTTATGTTTTTTTATGTTTCTTCTACTTATTATAGAATCCTGCCATATTATTGCTGGGGGGAGGGGGTATAATTGTTGCTGCCAGGCTCCTTTGTATTAGAATTATTATTTTCAGGCGAGGGTTTTCTCTACAAGAAGCTCTAGAAATGACGTACGCCGATGATGAGTTAGATGTAACTGCTATTTACACAGAGCTCCCAGATATCAGTGCCTTGACTGATGAGGATTCCGGAGATGAGGAAGATATCGGTGATTTAGACAGACTTACTGGACGCCAGCTTCGTGCACCGGTAGAAGTTTTACTGCGAAACAATAACCGCATAAATAGTGACAGTATGCAACAAAATACAAGTCTTGATCTAGACAATAGCGAGCTTGAGAGAAAAGGAAAGCAAACAACATTTCTATGGACAAGTGGTGATCTACAAGATCAAGGTACAGAATTTTTCCCTCCAGATTTTCATAAGTTTGCTAACTATACTCCTGATGAAGTATTTGAAATGTTTCGGGATAACGATATTTTTTAATATTTAGTGGATGAAACTAGAAAATACGCTATTTTTAAAAATGTTTCAGACCCAAAGGTCACTTCGGCGGAAATAAAATGAGCTTTGGCTATTCTGGTTCTAAGTGGTTATGACGTGAAACCAGCGAGGCGATTCTACTGGGTTTCCAAAAGTGACATTGGGAGTGACATGGTGAAAAATGCTATGCGGAAAAACAGAGTTGAAGTAATATGGAGTTTCTTCACTTGGCTGATAACAATACCCCAGACAAAGCTGACATGGCATGGAAAATCAGCCCATTGATGGAGAAGCTAAAAAAGAAATTTCTATAAAACACTTTGTACCTAAAGAGCATATGAATTATGACCAATCTATGGTCATTTGGCAGACATTCCTGCAAGCAATTCATAAGGGGCAAACCTATACGCTCCGAGTACAAAATGTGGTCTCTCAACACTAAAGGAGGATACTTAATCAACTTTGATCTATACCAGCGCAAAAATGCTAGAAGCTGTGAATATTACGAAGTCCTCTATGGCAAAATAACTGCTCCAATGGTTGCCATGTTAAAAGAATTTCCAGAAACTAAACGAAATATGCCCTATAAATTATATACAGACAATTTGTTTACGAGATATGCGAGATATGGGCATCTGGTGCACTGGGACAGTAAGAGAAAATCGCCTACCGAGAGGAATTCCACTGCTGGACAAAAAAAAAGGTGGATAAAAAAGCTCGAGGTAAACATTATTCCGTTTTGGACCGTGAGAATGGCATTATTTTTGTGGAAAATATAACAGCTCAATGGGAGGTACCGATCTGATGGACCAGAACGTTGCTAGGTATCGAATTTCCATTCGTTCAAAGAAGTGGTGGTGGTGTCTATTTACCTGGATGGTAGATATAAGTATCCATAATGCATGGTATCTCAAAGAGGAAATAATAATTCTGTTCCGCAACTTGATTTTCGCAGAGATATTGGGATTACCTATCTCTCAAAATATGGCACACCAGCTAAAGGTGCAGGCAGACCTTCAACATCTTTGTCAAGCAGCTCTGGAAGTAGGGTAAGCAATGATGTACGCTATGATGGTTATAATCATTTGTTGACATACATCCCAAACAAAAAAAGGAGGCGCTGTGCAAATGAAAAATGTGGTTCCAGTGTCCGAACGATGTGTGTGAGATGTGATATTGGCCTTTGTATAGACTGCAACACAGATTTTCATAAAAAACTATGATTTTTAAGTTTAAATTTACCACTTTGAAAAAGAGTTACCATGTTACGGTTTTTATTTTTTTTTTTGCTCTCATATGTTCCTAGAGTTACATATATGTAACACCATATATCTCCAACAAAAAAAACATTTTTTGGAAAAAAAATATGTTGTTTCATTTTCAGAAGATGTTTCCTAGGTATTTTACGCAAAAAAATACGTTCTGTACAAAAAATAAAAATTCAGGATATTAAGGGTTAATCTAGGCGTGTCTCGAAGCAAAGCCCTTCGAATTTTAAAGAAACAAAAATACCATTGCTATAGATTTCGGAAAGAACATTTTTTGCCTATAGACGACAGAAGGCGGCGTACTGAGTTTTGTAACTGGTATAAAAGTCAGTGTTAGAATATACCTAAATTTTCAAACTCTATTGCATGGCAAGTAGTGATGGTATTTTTAGTAATCACAATTTACCTTACTGGGCAGATACTAACGCTCATGTCAGTGTTGTCCGCAGGAGGCAAGGGAAATTTGGAATAAACTTGTGTGCTGCATTAAAACGGACGTTTTATTATCACATGTATGAAGGAACATTAAACTCAATGAAATATCTCGATATTCTACGAATTCATTGGAGGGATTTCTAGAGAGTCCCTTTAGCACAATATGAAATATCATATTTCAGCAAGACGGAGCTCCACAATAATTGTGTAGTTTGTGACTACTTAAATTTTCGTTTTCCTAATACCTGGATGGGAACGACAGCACCAATTTTGTGGCCTGCTCGTTCACCCAATCTTTCGCCTCTAGATTTATTTTTATGGGGTTTTTTGAAAACCATATTATATGCAAAAGAACTAATAATACTGTGAATGAGTTAAAAGAAGGTGTTCGTGTGGCTTTCACACAATTAACACCATTATCTATAATAACTCTATAAGTTCAATTAGAAGACGATGCGAAGTCTGCATCCCAAAAGAGGGCGCACAGCTTGAAAAATATTTGTAGTTTTAGTGTTTTTTATATTGATATTTTGTGCTCATACTTTTGTTCGTTTATAGAATTAGATGTTTACATACGTATAAAAATTGATTTGTTGTTAGCTTTTCATAATTTCTGACGATGTTATATTGTTTATTTTCATTTCATTTCAATTTAAGGTTTTTTGATAATTTTATATTCAATCTTTAGATTTTATAATTTGTTACAATTCCAAAAGAACAGCATTACAATTAAACTTATTTGAATTACAAAATGTCTCTAAAATATTTTACTGGAAGTGAAATTTGTTTTTTGAGTAAAATATCTTCATTCAATTTCATATCTGGTTTTCTAAGCCAACTGTTATCCTTAATAAATATACCAATTAAGAAAAACTTAAAAAAATCAATTGATTATTAAAATAGCATAGAGGTATTAAATATTTTTAAAAAGCACAAAAAAATGTTGTTTAAAAATGTCATAGCCAACTATGGTTCCCATATAAAAAAATACAACTTTATGTCATATCTTTTTAAATTAAGGAGGTATTAAAAATGTGAATGCACTAAAGGATTCTACTTAAAAAAGTGCCTTAAGAATATTTTTACAGTTTGTCGATACATTTAGAAATAAAAAAGTTATTCAAGTTTTTCAAAATCGTCATTTTTTTTCAATTTTGGCTAATTGCGCTATAACGGTCAGAGATGGATCTTAATTAACACCAAAATCGAGCACGAGGACCCCATATTTATTTTTTTCTATCTGTAATAGAAAGGGTACTTCCCATAAGAAAAAATCGAAAATGAACCACCCAGTACACATATAACAGATACTTTTTCTTACTTTTTCTTAGCGCAAACGACACATCACTTTTAACTATTTTTTAGTAATGTAAAGAGCCAGAATCCTTTACAACATTTTTTTCCGTTAATTGTTTGTTAATTGTTTATAATAATCAGAAAATATCGAAATATATATATATATATATATATATATATATATATATATATATTATATATATTACATATATATCCATCCAGTTATAAAAGCAAGCGCGTACTGTGAAGCCTCTTCAAGTCCGAGCGCAGTACCGCACTAATCACCATGGGTCCCCTTTGGGTCAACTCGGCTCAATCCGCCCGCAACTATTCCAATACACCAGGGCTTATGTTGCTTAAATACTCTCACCCGCAGAAGTTATACACAGTACACATACGCTAGTTAACTACGCCACGTTGGGGGTTATTCCCAACGTAATCTTCTGCTTACTCCCTTGAAAAGAAAGGAGTTTGCCTGAATTCTGCCAATTCCAGGGGTACCAATTAAACAGCGCAGATAAACTATGAAAATATTACGTAAAACAGTGAGTATTACCATTTAATCCCGCTTAACGTAATTACTAGTTTAAAATAAGTTTCATGTAAAGCTTTATTTAACACCTTTGTTAAATGACGACGCACGCAAAACGTTCCGTTATCCTGTCAGCCTGTTTGTTTAATAGTCTTGAATATCGAAAGGTCCTGAAGATTTCAAGGTCGTCTCCAGGTTAGAAGAAAAAATTACTTCTTATCGGAAGTCCTGACAAAGTATCCGATCCAGATAGCAAGTCGCGATAACCCAGAATTAAAGAAGGAACCCTTCTTCAATAATACCGTATCTGTAAAACATTTGGTTTATGCTGTACTTGATAAAAAATCCTGAAACTAACCGTGCCTGAAGGTTTAAATACCTTAAAACCGCCCCCGAGTTGACGGCCACCAGGTAGCCACTACCGTCGCTACCTAAACCAGACACGCAGAGCGCAACCAAGGGGCTAACGCATTACGCGTCCCCCGCACCCAGCATACTCAATACGAGAGTATTCATGTTTACTTTCATAGAATGAAATAACTCTTAAACACCACCCATTCTTTTTTCATTAAGATCTTCACTAATTACTAAACTTTACCAGAATACTATTATAAGTTTTTGTTATGACCGAATCAGTTCTAAGGTAAATATGTAATATTATTAATTTTATTAAATACATAAATCAAAAGTTTATCTCTGTAGGATTTGAACCTACGACCTATACTTTAATTAATACCGCCTACAAAGGTTTAGAATCGATGTAAATTTTGTCTTTATGTATGTAGAACTGATGTTAATTCTAAATATAAACATTAATAAAGACAAAATTTACATCGATTGGGGCTTGAACCTTGATGGCGCAGTTGGTTAGCGCGGTACTCTAGCAAAGTATAGGTCGTAGGTTCAAATTCTACTCAAGGTAAACTTTTTATTTATGTATTTAATAAAATTAATAATAATTTTTAATTTATCAGAATATAGTAATTAACATCACACTGTAAATAGGACCACCGTTAGTTAATAAAAACCCTGTAAATATTAGTTAGATTCGTTTTAAATTTAATTCGTAAAAGTTAGATCTAAAAGTTGCATTTATACAATATAAGATATGAAGTCTTTCATAAAATATAAAGTATAAAACAGTCCCTTAAAAATATTGATATTCTATCTCACCGCAAAACAGGTATATAAGGAATCGTTCACCTTGCTCTCTTATCGTCGCAAACACCTATTAAACTGTAAACTCCGTTATCATAACTGTATAAAACGAGTAGCTTCCTCTGGGAACTACCAGACAGGTCCGGACTTTAAATTTTAAAAATTTTAAACTAAATAAAATTTCCTTTTTGATTACAGTATACAGGGTGTTTCCTAAGTACGGTACATAACTTCAGGAGCGTATTCTTCCACTAAAATAAAGGAAACTTTGTTTATAAACTATGTCTCAAAAATGCTTCGTTACGGAAGTATAGGGTGTGAAAGTTTCATTGAAAAATTACAATTTTTTTAATATTTCCATAACCACTTGAGACATTTCAATAAAATTTTACATTGTTTGAGAGTTAGCAACGGTGCGTATTTTACGCTAAAACCGACGGATTTACTATAATCAGTGGCCTGCTGGCAGGATAATCGTTGCACAATTTGAAAGAAAAATGCGTACACCACTGTTTCTAATCTTTCTCAATTTTTTTGGATTGTCATGGTACAACAAAAATGGCTCTAATTTTTCCTAAGATTAGTCATTTTCGAGTAAAAATAAAAAACATTGTATGAATGGTATGTAATAACTCATTTATGAATAGTTCTGTTTGGCTATAAAAACCTTATAAATGAAACTAGTTTTATCATTGTTTTTCACCGTATTTAATTATTGTGTTAAAGCATTCAAAACATAAAATGAATAACTTTACTAACGTTGAATTGGCTCAGATGCATTTCATTTATGGCCGAGCAAATGGAAATTCAGTAGAAGCTCGGCGAATTTATCATGAACGTTATCCAAATAGAGTAACGCCATGTGCTAAAACGTTTAGAAAGCTACACGCCAGATTGAGTGAAACCGGCAGTTTTAAGCATAAGTAACAACGCCTGTGCTAGAAGATCCTATACTACGAGAAATAGAATAAAATCCTTCTACTAGTACCAGAAAGATAGCACAACAGCTTCAAGGAAGTCCAAAGACTGTTTGGAAAGTTTTGAAAATTTCCCTACTATTTCCGTACCATACAACGAGTACAAGCTCTGTTGCCACGCGATTTTCAACCAAGGCTAAATTTTATTAGGTGGATACTCCATAATGGCTCATAACAACATGCTTTTGAGTACAGTTTTATTTACTGATGAGGCAACTTTTTCGCGAGAAGCTATTATTACCTTTCATAATGAATATATTTGGGCGGACGAAAATCCCCATGCCTTAAGAGAAGGTCGCTTTCAGCAAACATTTTCACTAAATGTATGGATAGGCATTATTGGTGACCGTCTTATTGGACCACACTTTTTACCCACCCGACTAAATGGTAATTCGTATAGTCAGTTTTTAGCCGACGAACTAAACATTCTATTAGAAGAGGTGCCTCTGCAGGTGAGAGCTAATTTATGGTTTATGCACGACGGTGCCCCTGCTCATTTCAGCTTTGTTGCACGTCAATACCTCGACAACACTTCTCCTAATCGCTGGATTGGTCGCGGAGGTCCTCACGCTTGGCCACCTCACAGTCCCGATCTGAATCCTTTGGACTTTTATTTATGGGGTCACCTCAAGTCACTCGTGTATAAAACACCTGTATTAGATTAAAATGATTTAAGAAATCGAATAATTCAAAGTTGTAATGCCATAAGAAATAGTCCAGGAGTGAAACAGTCTTTGATGAGACGAGTGGAATCGTGCGTTTTATCGGAAGGTGACCAATTTCAACATTTACTTTAATTCTGTGTCAGTGGTGATTATTTTTATGATTGCTATTTGTAATTAAATAATAAAAAA
Source organism: Vesta saturnalis (assembly GCA_036346205.1). Classification (NCBI taxonomy): domain Eukaryota; kingdom Metazoa; phylum Arthropoda; class Insecta; order Coleoptera; family Lampyridae; genus Vesta; species Vesta saturnalis. The sequence continues at coordinate 232,503 of JARFJB010000749.1, forward strand.
AATAAAAATGGCGTTGTATTCATCATGAACACTTAATTACGATACATTACAATTTAAGATAACTTTTTTGTTGTACATTGTTAAGACAGTTTAAAAATATTAAAAGCAATGAAAAAACTTTAGTTTCTTTATAGGTTTATTATGAATTTGCCACGAGACTCATTCATGAACACTGGTTATTACATCACGGAGCACTGCAGTTTTTTTATTTTTTTACTCGAAAACGACTAGTCTTAGGAAAAAAGACGAGAGCCATTTTTTCGTCCAAATGGAACAGACAATCCAAAAAAAAAAATTGAGAAAGATTAGAAACAGTGGTGTACCGCATTTTTTTCTTTCAAATTGTGCAACGATTATCCTGCCTGTACGCCACTGATTATAGTAAATCCGCCGGTTTTAGCGTAAAATACGTACCGTTGCTAACTCTCAAACACTGAAAAATTTTATTGAAATGTCTCAAGTGGTAATGGAAATATTAAAAAAATTTTAATTTTTAGTGGCAGAATATGCTCCTGAAGTTATGTACCGTACTTAAGAAACACCCTGTATACATTAAGATCAGTTCTTTTAGAGTGTGTAAATGCACAGTTGATGAACTTTTCACAGCAAGCGTAACGAGCGGGAGAAGCTGCCTGTTGTTCCTAGACACCGCGATTGTACGCCATCGCCCACCAGGAGAACCGTCCTGCCCCAGGCTGGTGGATGTTTATTTTACCTGTAATATCTATTTTAGTTGTGTTATTTCAGCAGCTGATATATTTTAATTTATTATTATGTAAATATTTAAGTTAGTGGTAAGTGTGAATATTCAGCTACTGTATATAATAGGTCTAACACATGTTGAGTTTGTTGTTCAGTGTGGACGAACCTGGTAATAAGTGATCAATCGCAACAAACGAAGCTCACCCCTTTTTATTGTATAAAAACCGATTTGGGCTAGAATCGTGGCAAATAAAGTTAAACTTAAATTACAAAGTAAGCAAAAGCAGCTTACAGTAATTGGGTTTCGTTGATACATTGATGAGAAATGGTTTTCTATCTGTAGGTAAATATACCGCATGCATGTGTGTTCAGAACAAATCAAGCTTTAAGGGAAAAAAATATCTTTGTTTACCACTTGATCGTTTTTCTTCTACAAACTGAGAAGCATATCTACAACACCCATGTTCTGATTGTGATCGACGACGCAAATTGGCTTTTTTTTCTTCATTGTTAGATGTTATTTGTGCAGTAGTATTATGCATAGATTTCAACATTGTTACATATCCTTTATCGGTGCAACGTATTGCTAATAATTCATCCGTAGAAAAATATTGAACTGTTCCATTTTGACATTATTGGATCAATATTCTCACTGACATTTGCAATATTTTCAACCAACTGCATAGGACGAATGCGCGATAGTGTTTATTTCTTCATACTGAACCAGTTTCCTCAATCTTCGAATTGAACCAAGGATTCCACGAACTTTTCAAACAGTCTTCTCAAAACTTTCACTAAATTTGTATTATATTTGTGTTTTAACAATGACAATACGTTGTTTTTTGTGTACAATCCATTCTCAATAACCTCGAACACGCCAAACATTAGAATTGCCAACTTAAACACAAAAAAAAAGGGGAAATTTAGATCCGGCGTACCTGATAGGCCAACCGTTATGATAAAACCTGATATGTAACAGGTTTCACAGTTCATGATTACAAAGAATTTTATCTTAAGCTTATTCCTCTTAAGGTGGGTTCTGTCAAACAAAGATACTGTCAGAAAATATATACATTCGACATATTAAAGTTGTTGTTCCTGTGCATATTTCAAAATGAGCGCGATTACAAAGGATGTACTAGGTAGGTAACTGATCGAATCCAAAGAAGAAAATTGTGTGCCCTATATTTATAAATATAAAAAACGGAAGAATTCCGTTGGTAGAAAAGGTGTAAATTATAGGTTATAACATAACTAAAAAAAGATGTACATACATGAGTACGCTGAAAGTTAAAGTTAAACCAACTTCTGGTGCACTGACCTTGAAAAGCGTGCATTCGAAAATAAACGAATACCATTGGCTGTCGGTAAAACGCTTCAATTACGGACCCACCTTTAGAGGGAATTATTCATTATCCCTCTATCCATCCTCCTAAGTGTTCCTGGGTGCTTTAGCACGATAAGCCTAATTTAGCCTGTTCAGGTCCACAATCATAAAAAAAAATTCGTCCTCTGAACAACATCCGACTATCACCGATTACAAAATTTTGAAATCGTTAACAAAAATCCTTGAAAATATTTCTGCAATGGTGAACTATGTAAACCTTGTTTAAGTCACCAGCGGTTGCACATTAATCGTATACCAATACTATAATTATAATTTACTCTAAAACTTTAATAAAGTTTGGCATTAAAAGTCATTAATCGTGTAGGGTTAACAATCATATTTTATCCTTATCGCGCACTTTGCAGTACGTATTTACAACTTAAAACGTAGTGCGAATATAAACTCATAAAATATCTCGATGTTGTCACGTCAAATTTTGTTTACTTTGTTAACGAGCTTAACCTATTTGTTTTAAATTGCCTAACCTAAAAGTTTGTATAAGCAATCAATCTGATAAAACGTACACTTGGCAACGCTGATTACATTGTAACAACCCATTTTGAGTTATATTAAAATATACCGTAATTTAGGTTTTTCGTTCATTCAGTTGTAAATATAAGAAAAAATTTTAATTATTTCTGCATTATAGCTATGAGGTAGGCAACTTGATTTGCATTTTGGTGTAACTTAAGTGCATATCTTCTTAAGGGTATATACTTCTTAAAGGTTTATACTCCCACTTTAAATTATTTTTCTGCTCAATATGTTCGCGCAATGCGTCATCGTTGACTTAATTTTTTGCGCAAATCTTTTCGCGCACACACATCGTCTGATATTCTAGGCGTCCATTTTAGTACTTAATGAACCTTATGTTGAGTAGGAAACCATATTTTTGGGTTTCCACCTAAATTTTGTGAAAGTGCCATTGATTTGATGGTAAGATATTTTAACTCGTAATACTAAAAATTAAAACATTTGCTCTTTTCAGGCACTTTCTTTTCTTTTATTTTTACTTTGATTTACACTTTAATTACATTTTAAGTACGCATTTAATTTTACTGTTGCGTACGCTTTCATTTTATAATTGCAATTTTTATTTCAAAATTTCAAGAAAATGCATTAAACGGATTATTCAATTTCAAGAAGATAAAGTTATAAGAAATAAAATTCCAGTTTGGGTGTGGTTGACAACATAAAAGCATTGTTATTGCAATATATTGCGCAACATTCACACAAGGATTACGCCATCTTGGTTTGCATTTCTGCGTTATTTTTTATAATACCAGGGGCTCTCAAAAAGATGTATTATATTTTGTAACAGGTATTTAATGTTTAATGATTTTTTAGTAATTGAAGGTATTTTTAAGATATATTTTATTTAACCCTATCATTTTAACTGTTAATAAACATAGTTTGTATATTTTTTTATTTTTTACATTTTGATAAAATTTTTATTGTAAAACTCGGTTTAGTTATTCCGAGCATTATTAAAAATAACTTGGCGTCCGAGATCATTTTTATTAGTGTTACATTGCAATTTTTTTATATTTATGTTCAGTGGAAGTAAGCTAGCAGAAATTGTGGTAATTAATCAAATCAAAAGAATGAACCACCCTACGTTAATCTTCCGATTGAGTCAAAGGCATTATTTTTGGTGAATGGTTTTTATCTCCAGTTAGTTTAACGATTTGTTTTTGGAGAACTTTTACATTATTTAAAATTTTTACCATTTACACCACCTATATTTATAACATGTCATTGATTTAATAAGGTTTAAGCTATGACGTACAACAGGTGGTGGCTTGAATACGCAATCTATCTATTTTGTCAACGTTGGTCTTGTCTGCAAAATTAATAAAACGTATTGTCTGTATGTAACGATCACGAGATATAAACTGACCAAACACGGGTGTCTTAATAATGAATACTCTCGATCAATAGTCTTTTTTAAAAATGGCATGAGAACATTTCGTTTTAAGGCACAATTATTTTAACGTTGATTTTTTTAATCTAAATTATTTCAACTTTACAGTTGAAGTATATAATGACGTCAATTTAATATTAATTTCGGAGGCGATAGAGGATGTTGTGCCGTGTTTTGACGAAGGCATTTTTATAGTTAGATTTAAAAAATGGAACCATTTGTAGTAGGTCAAAAATGCAATCAAAAGTTTAAGTGTACATAAAATGCAATTCACTCTGTATACATAAAAACGATAACATCGATTGCATATACAAGGTGGTGCGTTGCGGGACGCAGCATAACGATTTCAATGGTAATTTTTGTATACTCAATTTTAGCTCCCTTAATTATTTTGGCCGTGACTAGAGGTACGTGAAATTTGGCGAATTATAACCTCAATCTGTCTAAAAAATTGGAAGTAAAGAGGAAAATTCAAATCTACGGTAACCTAGGTGGATTGCAGGGTAACGTAGCTTGGATCCTAGGTTACGTAGATTTGAATTTTCCTTTTTATTTCCATTTTTTTAGACACATTGAGGTTATAATTCGTCAATTTTCACGTGCCTGTAGTCACTGCCAATTATTTTAGAGGAAAAATGTATGGTCGGGCCGGCGAGAAGTGTCTTATAACTCATCTTTTAGTAAAGCATGGTTTAAGATTTTAAAAATGTATGTAGTTAGTAATTTTGAATACCAACAAAACATCGTCAATGTTTCTAGGTTAAGGTTTCAAATTTAAGCCGCGCTGTCAAATTTAAATAGTGAAAATTACTAGCGTACCTGGATAATGGAAGTTAAAGGTAAACTTAGCCCCCCGTTATTGTGTTCCATCTCGAAATAATGCAGTATATTCGTTAACATTACTTGAGTTTGGCTTTTCAAAGATTTACCTTTTGATGGCATCATTATTTGCTGCAAAATAAATACATTCAATCAATTGGAAATACATTTTCCATTATAAACTTACCTCGTAATAGTGAATATTAATAATAATTTTGAAAAAAAACTGTTGTTTACAAATGCAATGGAAACTAATGAATTATGAAGCGAACGATAAATTATTATAACTACAAAACACGATGCGATTATACGAAACGAAATACGAAGAATAATTTGAGGTTAAATAGCGAAGAAGACATCTGACAGCGTCATGCGCTTTGACTTTAGAATCGACATACGTTTTTAAGTCCTGCATTTAAAATATATAGCAGACGTAATATTATAACCAGTCTTTCTTTAAGTGGGAACTTCGCACTAAGATAAAGGGAAACAAATGCATTTCACAGTAATAATTATATCCCCATTCTCGGGTCCGTCATAAGACATCTCTCCCCGGCGCTACTATACATACATTTTTTGAAGAGAAAAAAATACTGCATATTACAATTTTTCGTTTTTCTAAACCGTAAAAATCGACCAAAATAAAAAATTACATTTTTTAAAAAATCGGTAATGCTTTGGAACCATTAAACAATCATGTGCATCTGCATTATTTATCATCGTTGTTTGACATCGACTGATTTTTACATGTTTCGGCTAAAACATATCCGACGCAAGAAAAAGAAATGGTAAGATGGTATCTATAGGTGTGAAACTAGTGCTTTTTTAAAATTCGCAGCACCTGAATGTGATGCAAGCCCAAGTATCTTGCTTGTCCTTAAACTTGTGTGGTAATTTTCCGCTACTGGAGCAAAAACATTGAACGTATTGTCATTTTGCTGGCGTTTGGCGTATATTTTGAACTTCATTATTGCACTTGCAGTATTATTAAATACTGTGTTCTTTGAAATTTTCGTACGATTCTGTAGACCGTTGTACCACTTGGAAAACCACAATTCTTATATACGGTAAAAGATTTATAAAACGCGTTATTTGCGATGCGAAATGATGACGTAAAAATACGGGATGCAGGAAGGGCTTTCTATTTTTCCTGAATCGACACTGACAGAACCTGTCAGAAAATCAGTCAAAGCCACCTCGTTTGAATTTCAAGCCTGTGTTTTTAGAGGAAATAGAATCTAAATTAACAGTATATTTTAACGCTAGCAAAACTATTTTATGGCCTACAGTGTCTTAGACAACTACCGGCAGCCTGAAGGAACCAGTTTGAATAGGATTGCATCTTTTAAGGATTCAACCAAATTATTTTTTTCGAACCTTCCAACTCTCATGGAAAGTTTAAGTCTGAACTCAAAACTGTTTACAACATGGATGAGTCAGGCATCACCACAGTGCAGAAGTGACCTAAAGTTTATTCTAAGAAAGGTTTGATCAATTCCGAACGTTTTCTTCAGTGGCTGGGCCACTTTCAGAGGCGTGCTAAGCCTAATGTTACTGTCCCTGATAATTATTCCAGCCACATATCAATTGCAGCTTATAAATCTTTGCTAAGAAAATAACATCCACATGGCTTCGCTTCCTCCATACACATCTAATCACCTTCAGTCTCTGGATCTGACATTTTTTAGTCTTCTTAAAAATGATGAAATATGATCTTTACTTCTCAAGTACCGGTTATCAAAAAATAAATCAATACGATCTAGCCGAACTTTTAGACAAAGTCTTCTTGTAAGTGGGAACAATGGAAAAAGTTTAAGGGTTTCGGGCGTCGGGAATCCCAACAAATTTACCGTTGCTGATTTTGAACCTAGCCACCATGTAGGAAAACTTACAGTAGAAGCAACATCTGAATTTGGAACTTCATCCAGCCACTCTATTGGATAATCGCCCAGATTTACCACATCAGAGAGATCCAATCCCTCAGCCATCTGTGATGAACGATAATTCTTACTTTGCTATGGCTCCAATACCAAAAACAAACGTTAACCAAGCAACAAAAAGAAAATCTAGGAATAAACAAAAATTGGAAATTCTTACGAGCACTACCATTAAAACAAAACCAAAAGAAGCTGAAGAAAAAAAAAGACGAGAAGAAGCAATCAAAACCAAAAGGTAGTAAAAGAATCATTCGTAAATGTTTTGACGGTGAATCATCAATTCCGTCGTCTTCAAAGAAATTCAAAAGCAAACAAAAGCAACCGCCAGCACCTGAATCATCTTTCATCATAGGAGGATGTATCTGATATTTGTGAGGACGACATCGAGGATGATGTTGGGTTGAGCTTCATACCGCCACCTTTGAATCAGCCAGCCAAACTGAACAAAGTTTGTAGTGTATTGCGGAGAATTTGGCAAGCAACGTAAATTATGGTACAGATGTGTCCTTTGCTAAACTTGGAATCATGCCTAGTGTACTGGTTCGTATACTACCCCCGAAATTTTATAACTGTGTCTTACTCTCAAATTAAGAGTTATTATGATGTTTTTTGTATGTTCCTTTTGTATAAACCTTTAAATTTATCTAATATTACTTTTGGTACGCATCATTCCCCAACATGTGTGCATTATTACCCCCAAAGGATGGAGAACGGTGGGCAAGAACACTTTTGTACTTTTAGCAATACTGTGCTTTAAATACTTTATTTTTTCTAAAATTGATTTACGGGGTTTACATTTAAATTATCTACAATGCTATCAGTATCCGCTTGAGTGCAAACAATTCCCCCGCTCTCTCTTAATTCAGCAACACAATAGCGATTGTAATACCAATAGTACACAGAAAGAATTGAAACGATTCTGCTATGCTCAAGGGCCATAACAGAAGTCTTAACAGAAGTTAAGGACGGCTCATTTATAAGCATAACCGCATCTCTTTGAATACAATGAACGATAGCGAGAGCTTATTGGGGAGCATGAACCCAGAAGTGGAAGTATATTCTAGATGAGGTCAAGTTTGGGTCATATATATATATATATATATATATATATATATTATATATATATATATATATATATATATATATATATATATATATATCATAGTTATCGTAGGTAAAGTACTACTTGGATCTATACAAATAACCTATCTTAGAGCAGCTCCTTTAGTAGCTGACAGAAAATTGTCAACCCATGATAGATTTGAAGGTAGTCACTCCCAACTTACTAATAGAGTTGGAAAACTTACAACAGGAAATGATCAATCTTTTTTGGCGGACACAATGGTACACTGAGTTTTGTTAGCATTAAATTTAGCTAGATTATTATTTCCCTATTTAAGGATATGTTAATGTCTGTGTTGATTGAAATGTCTTGATTTGAGATACAAGATGGATTACTACTATGAGGAGACTAAGATCAAACTACAATGAGGACTACATACAGTCTTAGCAAAGCAATGTATCACATTAGTTGTTGAAGAAATAATATCATTTATGTACAGTGTAGAAGCTATAACTGATTCTTGTGCCCGGGTTAATGCCATTTTGAAAAAAGCCATCAACTACGACACATATTCGTCTTTTACCAAGGAAACATCAAGGGCACATGTTTTCCAGAATCATTAAAACACAAGTTTGAGGCAAATAAATCCACAAAAAGAATGGCTTTGTCTACAGTATCATCAACTACAGATCCATCAAAAGATGTAAAATATAAAACACAAGAGCATAACACTTAAACAGAGTAAATGTGAACTAATTTTTAAATTAATTCCCACCTTTAATTATTAATGTTACCTCGTATATTTATCCAATTGTCAGTAGTCCCAGTTTTGCAAATTTATCCAGTTTTCATAGTGAAAGGGTGAGACTTAAAGCTAATATCCCCATTCCAGGCATCTAGGCGACCTTTACAAAGTTTTCAAAACACCAATTTATTCTTCAAAATGGTTTAAGAGTGTAGTTGAAAATTATTCAAGCTAATTGGTTTGTGCAAAGGTTGATGGCTCCCAGTTAACTGTGATACCAATATAAGACTACCAATATACCTTTTTAGTTTTAAATGCATGCCCACACCATTGTCAAATATAGGAAGATAGATACATATAAACCAGTCAGAAAGAGATAGACCAGTAGGAATCATATGAAAATGTAAACTTTCACCATTATCAATCATAATAAAATACTTATCTTTTTTGGGTTTTTTTAATGGTGTATTTTAAATTACACAATCTAAACGTTTCGATAACACTCACAGTTATCTTCGTCAGTAGTAATATTTGTTAAAAATTGTTAAAGATGTGGTAAACAATTTTGTTAAAGTTGAAAAACTAAAATATAAACATCAGCCTGCTATTAGTATAACAGTTTGAGGAACGTATAACGCCAACTGTAAAATTAAATTTTAGTAAAGAATAACTCGGCCATTAAAAATTAAATATTGTTAAACTGCCTTAAAGATGACAAATCAGAACACTCTCTACGGCGAAAGCTAACAATGAAGTTTTTCAGCCAAAAAACACATTTAACAAAATTTAATCAAATTATGATGTAAGTGTAAAGTTGTGAAAAACTTCAATTTGAAAATAAATATGGCATTAGGACTATTTTTAAACCTACGAGATGTGTCAAACCCTTTATCATCTTCCGGAGTGTATAAGTTATCTTGTTCATGTGGAAAAGTATACATCGGAACCACAAAACGTGGCTTTGATATAAGACACAAAGAACTTATGAGATTTTGTAGATTAGCTCAACCAGCTAGGTATGCTGTGGCTGACCATGCCCTGAATAATCTAAATCATGACATTCAATTTGACAATATGGAAATATTGTCAAGACAAACTCATTATTATGTTCGTTTACAACATGAAGCTATTGAAATAAATTGAAATAAACACCCTAATAATTTTAATAGACAAGAAGAAAATCTCTGTTTAAATAGGTTTTGGCATCTTATAATTAAAAAAAAAAAGCATAATGATACGTCTTAATTTTGATTTTAATTTTTGGTATGTCTAGGTTTTTTGCTGTGTTTTTCATAGACCTTGAAGCAAATGCTTTAACAATTATATGTTAAATTACCACAGCACTATAATTTAACATAAGTAGTTGAAATTTTTATTTATTTTATATTTTATTTTATATATATATATATATATATATATATATATATATATATATATATATATATGTACAGTGTGACCCATTTCAAATGGAAACCTCTCTGTAAAAATGTATTTATAATCCTATGTTAACGCTTTTTTTTAAATGATAAACCATCGAAAACTCCACTTTATGACAAAAATTTAGAGATAAATTTCAATTTTCAAGGCTTTCTATGATTTATTTTCAATGTCAAAATGGACAAATTTGATTAGCGATTTTTTATTGAAATTTTAACTACACCACTGGATTCAGTAACCTCTCATATGGGTAAATCCAAGTTCCATGAAAAAATTTAAAATGACAGACCTATGACAAAATTAATGTAGGCAGTTGTGCGACACATTTTGAATGGAAACACCCTGTAAAAATATGTCTATTATCTGATTTTGACGGGACTTTTTAAAGATACACCATCAAAGACTCCACTTTGTGACAAAATTTAGAGATAAATTTCAATTTTCAAGGCTTTCTATGATTTATTTTCAATGTCGAAAATGGACAAATTTGATTAGCGATTTTTTTATTGAAATTTTAACTACACCACTGGATTCAGTAACCTCTCATATGAGTAAATCCCAAGTTTCATGAAAAAATATTAAGAAATTACAGATTTGTGACAAAATTAGTGAAGGTTCATAGTAACTTTTGCTTGATTTTTTCTAAAAATTGAAGTAGCCCATAAAAAATAAACAAAAGAAAGATAAATTAAGTGAATAGTTCTAATAATTTGACGTTTTACTATAAAATTTGTTTTCCATGGCCCTCTATTATTATCTGCCATTACTCAATAGAAATGTAAATCAAGTAAAAGTTGCTATGATCCTACATTAATTTTGTCACAAATCCGTCATTTTTCAATATTTTTTCATGAAATTTGGTATTTACCCATATGAGAGGCTACTGAATCCAGTGGTGTAGTTAAAATTTCAATTAAAAAATCGCTAATCGAATTTGTCCATTTTCGACATTGAAAATAAATCATAGAAAGCCTTGAAAATTGAAATTTATCTCTAAATTTTTGTCATTAAGTGGAGTTTTCGATGGTTTATCATTTAAAAAAAAAGCGTTAACATAGGATTATAAATACATTTTTTACAGAGAGGTTTCCATTTGAAATGGGTCACACTGTATATATATATATATATATATATATATATATATATATATATATATATATATAAAATTAAAAATTACAAAAAACGTTCTGCATTATACTTTTCATTGTTAATAACACTTCCACTTGTTGATAAAGATATCTCTTTGTTAGATTTAACTGGGTTATTTTATTTTATTTGATGTGATGTTTGGATTTGTGAATGCTTCTATCATTTTCAAATTGCAGTTTTTCACAACTTTACGCTTACATCATAACTCTATTAAATTTTGTTAAATGTGTTTTTTGGCTGACAAATTTCGCCGTAGAGAGTGTTCTGATTTGTCATCTTTAAGGCAGTTTAACAATATTTAATTTTTAATGACCTAGTTATTCTTTACTAAAATTTAATTTTATAGTTGGCTTTATACGTTTCTCAAACTGTTATACTAATAGCAGGCTGATGTTTATGTTTTAACTTTTCAACTTTGACAACATTGTTTACAACATCTTTAACAATTTTTAACAAATATTACTACTGACGAAGATAACTGTAAGTGTTATCGAAATGTTTAGATTGTATAATTTAAAATACACCATTAAAAAAACCCAAAAAATATAAGTATTTTATTATCAGTAGGAATCAGTATAGGAATAATTAACACTAATCTTTTTTTGGTATTTTATGGTGTACAGGGTGTCCTATTTTCGATGTAACTGGGGGATTTTAGGTATTTCTCAAATAATAAATGGTAACCATAGTTGGCTATGACTCCATTAATTAGAGATTTCTTTTACCTTTCTGAAAATATATAGTTTCATATATTTATCTCGGTAAATAAGAAAATTATAAACGATTTTTTGAAAAATACCTCTTGATCAAGTCATCTATGAACCTTTGTTTACTGCACGCATTCGTTGCTAGTTATTTGACATTTCACGCAGTTGTTTCATATAAATAAATGGTGGAAACGTAAATGTGATTAGATTTATGATTTCAAAACTTTGCTTAAATAATTAATTATTCAAGTTAATAACTTTTATGCGATGGCTGTCAATAATACGAAGTATGAAAATTTTGAAAAGTTAGATATGATTGGCATATACTATCAGTGTAATTTTAATGCAGACCAAGCTGCAGAGGCATATTTTAATAGGTAGGTTGTGCGTTTAATACTTTAATAATGCTAGTATTTATAAAAACGCAAAATAATAAAGCTACTTTATTGAAGATTCCCTGAACGAAGACATCCCAACAAGAATATATTCGCCAGATTAAAAGAACATCTATTAACTTGTGGATCTTTTGAGAAGCCTAGGATCAAAAATTATGCAAAAATGAACCAACAAGACGACGAAATAACTGTTTTAACAAGAGTTGAAGAAAATCCTAATACCTCCTGCCGACAAATAGAAACAGAAGTTAGCGTATCTAAATCAAGAGCACAAAAAATCTTAAAAAAATATAATTATACTCCGTACAAAAAAAGAGTAATTCAGCATCTTAATGATTGTGACGTTGAACGGCGAACTATTTTTTGTAATTGGTATTTAGAACAGATTAGACAAAATAGAAATTTTGGGCGCAATATCATTTGGTCTTATGAGAGTCATATTACGAGTGCAGGAATTTTTAATCGCAACAACAATCGATATTGGTCAAAAAATAAAAATTGTATAACATTAGCATGCCAAAATCAAGTTAGATTTGGTTTTAATGTATCATGCTTTACTTTGGGGGGTACATTTGTTTACCACATTTTTAATGGCAACCTTAACGGCGAGAGGTATATGGAAATATTAAACATTTGTCTTCCACAACTGCTAGATGAAATTCCATTAGCGCAGAGGGTAAATGTTTATTTTCAACAAGATGGTGCGCCTAGTCATAATACTGTTTTAGTCCGAGATTACTTAAACTGAAACTTTAACAATCAATGGATTGGCAATAACGGACCTATTAAGTGGCCAGCAAGATCTCCAGAACTTTCGATACTGGATTTCTTTATGTGGGGATTTTTAAAAAATAAAATATATCATACTCGCCATGAAACATACGAACAATTGGTCAATTCAACCAGGGCAGCATTTGAAGATTTAAGGCATACATCTATTCATTTCATTAAGGCAATTGAGTGTATTTCGCGCCGATGTGAAGTTTGTTTACATCATAATGGACATCAGTTTGAACAATACCTAAAATAAGAAGAAACTGATATAAAATAAAAATGTTATTTTTTTCTAAATCAATAAGTTTTTAATATGGCATAAAATGCTATGAGGACATTTTTATCTAGTTTTAAAATAAGTTCTGCGCATAGTAATATACTTCCTTTTGAATATATGAAACTATACTATACATAAGTGATTTGATCAAGAGGTGTTTTTCAAAAAATCGTTTATAATTTTATTTACCGAAATAAATATATGAAACTATATATTTTCAGAAAGCTAAAAGAAATCTCTAATTAATGGAGTCATAGCCAACTATGGTTACCATTAAAAAAAATGTAACTTTGGTCTGTAACTCGGAAACAAATTAAGTTAGAAAAAAATCGAGTACGCCACTAAATTGCACATAAAAAAAGGCACAAAAGATGTTTTTAGCAAAATTTTAAATATTCACAAACAAAAAAGTTACGGGATTTTAAAGAAAACGGCATAAAACGAAAAAGACCCTATATTTCCTAAACGAGTCGAGATATTGAAATGTTCTTTAGATTATTAAATTTGTTTCAAAAATCGGTCCAAGGGCCCCGACCATGATTTTACTCTATCTATTTGGGAAATACCTAAAACCCCCCAATTACATCGAAAATAGGACACCCTGTACATTAAAATTATATGCAAATACACCATAAAAAACCCGAAAAAGATAAGTGTTTTAATATGTGTAATAATGGTGAAAGTTTACATCAGGCCCGGACTGGCACCTTTTGGGGCCCTCGGTCAGACACCCAAAGGGGGCCCCTACCAGGGGGTCTGGGGAGTATGGAAAATTTTGAAATTATGCGACATTTTTTTTTTTAAGAAAAAAGCATTTTGGCTACTTATTGCGTCGGCTTACAAACTCGTTAAGACAACATGTCATATTATTTAAGTGTTGTATGTTTTGGTAAAACATAAACACAGTGTTTTTTCTATCAACTATCAAAATCTTTATTTAAACAAACACTAACATAATCTATTTTTCAAATAAAAATAAAAAAAATAATTCTTAATGTATAATTTTTGTCTAGGACACCCTACTTTAGTTTAGATTGTATTCTAATTGTAACAAAAAGACAAGAAAGAATTCTAATTAACTGTCAAGAATAAGAAACTAGTCAACGAACTAACCCTTTAACTTTTTTCTTAGTTCATTACTAGTTAAAGCTACTGCATCTATAATTTCGTCTTTATCTAAATTATAAAATAAGTCCCTCTCTACATTCATGAGAAGAAGACTTGACAAAAGTCCTTGGCTCATAGCTGACCTGAGTCGGTTTTTAACAATTTTAAGCTTAGAAAATACACGTTCACAAATTACTTGTGTAGATGGAATCGTAAGTATAAACTTGTAAACTATATACAGATTTATGAAGATCCCTGATCGTGTAAGATCAAATAGGATTGAAAAAGCACATGACAAACATTGATAGCATTGTTTCTTATCAGAGCAGTTAACACCTGTAAGTTTGACTGGGGATTTTTTTATCTCTATTGCTGACTCTAGTTCGTCATCTTCACTGTCTGTGATTGCTTCTGCTACTTTGATTTGTCTATCTTCAATGTTATCTTTCCTTATGAAATTGCTGTACTGAGCTGCAAACTGCTTCAATTCTATCAGTAAACTACTTCTGTCAACTTTGCAAAGCTTAGAGACTCTTGAAAGGGCTTCTGCAGGAAATTCATCTAGCTTCAAAATAGCACTAAATTTCTTAGGATGCAACCAGGAACAGTCTTTTAAAATTTCTTTGTTTGGACAAAATCTATCTTCAGTGCTTATCCTAGCACAATCTAAAATATTGAAAAAGATCAGTTTGTAGCTTTGAGCAGTTGATTGTTCAGAACCTTCGTCTTTTGATTTTTCACCAGGCATAGTTTTCTTCTTTGACGTTCTTTTTTTCTTAAAGTCTAATTCAATTTCAATGTCAACCTCGTTAGTTTGTAGCTTCTCATTGAGAGCAATGGCATATTTTTTTGTTTTTGAGTACAAAGCCTCAAAATGTTCATAATTCCTTTTATTTTTCACTTGTTGGAGTAGCATTTGAATCAGATCCCAAGCAATGGAGTAATCAATAGTTTTACTGCAAGTATTATCGTCCACATACTTCCAATCACTTTCCTTCCAGCATTGACCCTTCGTCCAATCTCGCTCTCAATTGTACCATCTGCAGTAAACATTCTACCGAGATATACCAGCTCGTCCACTTGCTCCACTATTTCATCTTGCACCTTGCATCTTTCCACCTTCTCGATTGAACACCACAATCTTAGTTTTGTTCACGTTTACCTTTAGGTCCATGCTCTCACAGACTGTATCAAACTTCCTCAGAGCGGTTTGCAGCTCATCCGCACTGTCACTTAATAAGACTGTGTCATCTGCATATACCAGGAGTCGTACATTTACGTCACCAACCATTACACCATTTGTATCGTTACATGCTTGTCTAAGACATTTATCCATGTATATATTGAACAACCACGGTGACATCACACAGCCTTGTCGCACTCCTTGCTCAATATTAAAGTATTCACTCACACCTCCTCTCACCCTAACACATGCCCGACTACCATTGTATACTGCCCTTATTCCATTTATTAGACCTTTATTTACGCCATATTCATTTAATATTTCCCACATCTTCTCTATTCACTCTGTCATATGCTTTCTCCAGATCTACAAACGCACAGTACAACTTCCTTTTACCTTTAAACACTTTTCGATCACCTGCTGGAGAGCAACCATCTGATCGACAATCCTCTCCTGGCATGAAGCCACCTTGCACATCCCACATCTTAGATTGTGTTTTCTCGTACTCTATCAATCAGTATTCTTCCAAAACTTTACCAGGTACGCTGAGCAAGCTTATTCCTCTGTAGTTCTTACAATCACTCTTGTTCCCCTTACCTTTATACAATGGTACAATGATCGCGCTCTTCCAATCACTCGGCACTTTTCCCACATAAGGCATACATTGAATAATTCACGCAATCTTCGTATAAGCTTTGCACCACCATACTTGAGCATTTCACCAGTGATTTCATCTACGCCTGCTCCCTTGCCGTTTTCAACCTTCCTACCGTTTTTCTACCTCATTTATTCCAATATCCTTCTCAGTTTCATTCATCATTTCTTCTATATTCTCCATTTAACCCTTCAGTCTTACTTTTCCTCCACTGTAATTTCGAAATATTCTTGCCAGCATTTCCTCACTTCACAATCGTCCCATACTATTTCGTTTCTATTTCATCACTCCTGCAGCGTTCTGTTTTGGGCCACGTTTTGTATTTTTGACCCATTTCCAGAAGAGTTTTTTGTTTCCTCAAAATCATTCTGCATTTTTCTCCTTCTACAGCCATCACTTCCTCTTTACTTATTCTCACTGCCTCCTTCGCTTCTTTGTTTCTTAATCTGTACAACTCATACAATCGTTTCTTCTCAGTCTCATTTTTGCAGCAATCATTGCCATGTACGCATTTTTTCTTACTTACTGCCTTTTTACCGACTCATTCCAAAGCACATTTTTCTGTGTACCTAATGACTCTTCCACATATTCGCACGGCACAATTGACAACAGAGTTTTTCAAGCTTATCCATGCACTTTCAACGTCAGTGTCTTTTTTTGTTCGTTCCACACTGTTTCATTCACATTCAACTCTTTATTCACAGCATCTACGTATTTCATTCTCGCACCATTATCCACTAGTTTTTCAACCCTAATTCTGGACGTTCGCACTACGTTTGCCCTTTCCAGACCCACTTTTGCCCTAAACACACTCGATACCACCAAAAGTGGTCCGATCCACACTGCTCCGCGCATTACTTTTGTGTCTTTCACCAGGTTTCTAAGCCGTTCATCATACACTATCAAGTCTATCATACTTTTAGATTCACCTCTTTGCCATGTATACATATGCACATTTTATGTTTAAACCACGTATTGGATACAAACAGGCTTCTCTCCACACAGATGTTCAGCAAGTGTTCACCGTTCTCATTGGTTCTTTGGTCTCCGAACTTTCCTAGAACGCGTTCACTATGTTCTCTCTGTACACCCACCCATCCGTTCATATCCCCAATATAATCACTCTTTCGTTTGGCTTACATACGTTCAACACGTTCTCTACTTCATTCCAGAAGTTCTCACGCTCCTGGTCTCTTTCTCCATTCACCGGTGCATAGCATGCAATAAGAAAAATTCTTCGAAACTCCACTTTCATTCTAACCCATATTACCTGGGAGATACTAATTCGTACTGTTTAACACATCTTTTCGCTCTTTCACTTATGATCACCCCAACTCCTTTTGCACCATGCACCTCCGTCTCAACTCCTGACCATAGTGCCAGGCTGCCATCCTCCATCTCCACAGCATCCTTTCCTTTGCGCTTTGTCTCCGATACACAGAATATCAAGGTGTCTTTGGTACATTACATTCGCAATTTCAAATTCTTTACCATGCATACCTCTAACATTCCACGTACCGACTCGCCATTCATTCCTTGCACAGTCGTCAGCAACGGGGCCTGTCTGTTTCGACCTTGACCGCCCCTTGTAGCCAGGTCGATCCGAGGCAATTGTATTGTTTTTTGAGTAATATCATAGCGAGCAGACCGGTTACTGGCCAAATCGTGCCCCGGACGATGTAGCATTCCCTACTAACGGTATCGTCCTACTACCGTATACCGTATACATCGGAACCACAAAACGTGGCTTTGATACAAGACACAAAGATCATATGAGATTTTGTAGATTAGGTCAACCAGAGAGGTCTGCTGTGGCTGACCATGCCCTGAATAATCTAAATCATGACATTCAATTTGACAATATGGAAATATTGTCAAGACAAACTCATTATTATGTTCGTTTACAACATGAAGCTATTGAAATAAATTGAAATAAACAACCTAATAATTTTAATAAACAAGAAGAAACCCTGTTTAAATAGGTTTTGGCATCTTATAATTAAAAAAAGCATAATGATACGTCTTAATTTTGATTTTAATTTTTGGTATGTCTAGGTTTTTGCTGTGTTTTCCATAGACCTATAACAAATGCTTACAATTATATGTTAAAATTACCACAGCAACTATATATTTTTAACATAAGTAGTTGAAATTAAATTAAAATTAAAACAATTATAAAAACAGTTCTGCATTAACTTTTCATGTTTAAATAGCTTCGCACTTGTATGAAAAATATCTCTTTGTTAGACTTAACGGTTTATTTTATTTTTTTGTATGTGATGTTTGATTTGTGAATGCTTCTATCAATTTCATAATTGAAGATTTTCACAACTTATACGCTTACAATTAACTCATTAAATTTTGTTAAATGTGTTTTGTTGATAAAATTTCATTGTTAGACTTTCGCCGTAAAGAGTGTTCTGATTTGTCATCTTTAAGGCAGTTTAACAATATTTAATTTTAATGACTTTACGTTATTCTTTACTAAAATTTAATTTTATAGTTGGCTTTATACGATTTCAAACTGTTATTACTAATTAGCTAGCTGATGTTTAATGTTTTAACTTTTCAACTTTGACAAATTCATTGTTTAGCAATTCATCTTCAACTAAGTTTTAACAAATATTACTACTGACGAATGACTAACTGTAAGTGTTATCAAACGTTTAGATTGAATATTTAAAATTACCCATTAAAAAACCCAAAAAATATAAGTATTTTATTATCAGTAGGAATCAGTATAGAATAATTAACACTAATCTTTTTGGTTTTTATGGTGTACAGGGTGTCCTATTTTCGATGTAATTGATTTTAGGTATTTTCAAATAATAAATGGTAACCATAGTTGGCTATGACTCCATTAATTAGAGATTTCTTTTAGCTTTCTGAAAATATATAGTTTCATATATTTATCTCGGTAAATAAGAAAATTATAAACGATTTTTGAAAAATACCTCTTGATCAAGTCATCTATGAACCTTTGTTTACTGCACGCATTCGTTGCTAGTTATTTGACATTTCACGCAGTTGTTTCATATAAATAAATGGTGGAAACGTAAATGTGATTAGATTTATTGTTTCAAAACTTTGCTTAAGTAATTAATTATTCAAGTTAATAACTTGTATGCGATGGCTGTCAATAATACGAAGTATGAAAATTTTGAAAAGTTTGATATCATTGGCATATACTATCAGTGTAATTTTAATGCAGACCAAGCTGCAGAGGCATATTTTAATAGGTAGGTTGTGCGTTTAATACTTTAATAATGCTAGTATTTATAAAAACGCAAAATAATAAAGCTACTTTATTGAAGATTCCCTGAACGAAGACATCCCAACAAGAATATATTCGCCAGATTAAAAGAACATCTATTAACTTGTGGATCTTTTGAGAAGCCTAGGAACAAAAATTATGCAAAATGAACCAACAAGATGACGAAATAACTGTTTTAGCAAGAGTTGAAGAAAATCCTAATACCTCCTCCCGACAAATAGAAACAGAAGTTGGCGTATCTAAATCAAGAGTACAAAAATCTTAAAAAATATAATTATACTCCGTACAAAAAGAGTAATTCAGCACCTTAATGATGGTGACTTAGAACGGCGAATTATTTTTTGTAATTGGTATTTAGAACAGATTAGACAAAATAGAAATTTTGGGCGCAATATCATTTGGTCTGATGAGAGTCATATTACGAGTGCAGGAATTTTTAATCACAACAACAATCGATATTGGTCAAAAAATAACAATTGTGTAACATTAGCACACCAAAATCAAGGTAGATTTGGTTTTAATGTATCATGCTTTATTTTGGGGGTAGATTTGTTTACCACATTTTAATGGCAACCTTAACGGCGAGAGGTATATGGAAATATTAAACATTTGTCTTCCACAACTGCTAGATGAAATTCCATTGGCGCAGAGGGTAAATGTTATTTTCAACAAGATGGTGCGCTTAGTCATAATACTGTTTTAGTCCGAGATTACTGTTAGAAATAATGTATTGTTAACGGAATTAAGTATCATGTACGTCACTGTTCTTTAGTACGCCTATGTACTTATGTATTACTGTGTATAACCGTTATGTTATTTTAGTCACTATCGGTTCCTTCTATTTGTTAGTTAAAATGTTAACATGTGCGTTTTTACATTATAATTAAAGCTGTTTATTTCAATACAACAATTACTGGTGTTTTTTATTGCTACCACAATATTCTAATAGGTTATGGGCCCAGTGCAGCAATAAATTGGTGTATTGTTTAAGTGTTTCAAGATTTGTTGATACAGGTAGCTTTAAAGTTTTTTTCATTGTTTGAAGAAATGGATTTCAAAACACAAATAGAGAAACTAGAAGGGGCTAGTAATTGGAACAAGTGGAAGTGTCAAATTGAATTGTTATTAATACATCAAGATGTACACGATTATGTTACAGGTGTACGGAAGCTTCCTGAAACCGATGCAGATCAACGTGAACAACCAGAGTTCATTAAAAAGGTGAAAGAATTCAAAAAATCAGATGCTTTAGCACAGTTGATTATCACAAATGCCTTGAATGATGCAAATTCAGAATTAACTGCTACATGTGGTACCTCTTACGAGACATGGCAAAAACTATGTTGTGTATACGAGCAGACTTCTGGTCAACGCATTGATCGTTTGATGGAGGAATTTTTCAAGATTACAAAAAATCCTGTCGACAATGTAACAACACATGTTGGAAAACTGCAGAAGATTTTTTATGAGCTTAACGATGAGTTCGAGAGACTTGTAAAAGCAAACTGCCTGAGCTTTTGCTCATGAGTCGAGTTATGTCCACATTGCCAATGGAATACTTGAATTTAAAAGCGTGTGGGAATCATTGTGTTGATAGAACAATTAATCTACTACTAGAGGTTAAGATTAATAGAGATGCGGTTACCATGAAAATGTGAAGAACCTGTAGCTTTTGTAGCTCCCAAGGCCTTTACTAAGCAGAACAAAGAAAATCTATGTTCATGCTTCAAATGTCATGAGGTGGTCATTTTGCAAAACATTGCACAAAAGAAACAAACAGCAGGTGAATAAAAGGGAACATCGAGTCAAACCCAGTGGTGATGCATTTATCTGTAGTTCTGATGCAGCAAAAGTAGAGACCTGGTTGGCAGACTCGAACATCGCATATGACAAAGTTTAAAAATGGTTCTTAAAATATGAAGAGTTTATATACCAAAAGAGATTCAAGTGGGGAACAAAGAAATTATCTTGGCACATGGAAGAGGGACCATAAACGTAAAATGATCACAGAACATGGCAGATGGGAAGAAAACCATTTAGATGACGTGTGTTTACTGACATATCGAAAAATCTTTTTTGATAGAAGTCATAAAGAAAGGTTATGAATTCATTGCGATTCTAGTGGCTGCAATTACAAAAAACGGTATAACAAATCACTGGTACTAGAACGCCAATGGGCTGTACTTGCAATATGAGAGCTTGTGCGCCAGAACAAGCGTTGTTAATATGAAAAGATCCCTACAACTGTGGCATGAACGATTGTGTCACCAGAACAAAAATCATGTGAAGAGTTTGCTACAACGCCTGGAATCGAAACACCGACCATTGGAGAGAATTCTGTGAAGGTTGCATCCTAGGAAAACAAAAGAGGGCAACTTTTCATGACAGAAAAATCGTCGAACCTTTCCAGGCGAGCTTATTCATGCAGATGTTTCCGATGGAAAGTATATCAATTGCAAGTCAAAATACTTTTTATGCTTAAAAGATGATTTTTCAAAGTTTCGAAGTGTTCTTTCTCCAACAGAAGAACGAGGTAGAGATTGTTGAAGACCTTCATAAATGAGTGTAAGACAGCAGATATCAAAGTTAAAAGTTTTATGAGTGATGGAGGAATGGAATTTAATAACAGGAGGTTAAAAACTCTTTCAAGAAAATGGTATTAACCTTTGCATTTGCATGCCCTACACACCAGAACAGAAGTGCGCTGGCGAAAACAGGACACTAGTGGAAAGTGCGAACCATTATTCATTAGGAATTTACCTAAGAAACTGTGGGCAGAAGCCATAAATACGGTAGTTTTCTGAATAGAACAGGACCGACATCGGTGAAGGATAAGTCTCCTTATGAATTATGGAACAATTAAATATACAGCACTTGATAACTTGAAAGTTTTTGGAACGGCATGTTATGTACATGTACCCAAGGTAAGAAGACAAAATGGGACAAGAAAAGCACTCATGGGTATCTTGTGGGTTATTGTGATGAAAAGATGGTTATCGTATGGCTTCGAAAGAGGACAAAGTTCTTAGAAGCCGAGATGTAGTGTTCAAAAATGAAGAACTTAATGTAACTGTTAATGACCATAAGGTCGACTACAAATGTCTAAGTGCAGTGAAAAATTGACAGCTGTGTTTTCAGGAATTTTTCAGAACGAATGAGAAATTACAAGAAGCAATCAATTCTACAGACGCACAGCGCAAGAACTGGATGAGGTTGCTGAAGAACATAGAGATGTACAAGCAGAAGATATGGACGGTTATGGCAAATGGTGACAGCGAGACCATTACAGCTGCTGCTAGAGGGACTCTCAGCGATGAACTAACTGAAGACATCGATTATAAAAGGTATTCTTTACGACAAAGAAAAATCCCTGTAGCTTTTAAAGATTATGAATTGTTTTATGCCTCAGTAAATTCAAATGCACTAACTTTGAGGAAGCTAGAAAATCTGATTATGCAGCCGAGTGGGAAGAGGCAATCGTATTGAATTAGAGTCTCTAATTAAAAATAAGACGTGGAACTAGTAGATAGGCCTCCTAACACCAATATTGTTCAAAACAAATGGGTATTTAAAATAAAGTACAATAGTGACAAAAGCAAAAATTTAAAGCTAGGTTGGTTGCAAGGGTTTTACCCAACAACAAGGTGTTGACTTTATAGAATCTTTTTCACCAGTTATAAGATTTAGTACTTTAAGATTGTTATTAGTCATAGCTGTAAAGTGTGATATGCAGATTGATCACCTTGATGTTGAAACTGCCTTTTGCATGGTATTCTAGATGACACGATATATGGAACAACCTGAAGGGCATGTTGAAAATGAGAACAAAGTTTGTTTGTTGAAAAAGCAATATCTTAAAACAATTCAAGGTGTGGTATAAAAAGGTAGAGGAAATATTAATTAGGTTTAACTTTAAAAATCCAAATTTGAACCATGTGTTTACTTAAAAATTGTGTTTGTATAACCATTATTGCTATGTATGTAGATGATATCCTGATATTTTCTAATTCTCATACAGAAATAGAAAAGATAAAAATTCTACTGGCAAAAGAATTTAACGTTAACGATCTTGGACCAGTAACATTTTTTCTAGGTATTGATATCAAACAGGAAAAGGGCAAAATAGAAATTAGTCAGAAGGGATATATTAGATATATATTGGACAAGTTTGGCATGAAGGACGCTAATCCTGTGCTAACACCTTTGATTCAAGGCAACAAATCATCTCATGACGGTGATGGTGCAGTTAATAATGTCCCATATCAAAATTTGATAGGGTCACTTATGTATCTGGCGGTCTGCACAAGACCGGATATTGCTTATCGTAAGTCACCTGAGTCAGTTCAATTCATGTTTACGAATGAACACTGGCTGATGGCAAAACGCCTGTTGAGATATTTAAAGGGGACAAGTGACTTAGCGCTATGTTTTAAAGCTGAAAATTATGATATTGTAGATATGCCGACGCCGATTGGGGTGGTGATGGGACTGATCAAAATCTTATTCGGGTTACTATTTTGATTGCAAATTCCGTTGTTTCTTGAATCAAAAAACAAAGGTCAGTTATCTATCTACCACTGAGGCGGAGTACGTCGCATTTCAGAAGCAGGAAAGAAGCCCTGTTCTTGAAGGGTTTCAAAAGAAATCGTTAGTGTAGACAAGCCTGTCTGCATACAATGACAACCAAGGCGCTATCAAGTTGGTGGAGAACCCTATTTATCATAAAGAACAAAGCATATTGATATTAGATTATCATTTTATAAGAGAATGTTCAACCAACAAATCCATTCTAGTACGATATACGCCTAGTGCAAATATGTTAGCAGATTTTGTACAAAACCCTTAAGTAGAAAAACACCTGAACTGTATGAGGGGCATAGGTATCATTACTATTTAGATGTTTTATTTAATGTAACTTTGTAAATTATTGTAATATTTCCGTTACCAATAAGGGAAAGTGTTAGAAATAATGTATTGTTAACGGAATTAAGTATCATGTACGCACTGTTCTTTAGTACGCCTATGTACTTATGTATTACTGTGTATAACCGTTATGTTATTTTAGTCACTATCGGTTCCTTCTATTTGTTAGTTAAAATGTTAACATGTGCGTTTTTACATTATAATTAAAGCTGTTTATTTCAATACAACAAGGCTACTGGTGTTTTATTGCTACCACAATATTCTAATAATTACTTACGAAACTTTAACAATCAATGGATTGGCAATAACGTACCTATTAAGTGGCCAGCAAGATCTCCAGATCTTTCAATACTGGATTTCTTTATGTGATTTTTAAAAAATAAAATATCATACTCGCCAGAAACATACGAACAATTGGTCAATTCAACCAGGGCAGCATTTGAAGATTTAAGGCATGCATCTATTCATTTCATTAAGGCAATTGAGTGTATTTCGCGCCGATGTGAAGTTTGTTTACATCATAATGGACATCAATTTGAACAATACCTACCTAAAATAAGAAAAACTGATATAAAATAAAAATGTTTTATTTTTTCTAAATCAATAAGTTTTTAATATGGCATAAAATACTATGAGGACATTTTATCTAGTTTTAAAATAAGTTCTGCATAGTAATATACTTCCTTTTGAATATATGAAACTATACTATACATAAGTGATTTGATCAAGAGGTGTTTTTCAAAAATCGTTTATAATTTTATTTGCCGAGATAAATATATGAAACTATATATTTTCAGAAAGCTAAAAGAAATCTCTAATTAATGGAGTCATAGCCAACTTTGGTTACCATTTAAAAAATGCAACTTTGGTTTGTAACTCGAAACAAATTAAGTTAGAAAAAATCGAGTACGCCACTAAATTGCACATAAAAAAGGCACAAAAGATGTTTTTAGCAAAATTTTAAATATTCACAAACAAAAAGTTACGGGATTTTAAAGAAAACGGCATAAAACGAAAAACACCCTATATTTCCCAAACGAGTCGAGATATTGAAATGTTCTTTAGATTATTAAATTTGTTTCAAAATCGGTCCAAGGGTCCCGACCATGATTTTACTCTATCTATTTGGGAAATACCTAAAACCCCCAATTACATCGAAAATACGACACCCTGTACATTACAATTATATACAAATACACCATAAAAACCCGAAAAAGATAAGTGCTTTAATATGTGTAATAAAAAGTTTACATCAGGCCCGGACTGGCTCCTTCTGGGGCCCTCGGCCAGACACCCAAAGGGGGCTCCTACCAGGGGGTCTGGGGGGTATGGAAAATTTTGAAATTATGCTCCATTTTTTTTAAGAAAAAGCATTTTGGCTACTTATTGCGTCGGTTTACAAACTCGTTAAGACAACACGTCATATTATTTAAGTGCTGTATGTTTTGGTAAAATATGCTATGGTAAAACATAAACACAGTGTTTTTTTTATCAAAATCTTTATTTAAACAAACACTAACATAATCTATTTTTCAAATAAAAATTAAAAAAAATAATTCTTAATGTATCATTTTTGTCTAGGACACCCTACTTTAGTTTAGATTGTATTCTAATTGTAACAAAAAGGCAAGAAAAAATTCTAATCAACTGTCAAGAATAAGAAACTATTCAACGAACTAACCCTTTAATTTTTTGTTAGTTCATTACTAGTTAAAGCTATTGCATCTATAATTTCGTCTTTATCTAAATTATAAAATAAGTCCTCTCTACATTCATGAGAAGAAGACTTGACAAAAGTCCTTGGCTCATAGCTGACCTGAGTCGGTTCTTAACAATTTTAAGCTTAGAAAATACACGCTCACAAGTTACATGTGTAGATGGAATCGTAAGTATAAACTTGTAAACTATATACAGATTTATGAAGATCCCTGATCGTAAGATCAAATAGAATTGAAAAAGTACATGACAAACATTGATAGCATTGTTTTTTATCAGAGCAGTTAACACCTGTAAGTTTGACTGGGGATTTTTTACCTCTATTGCTGACTCTAGTTCGTCATCTTCACTGTCTGTGATTACTTCTGCTACTTTGATTTGTCTATCTTCAATGTTATCTTTCCTTATGAAATTGCTGTACTGAGCTGCAAACTGCTTCAATTCTATCAGTAAACTACTTCTGTCAACTTTGCAAAGCTTAGAGACGCTTGAAAGGGCTTCTGCAGGAAATTCATCTAGCTTCAAAATAGCACTAAATTTCTTAGGATCCAACCAGGAACAGTCTTGTAAAATTTCTTTGTTTGGACAAAATCTATCTTCAGTGCTTATCCTAGCACAATCTAAAATATTGAAAAAGATCAGTTTGTAGCTTTGAGCAGTTGATTGTTCAGAACCTTCGTCTTTTGATTTTTCACCAGGCATAGTTTTCTTTTTTGACGTTCTTTTTTTCTTAAAGTCTAATTCAATTTCAATGTCAACCTCGTTAGTTTGTAGCTTCTCATTGAGAGCAATGGCATATTTTTTTGTTTTTGAGTACAAAGCCTCAAAATGTTCATCATTCCTTTTATTTTTCACTTGTTGGAGTAGCGTTTGAATCAGATCCCAAGCAATGGAGTAATCAATAGTTTTACTTTGCAAGTACTTGGAAACAGGAGAAGTAACTAAAAATAGATCTAGTAATACAATAGACATGAATAGATTCTCAAATCTAGCCCACTGACTTATCAAATTCCTTGCTGTAAATTTTGATTTACAGTCAAAACTTCCAACTGATATATTTTGTAAAACCGACATGAGATTAAATAATTTTGCAGTGTTTTCATTTTGTTCACAGTTCAAAAACTCTTCATCAACAACTGATGAAAGAGCTTTGTGTTTGCTCCACCATCTCGTCGCTCCTATCTTATGTAACTTATATAGCTTGTCATGTGCAGAGTGTCTTTTCTTCGTTTCTCTTTCCCATTCTGCCAATCATTTGTGTGACAAATTTAGAAATACCGTCGTTTCTTCAACCAAACCAAATAAGTTTTCTGCTTCCAGGCTTGCAAGCCGTTGTAACATCCTTTGATGTTGTTAGCTCCGTCAAAAGAACAAGCAATAATATTTGATGTAGCAATGCCATGTTTTGCTAGAGTTGATTTCACAAGCTCATACAAAGCTAGTCCACTTGAATCATCAACTACTGTTGTCTCTAAAAGTCGTTCATATACTTTTCCTTGCACTACATAACGAATACATATAGCTAACTGGTCCATTACAGCAATGTCCTGAGTACTGTCTACCATAATGCTGTAATTTATGCTGTTTTTTAAGTCGTTCAAAATCATTGTACGGCCTACAGAACTGATTACTTTGATTAACTTATTGATAAAAGTTTTTGATAAAAATGTCAGTAAAGAGCCTCGACCAATACGCCTGTCACTGTCAGTCTTCTTTCCTCTGGCTTTTCTTTGGTTTATTAATTTTTGGCGGTGCTTTTTGCTTTCTACAATACTCATAGCATTGCAAGTTCAAGGAAATTACCGTGGTTTTCTACAGAGCCAAGCGTATACGCTCCTTCTGCTTTATCACCTCTGTAGGCGATGTCTTGCCTTCCGATAAATAACACGTCAATTAATCGTTGTACAACCAGTCTTCTAGTGTGAACTTCTTTTCACGCTTTTTTCTTTGGTTTTCGGCCAACAGAGTTGAAATGTCAAAACCTTTTTGACTTTGAAACGCTGCTGTCACTGCCAGTTCATGGTAACGAGAATTTTCATGAATCTCAATAGCTTTGTAAACGTGCTTGGGAGAAACATCGTGACCAATAATAAAGGAGGAGTCTCTATGGTCTTTACCACCAAACGCCATACAACAAGAGCAGTATACTTTGTTTAGATGGATTGAGTATGACAATCATTTCCTATGTACTTTATCACCGTTTGGAAGATGTCGGTAGTACAGTTTAGAAGGCTCAAATGGCAATTTAGAACCTTTTCCTTCTTGTATTTGGATTGGGTGCTTCTCCATAAAAGCTTTTTTTATTCCGATCGGGTCATTTTCGTTGGGGCATATAAAACACCCAAGCTGTTCCACCGCTGCCGCAGCATTAGATGTCTCCAGCACATCCTCTTCATCGGTGTTTAAGTCGGAGCTCGAGCTGTCTTCTGATGAGTTGCTGCCGAGATCAACAGATGCTAATGCTGATGGACGTTCTAAAAAAGGTTTATCGTCGGCAGTTGTGATTTGTTCCTTTTCAACACTATAAGACGAAGACTGAATTATTGAAGGAGGTGACTCTGGGTGTTCAATCTCTGTAAAAAAAAACATACCTAGTTGCGCAGTAGCTAAAATAATGTAATAAAACATGAAGCATGAAGTTAAACAGTTTAGTTGTTTCAAAAAGAAATCTTCCCAATGTCATCAGTCATCACTTAAGTTCGTCATAGTGATGGATGGACGTTTTTAGCCTGAGTATTTTTGAAACTCAAAACCGGTAGCATTTTATAAGTGATTGCGATTAGGAATTATGTTGACGTATAACAAGGTAACTTAACGTAAACCTTTTTTTATATTTATAATGGTGAGATACAAACATAAAGTTAAAACTTCTATTTTGTTTATTTTACAAATCTCAAGTTTCGCAACATTTAAAAAAGTTACTTTACTGTAGGAAACTCATGGGTTAATATTTATGTCATGACAAAAATGCATCAACAAGACATAGTAAAATTATCTTTTTAACTTGAAAAGACAATACAAACTCTTCTTTTCTCTAATATTTTTTGTAATCTTATAAAAATTTCGAAATTCGGGTTCTAAAAATGTTAATATTTTGTAATCATTTAAAAATGGGGATGGTTTAGAGTGCTAACCTGTTTTGACCTTACTGACTGCAATAAATCAACAAAACACGGGCAAGTGACTATATTGAGACAATTGTCGTAGTTGATTTTTTTTCTTCTTCTAAGAACAACAGTTAATTTGGTTACGTTTTAAGTCAATTTACCAGTTAATTTTAATTTAGTTTAATTTAAAAAAAACTTAAATACCAAAAAAAGTGGTAATTTTTCATTAAAGATTTACTTTGACTTTGTTTGATTTTTATCAAACACATAAGATCTATAGTTTTATTATAATGTATTAAAGTAGTATGATAATGATTTGTTTTAAAACATTATACGTCACGTCCACATAAAATTGTAATAAAAAAATAATAATTTTACTTTGCATGCTTAATAGTGTACAACACTTACTGTTTTCACAATTAGTTAACTTTAGTAATTGGTTATTTCTTACCTTCATTATTTTCATTTCCTTCGTCTTGAACTTCTTCCTGCGCAGAGACATATTCTAAACCTGATTTGAGTTTGAGATTGCAACCATGCAGTTAACGATTTAGCACAAACACGACCCGTCTTCTCTTTTTTTCTTTTATCATTTCTTTTTTTAGCTCCACTTTGATAACTACGTTTCATGGCGTCGTCGTTAAAATAAGCACAATATGCGAGTCACAACTTAATTTCAGCCACAGGCAGCCTATATTTTTCCACAGGAGTCAGGACCCTGTGTGGCGACGTTCTGCTAGTACTTGATTAGCTCAACTAATTTGCTTTGTTTTGTTTTGGTATGATGTCGCAGTGGCGGCAGGGGAGGGGAAGCGATGAGTCATATACACACACTGATCTGGACAGTGTCGTCTCACTGCCTGGCGCGGCACTCGGGCCCCGCAACGCCTATCTCCCTACTACGCGACGACTACTCCCCTTTATCCCCTCGCATTGGCTGAGTTTGTATTTGAAAAAGATTCAAGATTGTAGGTGTATGATACGTAAAACATACAACATGAATTTTTTATACTGTTTTGTATTTAAAAAGACAAAATATGTATTAAAATTTATAACAAATGGTATATAGTAATTTTTATTTGGGCCATTTGGGGCCCCCTGGTCAGGGGGCCCTCGGCGATCGCCGACCTGGCCAGTCCGGGCCTGGTTTGGGTTTTCATACTATAGGAATAAAATTCTGCTTTTTCTCACTAACCCTTCATAAGACTCCAGATGGATGAATGAAGATAATGCTAATATGGACAAACACAGTTTTCTAGCATGTAAATATTTCAAAATAGCAGTAAATTTATTTCATTAATAACTTAACAAAGAGTATGCTAAAGCACAATATAAATACATTAGATATAAAAGCATACAAATCTTTTTATAGCCTTAGTGTAAAATTCAGTAAAATTGTACATACATTGTAACATTTTATAGTTTTTAATTCAAATTAACAATAAACGTAAATCTTACTGTATATAAAAATCAAACATTTTCTTTTTTTTTTCTTATCTAACAATAATAAAAAAAATTAAAATAATAATGGAGGCAAAATGGAGATTGTACTTTTAATGTTGGGCCACTTCAATAATGTATGTACCAAACAGGTCAATCCATATTAAAAATTAATCAATCTTGATAAAAGAAAAGTGTATATCTCTATTACCTACATATGTTCATTTAAAATAGCACTTTAAAGCAAATATTAAACTTTAACAAGTCTTATTGATTTTATCCAAGATTCTTTAATTGCTCATCAATTTTATTACAAATTTCTTTTCGTATGTCTGGATCATCCATTATTATAATTTTACCCGCCTCTTTTGACCCAAACGAAAATATTTTCTTTTTCTTTGGTTCATTAATGTTTAGTGCAACACCTTTTGCAACAATTGTAGGAGGAGGTTTAATTTCAGTCAATGTATATGACCACTCAATCTAAAATTAAATTTTTGGAAGTATGTTTAAATACATATAAAATTACAATATTTACCTGCCATCCTCCGAAAATATCATTATGATTGATATATGCAATGCGTTTATCTGTTAACAACAACACTTCTTTCTTAGGCACTATAACGAAATGTGCACAGTATATATCAGTATGAGAATATTTGCCCTTCTCCAATTCCATTAAAAGCTTATTTCCGATCGCATCAGAAATATTGTATGCTTGAATTAATCCATCAGACTGAATAAAACGAGGTGGACGTAATCTATTAGTTTCTTCTCCTACTTCTGTCACTCTACAATTACAAGTAATAAATAACACAACTGTATTTCATTATTCAAACCTTTTAACTGCATCCAGTGAACCACTTGCAAAATCAATTACACCAGCTGTAGGTCTAGCAACGAGCCCAACAGCTCCTTTTCCAATACCTTTAAAGAAACCTTCAATACCTTCTTCTTTTGCTCCACTAATTGGCTTAGTAAATATGCCAGTAACGCCATCAAATATACCCTATATAGCAAAATGCCAATGAATAATTCAATACAACATCCATTAATTTACCATGACCAAACCTTTCCCGCCTCTCGCAATTCCTTCTTGAACAGTAGCAGGTTTTTTATTAATTTGATCGCGACGCTTATTTTGGTACTCTTCATCGAAAGTTAATGCCGCTATACCTTTTCCAAGTGCCCCTGTTATACGTGAAACAGCACCAGCTGCTCCTCCAACTGTATGACCAAACAAGCTTCGAACACCCAGCACTAATCCTTCAGCAAATTCACCAGGTCCTTGAATCGCACCCTACCAAACATCACGATGTAGTGTAAAGAAATTATCTTATTACAATATACCTGGAAAGGTTCATAAAAAAGATCTTCCACACCTTTCGTAATGCCTAAGACAAGACCATATGGATTTCCTAATACATCAAGACCTAATACTAGTACGTATAACTGTTTTACTGCTTGACCTACATAATGAGATGTTGCTTCACTTATTAATTGTTTCTGTGTGAGGAAAGTGTATTCTCGTTCAAAATATGCTAACCTATAAGAGACAATCATTTTAAAGATGGACCAAAAATCATTAAAAAGTGTCGTCATCGTCAGTAAATATGAAAGTTTCCATATTTACTGATGATGACAACTGTAATCGCGTTAAATGTATAAATTTTTTGTTATATTATCCTATAAAAAGCTAAGTAGTTTTAATTTTTATTTTAATTATGAATTGTATCCGCATTTATAATTTTTTTAAAACAAAAAGGTACAAATGTGTATATGGCACATAAACATCTTTAAATTTTATTTTGTCATTTTTACATAGTTTTCTAAAATAAACTAAAAAAAAGAACGCAATTTCATTCAACCTAGGTACTCATGGATTAATTTTTTCCAAACTAGATATCTTAAATTTCTAATTCATTTTAATATTGTACGTCCCTAAGTATTGACTTTATCACACAATAGACAAACGGAGAAATAGGGAAAGGTGACAACCACTTACGGTAGTGAATATTTGCATTAAATAGGCAACCTATTATACACATTGCAATTTACTAAATCTGATCGATGTCGTCGTATGGAACGTCACAATACATATGATAAGCAACCATCAGCTTAATGACGTTCATTCGTACTTGCCACGCTCGTGACGTTTTCAGGGAGCCACAAAGTTATTCCGAAAAAGGTGTTTATAAACGGATCGTAATGAGTACAGTTACACATTACGTAAGATGTTTAATTTTTGATTCTGTACATTTTTATTTGAACTATTCTTAATATAATTAGAAATCTATTTACATGATTTAAATAATTTGGTCCTTATGAATAATTTTAACAAATATATCTTATGCACTGCACATTCACTGTTATATATATTGCTGGTAATACATATAATATTAATATAATAATATTATAATATAAAGGTACCATTATGAAATAACTACATAAATAAAAATCTCAATCATTGCAATTTCTTTCACACACGAAAAAGTCAAGCCCTTTTCATGTTGACAATTTTTATGTTAATATCTAAATTAAAGTAAAATTATTGGTTCGTTTCTTATTTTATTTCATGCAATTTATTAAATATTAAGTATTACCTACATTTATAATCCATACTTCGCACCTTTTTAAGTCTTTTTGGGGAAATCGAAATAATTTTAATTCTTTATTGTCTCTCTTACTTAAAACAACAATTAAAATACTGACACATATTTCCAGAAACCAAGGTAGACATTGCTACAGACTCAATACAAAAATAACACACAAACTCTCGCTACAACTCGTCCACTTTACACACTTGTCAATGCCTATATCAATGATTTTAACACACTAAAAGTCAATGCCTATGTATGTAGGTAGTCATACATTAAATTAAAATTCAACCAATTATAAATAATATTCCTTCCTTTAAAGAAATATATCTTTTATGTTTTATGTATTACATACATACATACATTGGTGAAATTTAAGTCTTCCGGATTGGAATGAAAATATGTACAAAAATAATAATTAAAAAATGCCGCAGAGAACTCCTCAACTCAAATTCATTAATGTTGCTTAACCATTGACTTTAACACACTATAAAGTCAATGACTTAACGTATATCAAAACATAGAGATAAAATTGCAGGTGTTGTTTTACAACAGCACTGCTCTTGGTGACGTATTTAGAATGTAGGATGGGCGTTTGCGTAAAAATGACGTATATAACGAGCGTGGCACCGTGAAGATTTGGTGGCCCAGCTCCATATTAACACATTTCCAGCTCCATTTATATGTCGCCAATTTATGAGCCTACACCGTTTGTCTGTTGTGTGTTCAAATCAATGCCCTAAGGCAGAAATATCATACATTAGGATATAAATTCCTGTTTCACTGCAATATGAAGTCCAGATAGAAAACCCAGTTTAGCTTAACCGCCACTTCGGAAGAAAAATACTGCAAGTGTTTGATTAACAGCACTTTTCCGTTTGATAATAAATTTTCTAATCATCTGAATGAATTAAGAACTTAATTTTTATCCAGCCCGCCTGTCAAGTTGTAAATGCAAAATATTTACGCAACGAGTAAGTCTCCTGCTTCAAATTCTTGAAGATTAAACATCCACCAGACCTCTGACACAATTTATTTAAATAAAATACATTCTCCTGTGCACGATTCGCCGCCGAAACACTTATAAAGTGTCCCGTCAATCTTTGATCCCGCCAGAGAATATCCATGAGTCGTTCTGAACATATTCTGGTAGTCAGATATTTAGATTAGTACTGATTAATTATTTATTAAAGAAAGCCCCCAAATTAATTTTCAATCCGAGTGTAAATCCTTTCTGTTAAAAAAATACAATTGTTCAGTTAAACTATCATTTAATCACACCAAATAAATAGATGTGCGTAATCCATCACGCGCCCTAAAAATATTTTATTAAAAGCGAAAATAAACTCGTTTTGAAAACAGGCCCATCTAACAACCACAAAAGCATTATTTTCAGTTAACAATTCGTATTGCACATAATTACATAATTATTACACTTCAGTTAATACAGTTAAGGAGAATTCTGTAAGTATTTTAATTAGGTTTTTCTGATTAAGAACTTTGAAAGTGTCTTTAAATTAAACTATACTAAAAATGATCTAAGAATAAAGCGAATGATTAGATAGGGAATATTTGACCTTCGTGTTGATTGGTTAAAACAAGAGAGCGCTAAAGAAACAATTTTAGCAAAGAAGTTCAAAAATAGCAATGTTACCAGTTGTAAAAAATTCATTCTTATGAAGTAATTATCATGTCTTATATGTCATTAAGCACCAACATTCTAATAAGGTATTTTATTTCATTCTGCTAAATTTAAAAACGATGCATCGAAAAATTTCAAAATATTGTAACGAACCCTTTAAATCTAGTTGTATTTGCGAAACATAAGCGGCGGCGGTTTCTCCGTTGTTTATTTGTTTTGTCGATTTCTCCCGTGCGTACGGCAAAATGAATTCTGATGCAAATTCTTCAGAAATTTTATGGAAATCTACAGAAGCGTGTGCTAAATTAATACCTAGAAAGAGTGGGGAAAGGCATCAAACACAATTCAGCCATTTTTGTGAATGGTAAGTTGAAAATAATGTTGACAAAATTACGGAAGAAGTTATGTTATGTTGGCTTATTTTTTTGATCTGGTAAGAATGCGAATGGTTATATTGACTCTTTTAATTATAAATTAACGTTTTTAGTCTAAGAAAATAAGTACATCCTCTTTGTGGCCGAAATACTCGATGATTAAATTAACATTAGTTGCGAATGAAAATCTGGACATATTCCGCTTTCCTATACTTGTAGCATTCTTAAAAAAAACAATTAGTTGGTTATGAACCCAAACAATCTAAAACATTAACCCAAGGAAAAATCTATCGATTTATTAAAAAGGCTTGTAATGACAAATCTCCTGGAAAAAGTAAGACAAAATTTCAAATAAAACAATAAAATTAACGGGTTTTTTTTTATTTACAACTTATAGCTATGATTGTAATAGCGGCCGGTTTCAGACGAGAAGCATTATATAATATTTCACTAGACGATTATCAAGAAACTGAAACGCAGTTAGTTATTATGATTCCCTGCACTAAGACAAATCAAAGAACCTTCACTGTAATAAACGAAGTAGAGGGGATTAACTATTTGCAATTATTCAGAAAATACGTGCCACTGAGACCAAAGTGTTAAACCACAGAATGTTGTTTTTGGGATACATAAATTCAAAATGTACCATTCAAAGGGTAGGAATCCACAGAGTTGGAGGAATTCCAAAACAAATTGCACTGTTTTTGGGTCTTCAAGACTGACAGATACACTGGTCATTCATTTCGACGAAGTTCTGCAACGCTTTTGGCCAATGCTAGTGCTGATTTAGCAGTACTAAAAAGATATGGAGGTTGGAAGAGTGCGTTGGTGGCTGAAAAATACATAGAACACTCCTTAGAAAGCTAAAATAAAATTGCCAGGATGATTCTGAACAGAGAAACCTTTGTTGAAGTGTTGCAGCAGCAAAACAAAGAAGTTACTAATAAAACTAGTCATAGTAACACCATTTCTTCTAAGATCAATTATCCTCCAGTAACTATTGAGGGCGATGATTAATTTTGTTTCGTAGTAACACTGCCGTTTTTTTCGTTTTACCGGACTGAAACTGGGACGTAAAGTAGTAAAATCAGATGCAGTATGAAATAAACTTTTTTTTAGTACGCAGGTATTATAAATGACCATTAAAACATGCTGGAGTGTGACAATTACTGCACGGCGTGTTTTTGCTTTCAATTATTTTAAAATTTAAATTTATTTAAATGGTAATCATTCTAAGAAAACATCCTTTCATTCGTACTAAAAAAATAGTGTATAAAACTCGTGTATAAGCGCGTTTAAAGCACTTACAACATTAAAGAAAACTCGTTTTCTTCAAACTTGTTGCTTATACACTCGTATTATAATATACTATTATAAACGGCAGTCTATTATTGATAAGGGTTGTAGTTCATTACTAAATTAATTACCGTAACAATTTTACCACCGCTTTCAGTTTTTATTTTATTTTCAATGTTTGTGATTAATTTACTTAATTTAATAACCAGATCGTTATTTTCCTAACGCAAGGTTTTGGCGACGCTTGGTATTTCAGAGATTAATTTACTTTCCACGAGTACACGTATCAGTACAGTAATCGTAAAAATTTCAGAAGTAGA
Organism: Vesta saturnalis; assembly: GCA_036346205.1. Taxonomy (NCBI): domain Eukaryota; kingdom Metazoa; phylum Arthropoda; class Insecta; order Coleoptera; family Lampyridae; genus Vesta; species Vesta saturnalis. The sequence goes on from JARFJB010000749.1 coordinate 269,453, forward strand.
TTTTTCGACTTCTATGATTAGGAGTAGGAAAAGTAGAACAAAAATTCCGTCGGTCTAATTGAACCGATTTAAGCAAATTTATACAATGTTTTATAAATTTGATACCAACGATTGTTGTTAACACGTTTCTCTTTTTATTGACAATTGCCATTTAAACGTATTAATGAGGTTAACTTATTGTTCAAGATCAAACTCTTGATATAAAAGTGCGAACCATCGAAAAAATGCTTAAAATGGTCATTTAAGGCAGTTATAACATCTAGGTCAAGTCAATGCAAATTTTTCATAGCGCTTTATTACTCTGAGACAATGGAAATGTAATCCTATTCCAGAAGTTACCAAACGTTTTCAACGAACTCAGTTCGGTACTGAATTCAATATTCCGGTATCTCAAATACTTTTCCAAATATTAAATTTAGAAATTATCAAATTTTATCTTTTTGATAAGGCCAGATTTTTTTTTATACTTTCGTTACGGCGGTATTCGAAGTTCGTTTTTTAAAAAGATTTTGAGGCAATGTATTATTTTGGGGTCTAAATACGCAAATAGCCACCTATTATAATAGATTAAATAATGCGGAATTGATTACCACTTTCATCATCACTTTCTACTAATTATCCCATTAGGGATAATGCATTCCTATATAATATTTGAATGTACGTTATGTTCTGCATGTACAATTAATGTCACTATTAGTAAACAATAAAAACTGGTTTATGCATATCAATTCCTTTTTAATTACCAATTAATGATTTCGTTGTTGTACATTTCAAAATAAATGAATTATATTAAGTAATAAACCTCTGCATCCACACACAAAAAAAACTTTGCAACATAGTTAAAATTAAAAATCGTTCAAAACGTTTTATAACTTCTGGAATAGAATTAAAATTCCATTGTGTTTACCTCTCGCGAGCGGTCTTAAGTCAGTGAGCAGGTAATTTACGCTTTCACTTAAATCGCGTACGTTTCTATTGAAACCCAAACGTTAGAAAGAAACGGCTGTATATTCCCAATGTCTCAGAGTAATAAAGCGTTAAGCCGAAATAGAAAATCTTTATTTTTACAGACTATAGTATATATAATTTTACGTTGGTAAGTAAAATACTTACCGGCGAGTTGGGCCTCGCAACCAGTAAACATATCCTACTGTCTTGGAAACAGATATGGTAAATAAACGAAAAAGTTCAATCGTGCAAAAAAATGTTTAACGTGGTGCATGTTTGTATTTTGTTTAAATATAAGGTGGATATGCTTGTTACGCGACCGCCCACAGTTCTCGACCATTCTCGCACAAAATCACTAACAATAGTAAAGTAATCCCTAAATTAAGCACCGTATTCCTAATAAATTTGAGAATGAAAGTTGTTTGTGGCGCCTGAGTCTTTGGTTGCAAAACTGTAAAATTTGTAGTGCAAATCACCGTCGGAAATAGTAAACAAAATATAAATATGCCGGTTTTTCATGATTCCAATTGTTAGTAGCATTGTACATTTATAGATCTTCATGAAAACATTATAAAATGCCAAAATTAGCGCCAATTTATCTTTAAGATTATCTTTAAAGTTAACGGGGCAGAGAAAATCTGCTGCACATATGCCTTTATTTCTTAAAAGACATAACTATCATATTTTAGCGTAGAACTATGTAGAGGTATGTTAATAAACTGTCCAGTTTTGGACTACTTATTTTCAGATGCTTGATACGTTATTGTACATACTGTATGCACTGTGGTCGACAAAGGGTTTTAAGGTTTTCCAACGTCCTGCTTTCGAAAGTCATGTATTTCATATGCCTTTTGTATGTGTAACAACCCTTTTTGAGTTGTATTAAAATATACCGTAATTTAGGTCTTTCGTTCATTCAGTTATAAATATAAGAAAAATTTTAATTATTTTTGCATTATAGCTATGAGGTAGGCAACTTAATTTTTATTTTGATGTAACTTAAGTTTATACTCCCACTTTAAATTTTCTTCTGAACATTTTATTCGCGCAACGCGTCATCACCAGATATTCCAAAGCGTCCATTTTTTCACTTCCTGATGAATGTTGTGAGATGCAGAAAGCTTTTTTGGGTTTTCCACCTAAATTTAGTGAAAGTGCCATTAATTTGATGGTAAGATAATTTAACTCGTAATACTAAAAATTAAAACATTTGCTCTTTTCAGGCACTTTCTTTTCTTTTATTTTTACTTTGATTTACACTTAGTTACATTTTATGTACGGATTTAATTTTACTGTTGCGTACGCTTTCATTTTATGATTGCAATTTTTATTTGAAAATTTCAAGAAAATGCATTAAACGGATTATTCCATTTCATGAAGATAAATTTATAAGAAATAAAATTCCAGTTTGGGCGTGGTTGACAACATAAAAGCATTGTTATTGCAATATATTGAGCAACATTGACACAAGGATTACGTCACCTTGGTTTGCAATTCTGCATTATTTTTTTATAATACCAGGGGTTCTCAAGAAGATTATATTTTGTAACAGGTATTTAATGTTTAATGATTTTTAGTAATTTAAGGCTATTTTTAAGATATATTTTATTTAACCCTATCATTTTAACTGTTAATAAACATAGTTGTATATTTTTTATTATTTTACATTTTGATAAATTGTTTGTGTAGAACTCGGTTTAGTTATTCCGAGCATTATTAAAAATAACTTGGCGTCCGAGATCATTTTTATTAGTATTACATTGCATTTTTTTTATATTGATGTTCAGCCTAGCAGAAATTGTGGTAATTAAACAAATCGAAAGAATGAACCACCCTACGTTAAACTACCGACTGGGACAAAGGCATTATTTTTGGTGAATGGTTTGTATCTCCAGTTAGTTTAACGATTTGTTTTGGAGAACGATTTAACTTATTACATTTATTTATTATTAAATTTATTATACCATTTACACCACTAACATTATATATGTTCGAAAAAAGGCCTAGTTCTCGAATAATTGAAGAGATATTATCCTCAAGAACGTTATCTTTAATTACAGATGCTATCTTGAAAAAAAAACTGTACAAACAAAAAAATGGAAATCAAAAGTTTCGTCAGCCCTGAAGACAGAAAACAAAAGAAATTTTTTTCAATATTCCGAAATACCCTCAAACCTTGAAATCCGGGAAAACAAAATCAGTGTTAGACAGGCCAGCAGACTAATAAGGAATTTGGCGTACCAAAAACTACTATTCTGGATCCACTTAGTGCCATAAAATCCTAGTAAAACTAGACCAGGACCGCTGTTAACCTGGAAACGAGAGAAACAAATTGATGACTGGCTGGTCAACATAGTAAAATGTGGATTTCCGGTGAACAAAACTGATTTGTTAGATATAGTCGAAATAATATTAATAGATAACGGGAATACAATGTTTTTTACGAATGATCGACCTGTGGAAAAGTGGTACTCCAACTTTTTAAGAAGACACTCAGAAAACCCACTTAGAGAAGTAAAGGGTACAAAACATCGAGCCGACGTTAGAGAATACAAAATACGTTCGTAGTTTCAAGACTACTCCGAAACCAATAATTTAACGGACATCGTTGAGAACCCAGACAGAATAATGAATAGCGATAAACTAGAATGACCCTCTGTCCTAAGTCTGGAGAGATTTTAGCAGACTGGAAGAACTTATGTCATAAAGAAGGGCAATGAAAAAGAAAATGTTATAATTGTGATCGTTTTGCCGGCGGTAAAGTATGTCCACCGCTTATCGCATTCCCGTCCAGAACCGTTGTGAAAAATATGCCAACTGAATGGGTTTTAGGTAAATCTGAATCTTGTTGGATGAAAAGGGACGCTTTCTACGAATATGTATCGAATTATTTGAATAGATGGTATCCCATGACATTGGTTTTAAGTGAGCTTTGCGATAAGAATGGAATTGTTCTTTATGCGTTGCCGGCTGACGGATATACTCCAACCGGCTAATGACAGTGTTTTCAAGCCACTCAAAAAACAGTGGAAGAATACTGTAGTAAAATTGCAGGCAAAGCCAGAAAAAAAGTCTGCTACAAAAACTAATTTTTGGTAAGTGTTTCATGAAACACTCTCAAAAGTCATATAAGGAACGTGTTTAAAAAATGCGGACTTTCCATTAAATCCTGAAAATGTTGCCTTTACTAAATGCGAAAAACAATTTGGAGAACCAAGATGCTTCAATCAGCTGAAAAAGTTGTCGAACGAATGGAAAAGAAATTATACAGCTACGGAATCAATACTAGTTATCCAAAATGAAATCAATTTCTTAAGAGGGACGGAAGAGACAAACTCTGCATACCGTTGATCTTCAACCTAAAGTCATTGATGCAAGATTCAACATTTCTAAAACTGAAGCTAATAATGTTGAATCTACAGAAGAAATAAGTTCTGAGTTAACATCCATTAATTATATAGATGACGATTTAGTTGTACCTAAAATAAATATTCAGTCAGTGATAATTCCGTTTAATGAAACAGGTAATCCAAAATATTCGAAGCGAATATTCTTGGCAATAACTCTGAATTAGACCAAAAGGCTTTAACTGCATCAAACCTGCTCACGTCTATGCAATGTTCTTCGCTATGCGATTTGAGAAATGCTGGCAGTATTATTTTCAACCTGGTGATAATCCTATGATTACGACTTCTTTAAATATAGAAAACCCATGCTATGGAATCTCTGCCAAATGAATCAAAATGTTGTAATCCTAATTTTGGTAGCCTGGACAGACTTTCTACATCAAAAGACGCATTCGAATTACATCTACATTACCCGAATCCTGAGGTTCTGAACAAATCAGATGTGTGGAAACGTTAAAATGCTATGAAAGATGAACAAAAAAGAATAAAATTAGAAAAGGAAAAGATAACGGGAGAAGAAAGGAATATTAAAGCGAAAAAAAAAAACAGAAACTGTCTCAAAGAAAAAAAACAAATGAGGGTTTTGCTACCAAAGCTCCCAGTCAAAGAAAAGGCGACACTAAATACAATCAATGACCTTAAGAAAAAAATGACTGTGTTGCCTGTGAAGAAGTATTAGACAGTGATACTGACAATGAAGAAAATAAAAACATTGGGTACGATTAGTGCCCAATTGGTACCATTTTGGTTGCAGTAAGGACTATAAACGTCATTTTGTTAAAACAATACATGAATAAATGCCTATAGTTGCAAATCTAAACCTTTGATACCTGGTACTGTATAGGACAGTTTTCAGTTTTGTACTTTTATCAGTATCTACATACATCCTTTTGAAACCTACGTAGGTACTTAAATTTTGTACATACATGATCTAATAAGCAGTTACTTTTTTATATTTTTGACTTTATATTATATACCTACGTAAATAAATACCTATGTACCAACCAATTAGGTACCTAGGCATAGCTATACCTACCTACCTACCCATTACTTAGTGGTCGAAAAATGGGCTAGTTCCGATCGGTAGCGCAAGACTAAGCCGATAACCGGTGTAATAACGATCGGTGACTGACGCGGTACGGTCGAAAACCAGTAAAAGTGACATGTTTTCACTTTTCTTCTTTGGGATATTTTTGATAAAATACACATTTTAAGACTTTTGCATGAATCCCTATATTATGTAGTTTAGAACATACCCTTCACGTAAACATAACATTTAATAGTTTAATTAGGGTTGAGATTTTTATAATAAATCGGCTTAGGTGGTCGACAACCCGCACATTCGCTCTAAGTAGGGTAAATTTTTTGGGTTAAATTAGTCACTGAATTTTTTTAAGCTTGATTACAGTTAACGAAATAATTTTAATCAATTGGGAACCTATTTCTGAGGTAGTGGCGTGAGTAGATGTTTCTCTTACACTTTTTTAAGAACAAAGTTACGAGGCGTGTTTTTTAAGTAAGGGCGGTTTAAAAATTTTCAAAAACCAAATTTATTTTCAGATTCTATATACTTTTCCCTATTTTTCAACACTGCAACCAAGTTTGTTTAAAGACTTATTATACCTTACAACAAAGTTTAGAATACCCTTTTCATAGCAAACTTGCCGCCGCCGCCAGCTCCAATAACCAAGACTTCACGGTAGTTTTCACTTCTTCGTCATCGTTGTAGTGGTTGCCGCCGTGGTGATGTTTGAGATGGCGGAAAAAATAATAAACCGCTCTTCGCAACATCATGGCTGTAGGGTGGGTGGTGTAAAACTTCTCAACCAAAGTAATGGACGTTTGCACGGTCACCTTTGAAGTCTCTCACCCACTTACGCACTTTGCCTTCACTCATGGCATTAGCACCGTAAACTTCACAAATCGGTCGGTGAATGTTTACTGTCTGCTGCAGACAAAACCGTATCACTGACCGAACCTAGCACGGGGCGGGCGATTCAATGATCTTGAACATTTTAAAAACATAGAACAGACCGTAGAGGTTAGGTACAGAGCTGCAACAAGCAATGCCGGGGCTCGTTGCGGCGCGCATGCGAACTACTAGTGCGTACAACAAAACAGCCCTTACTTAAAAAACACGCCTCGTATTTAGTTAATTTGCAAAATGAATTATGCGTTAGGAGGGCATTTTTTAAAATGTAAGTGGCGCCCAACATAATGTTGGATTAAAATTTTTTAATTAAATTTCATTACACTTATTTGCCAATCATAGAGGAACATGATATAATCATTTTAAAACCTCGTAGGTATTTAAATTTTGTACATACATGATCTAATAAGCTTTTCTATATTTTTGAATTTATTTTATATACCTTAAAGGGTTATTTCTTGGCCTATTTTCAAAATATTCTTAGAATAGGCCAAGAAATAACCCCTTCAATTTTTGCTGCATGTTTACCTAACACTGTATATACTCTTCCATCTTATTTTGCATTACAGCAGGCCATGATATTTTTCAATAGTGGTTTTCCCATTTGTCAAAATGACAAGTTAATTTGACGCTGTCCTCTGAAAAATAATCTAGCTGTGTTGCCTACTTAAGTATCACATATGATGATCAAGTCCCATCTTGAATTAATAACAGTGTGTTTAGAAGTTTTCGCAAAGAGTATAAAGTTGCAAATTTTAAGGTGCTATAAGCACTTTAAAAATAGTGCAACAGGGTTAAAGTAATGTAGTGGTGTTGGATATATTTCAGGTGTTGGATATATTTTAAACTCATACCAGATGTGATTGTTAAAACTCGTAGAATTGTAGAGCTTAAAGCGCAAATACCGCCCCTTTGTCTTGAACTCAAACAGGTAAACATTTTTGCAATGACAACCAATTATAGACAACTAATAAAATAACTTAATTTTAACTGGATCGAATCCGCATTCCAAAGCAAAAAAAAAGCAAATAAATAACTAGCTCTAATTTGTAATCGAAATTCTGAATGAAATACGGTTTCTTTTCTCAAATAAATAAAACACATTTTAGTAGTTAAAGAAAGAAAGGTTAAGTCGTTAGGGGAAACCCGGGCGTTTCTGTAAAATTGTAACAATTGAATTGACAGTAAATGAATTAAGTCAATAAATAAGCTATTTCAGTTTTTAGTAGAAAATTAAACATGCTAAATTGAATAGATCCTCATAGTTTTAATTTATATAATTAGTATCCCTCACTTCTTTACAATATTCATTTTATAAATAAAAAATGTAGCTATTTAAGGAAAATTTAGTTTTACTAAAAGTCCACATTATCATTGAAGTACAATACCTTCTTTTATTCTCAAATAATAAAACAAGAAACCAGGTAAAGGAAAAGGGAAAGCGGGTAGGCGCGTCACCAGCAATTGTAAATTGAAAATTTTAATAATAAAAATTTAAAATAGTAAATATGAATATATGAATCGAGTAAATTAAATAGAGTTGCATAGTTTCAAGTTAAATAATTAACATACTTCACTTCCTTTTCAATATGCGTTTAATAAATAAGAAATTTAAAGAAGTTTTACTCTAAAAGTTTACTTTTTTCGATTGAATTCAAATACCTTTTATTTTCAAAACAATAAAACAAGAAATCGGGTAAATTGTAAATTTTTTTGTAATAAAAATGTAAACATAAAAGATTATCGTACTTTTTAAGTTAAATAATTAGCTTTATTTCGGTGCTTTCAGTTAAATACATGTTAAATGACAACTTCTAAATCAATCAAATAAGGGTAAGCATTTGAACAGGTTTTTATACCCAGCGGTTTGAATATTAATAATAAACAAAGATAATGATAATTTAGGATTTAGGATTGCTACATTATTTACGAAAAATACGGCTCTATTAAACCCATGTGATTGTTAACACTTTAACTTAAAAAAATTATAAAGCAAATAAACCTTTTGTCTAAGGATTGGACACGAACAGGTAAACATTTTTGCAATAACAATGAATCACAGATAACTAATAAAATATTTATTTAAGTTGTCACTGCTCGCGACAATAATAAAACTGATTTGATAAATAAATATTAAATGACATTGAAATAACTATAACTTGAAAAGCTAAAAAAAAAATAAATATTAATTGAATCATTTGGTCGCTAATAAATACGGAGAATATAGAAGAAATGATGAATGAAACTGAGAAGGATATTGGAATAAATGAGGTAGAGAAAACGGTAGGAAGGTTGAAAAAAGGCAAGGGGGCAGGCGTAGATGAAATCACTGGTGAAACGCTCAAGTATGGTGGTGCAAAGCTTATACGAAGATTGTGTGAATTATTCAATGTATGCCTTATGTGGAAAAGTGCCGAGTGATTGGAAGAGCGCGATCATTGTACCATTGTATAAGGATAAGGGAACAAGAGTGATTGTAAGAACTACAGAGGAATAAGCTTGCTCAGCGTGCCTGGTAAAGTATTTGGAAGAATACTGATTGATAGAGTACGAGAAACTACACAAAGTAAGATGTGGGATGTGCAAGGCGGCTTCATGTGTCGATCAGATGGTTGCTCTCCAGCAGGTGATCGAAAAGTGTTTAATGGTAAAAAGGAAACTGTACAGTGCGTTTGTAGATCTGGAGAAAGCATATGACAGAGTGAATAGGGAGAAGCTGTGGGAAATATTAAATGAATATGGTCTAAATAAAGGTCTAATAAATGGAATTACAACGGTAGTCGGGCATGTGTTAGGGTGAGAGGAGGTGTGAGTGAATACTTTAATATTGAGCAAGGAGTGCGACAAGGCTGTGTGATGTCACCGTGGTTGTTCAATGTATACATGGATAAATGTCCTAGACAAGCATGTGCCGATACAAATGGTGTAATGGTTGGTGACGTAAATGTACGACTTCTGGTGGTATGCAGATGACACAGTCTTATTAAGTGACAGTGCGGATGAGCTGCAAACCGCTCTGAGGAAGTTTGATACAGTCTGTGAGAGCATGGACCTAAAAAACGTGAACAAAACTAAGATTGTGGTGTTCAATCGGGAAGGTGGAAAGGAGAGTAGAGTATTTACTCTGCAAGATGAAATTGTGGAGCAAGTGGCCTAGCTGGTATATCTCGGTAGAATGTTTACTGCAGGTGGTACAATTGAGAGCGAGATTGGACGAAGGGTCAATGCTGGAAGGAAAGTGATTGGAAGTATGTGGACGATAATGAGAAATGAAAGCATGAGCCTAGCTGCGAAACGAGCAATCTACAATGGTGTATTCGTCCCGTCAGTACTGCATGGAAGTGAGACATGTGTATGTCAAAAAAAGCACGAAAGAAAATAAATGCCGTGGGGATGAGATTCCTGAGAAGCGCATGTGGTAAAACGAAAAGGGACAAGATAAAAAATGAATGCATAATGACGGAGTGTAGTGAGGAAAAGACGATGATGGATAGATATAAAAGTTGTACATTACGTTGGTTTGGTCACATTGAGAGAATGAACAACGCAAGATTAACGAAACAAATATATGTGGGCGAGGTTAGGAGAAAGGCCTGGTAGGTCGCGTAAAACTTGGCTGAATGTAGTAGAATCTATGATAAAGGAAAGGAAGATAAAGAGTTTTAAAAACGAAAGGGCATGTCAGAGACTATGTATGAATCTTGCGGAAGCTAGGGAGGTATGCGGAGATAGGAAAGCATCGAGAAAGATTGTGAATGAAAAATAAATAAGAGGCAGGATTGTTTTGCCTATCCCGCAAGGGAATGGCGTGAAGGTTAAGTATGTAAGTAAGTATGTAATAAATACCTATGTACCAACCAATGAAGTACCTAGGCATAGCTATACCTACCTACCTACCCATTACTTAGTGGTCGAAAAATTGGCTAGTTCCGATCGGAAGTGCAAGACTATGCCGATACCCGGTGTAATAATGGTCGGTGACTGACGCTGTACGGTCGAAAACCAGTATAAGTGACATGTTTTCACTTTTATTCTTTGGGATATTTTTGATAAAATACACATTTTAAGACTTTTGCATGAATCCCTATATTATGTAGTTTAGAACATACCCGATAACATTTAATAGTTTAATTAGGGTTAAGATTTTTATAATAAATCGGCTTAGGTGGTCGACAACCGGCACATTCGCTCTAAGTAGGGTAATTTGTTTGGGTTAAATTACTTATTGAATTTTTTTAAAGCTTGATTACAGATAACGAAATAATTTTAATCAATTCGGAACCTATTTCTGAGGCAATGACGTGAGTAGATGTTTCTCTTACACTTTTTTAAGAACAAAGTTACGAGGCGTGTTTTTTAAATAAGGCCGGTTTAAAAATTTTCAAAAATCAAATTTATTTTCAGATTCTATATACTTTTCCCTATTTTTCAACACTGCAGCCAAGTTTGTTCTACACTTATCTCATACCTTACAAGAAAGTTTAGAATACCCTCTTCATAGCAAACTTGCAGCCGCCGCCGGCTCCAATAACCAAGAGTTCACGGTAGTTTTCATTTCTTCGTCATCGTTGTAGTGGTTTCCGCCGAGGTGATGTTTGAGATGGCAGAAAAAATAATAAACCGCTCTGCGCAAGATCAGGGCTATAGGGTGGGTGGTGTAAAACTTCTCAACCAAAGTCATGGACGTTTGCACGGTCACCTTTGAAGTCTCTCACCCACTTACGCACTTTGCCTTCACTCATGGCATTAGCACCGTAAACTTCACAAATCGGTCGGTGAATGTTTACTGTCTGCTGCAGACAAAACCGTACCACTGACCGAACCTAGCACGGGGCGGGCGATTAAATGATCTTGAACATTTTAAAAACACAGAACAGGCCGTACAGGTTAGCTACAGAGCTGCAACAAGCAATGCCGGGGCTCGTTGCGGCGCGCATGCGAACTACTAGTGCATACAACAAAACAGCCCTTACTTAAAAAACACGCCTCGTATTTAGTTAATTTGCAAAATGAATTATGCGTTAGGAGGGCATTTTTTAAAATGTAAGTGGCGCCCAACATAATGTTGGATTAAAATTTTTTAATTAAATTTCATTACACTTATTTGCCAACCATAGAGGAACACGATATAATCATTTTTAAAACTAAATTATAGCATATACAGTGCAACACATTTAAAAGTGTAACCCTATAACAAACATTAGTCTTTTTGTTTTGTTAGTACTTTGAAATAATTTTATTAAAAATTATTATTCATAAAAAAGGTATGTTTTTGTTTGTAAAATGAGTTTTGTTTTCTGAATTGCTTAGACAATCTTCGTTGCCACAGGGTTTTCCGTTACCGCTATTAAGCATATTATCTGGACTGACCACCTACGAGTGCAGTCAAACTTTCCGAAAATCTAAACCCCCAGAGGCCAATTACGTTACCAATCAGTTGGATTGGATGTTCCCTTCCAGAATAAGAAGCTATCAATTTTTTGATTTAATCTTTAATAGCCTGCCAGTCTCAGTACCTACTTCCCTTAGGATTTTTTTATTTTTAAATTTGACATTGATTCAATTTATCCTAATGCATACCTACCTAAACACAACATCTTGCATATCAGTAAGTGTAACTCCTAAACCTTGCAAAAGAACATTTAAAAAGTTAGGGGCTCCCTGAGGCGCCCCACTCCCAGTTTGCAATGAAAAACTAACGTGTACTTTAAGTGGTGAGAAATGTAGTAAATCGTAAAAGTTCTTTTGTTCTTGTAAAGATTTTGTTGCGACAAGAGACAGAAGAGGTTGATCCGTAAGTTTCATATCTTCCAAAAACTGTTCTTTCTACAATCTTAATATGAACAACATATTGAAAAAAATCAAAACGTACTTCTTCAGCTTCCGAATATTCATTGGGTTGTAAAATTCCAACAACTGCATTTACAAAACCTAAATCAACTTTAACATGAAATTCTTGAATCAAAACTTTAAAATATTTGAATTGAGTTATTTGACTACGGCTAGAACAACGCTGGACAATACTTAATTCGGCAAATGGTTTAAGAACTGAAAAACTGAGTATAGTAAATAAATAAATACGAGTAACGGTTACTTACCATCACTAGTCACACTTTTAGGAGGTGGTACCGGAGCCAGAACAACAGGGAAAATACAGTCGGTCATTTGATTGTCAATTTGAAGTCGATTAATTTTAGCATGTAACTGTAGCTGTTGTGGACTAGTTTTAAGTTGAAACCATACGCCAGTTTGAAAACTTCTTCTAAGTCTAAGCTTATGTGGTCTTAACATAAATCCTGTATCAAAATCAACCTCTGTTTTGTTATCAACTATAACATGTCCCGATATAGTAGATGAAACTTGACGTTGGTTTAAAAAGTTTTGATAAGCATTTTCAATGATTACACTTTCTTTCATTCCTAATTCTTTATAACGCCTCGTATGCATTTTACATGTTTCCCAAGTAATACCACTACTCGCAATACCGGCATATAAAATTTCTTCTCGAGTAATATTATTAACTAATGATATTCCCAAACCATGAATTAAAACATTAATCTCTTGATCAATAGCTTCAAATTGTTTGGCACTCTGCACATTTTCAGCAACTGATTTATCAAGGGTAAAAAGTAAAATACGTTGTAATCCGTCCAAAAATGACACCCAATACACTTGCATATTGTCAGTAGGAGAAAACTCACCAACACCATCCTTACGTAAATCATTTTCCATTTCTTTTTTACGACCAATATCCCATACAAGAATTTTTGGACCTGACGGGTTCTCCCAAGCATAAAGAGTCGTATGTCCTGGATGAAGTCGTTTTACTTGCACCGTCTCTTTTTCCCATACAGACATTATGTCTTTAGTGTGATTAACAACAAGGGCAGGTGCCATTCCAGGTTCGTAATTGTACAAGTTAATATAAACACCACCTTCAGTCATGTGGGTATCTACGTTAACGCCTCCATATTTATTTGGTAATTTTAGAAGCGTTGTATGTGTTTCAGTGTATAAAAATGGGGAAGACACTTCCCGAGTACCGCATACTCTTAACTTCAGTAGTTTATCTTCACGTTCACTCCTAGGCCAGAAAGGCACGCACAATTTCGCTGAAACTTGTATCCAGCTATCTGCAGGGCGATCAAACTCTTGACATTCAATATCAAAGGGTGCATTATTTACGATAACATAATAAGGCGTGAATGTTATTTGCTTTGTCAATCCATTATATGTCAACTGATTGTGTACACCAATCTGCAAAAAACATTAGTACATTAACTGGTTAACAATTTTTTAAAAATTCACCTGATAAATAACGTTATTAAATTTACAAGCAACAAACCCAGATGATCCAGCAACATCGAGAGAAAATTTATCACACCATTCTCCTTGCTCGATTCGTATTGATGCCTTCTTTTTTCCAAAGAAATTTTTTGCATTAAACGAAAATAGAACAGGCCCTTTGAAATTGGCTGGATGATGAAGTACATTCATGTTATCGTTAGAAGACTAAAAAAAACTAAAGTAAATGCAATGGTAAAATCTAAATAAAACACTTCACACTTGAAATGAAAATCAAAAGGACATGCTGTTAATATACACAGAAATAAAAACTTCAGTTATATTAGTACCTTTGTGGGACTTCCTGAAGATTCTTTCTCTGATTTTTTAGATTTCTGAAAAATTATTATTGTTTAATTTTTGAGTATAATAATAAAAACATTCTTAAACCAAGGAGTATATAATAAGAAGAGGCGCAACGGTATAGGATTTTGTGTAATAGGCGTATTTTGGGTTGCCTAATCGAATTTTCTCTAATAAATCATAAACGGGTGGTTACGGAAAATAGTTTGCTTTAGCAAGTAGATGAAAAACAAGATTTGGTTTACCTGCTGGGTGCTTCATTGATGCTATGTTGCTGAATATGCTTTCTGCGATACTTGTGATTTATTTCAGTCAGCTAACTAATCAAACATTTTGACGTAATTATACAATTTAAGTGCATATTAGCACCTCGTGTTTACTTTATTACAGGTATTAAAAATATAATTGTGTTTTTCCTGCTTATTGGAAAATTAATAAAAATACTTATCTGTATAAATTACGATTATATAATAATAAAAATAATTTATTTCCCACAGGAATACAGAATTACACGTTATAATTACTAAATGAATTTGTACAAGCACACCACTAATGAAAAATAGAAATAACAAATAAAAAATAATTGCTGCACTGTTTACTAAAACAAATGAAATTAGCAAAATATATAAAGGCAATACGAAATATAATATAACCTTCGCAAAAGTTTAATTTAGAACAGTTCAGGTAAAAGGTAATTCAATACAAATGCATGCACAAGGAAAGTGTTTAAAATGAACAACATATATAGAAAAACCAGTTTACGCAGAATTGTTAACTACTTGAAAATTCGTCTGATAACATACAGGGAGATTGGTCGAAACCATTCATTAGAAGTATTAGGAGTTCCAGCCATGGTTGATTTCTGAAAGTTTGTATCTGGACTAAGTGATTCATATTCTATTTAAGGAAAATATTTTCATGATGACTACACTTCCGGTTATACCGGAAGTAGCCATCAACTTTGTTATTTTAAATGGAATCGTACCCTTTTTATGGCATATTCGAATTGTACTCGCCATTTAAGTAGAAATTTTATCAATGTTCCCTATACTTAAATTTAATAGTTTTTGAGATTTAAATTTATTTCGAAAATTATTGGTTGAACACTATGACATTTGACAATGCCTACTGGCGCCATTTTTAGTACGAAGCAAGTAATATTGACGTTATGCATAGGGGTATCCTTAAGCTTTACGCTGATGCTTCCGGTACTGCCAAATTATCTACAGGGTGTTCAAAATGTGACTTCCATCTTTTGAAAATAAAAACCATAAAAACTTAACTTTTTCAAATACAATGCCCAATATTTTCTTCCTTTAACGGATGCAGAATAAAATCTAAGGATTGCGCCTCTTCTTTATTATATACTCCTTGCTTAAACATTAGATAGGTGTAATTATCATGAAATAATTTTCTATACGAGCAGATGTAAAAGGTTGTGCACAAACTGAATTTAATACTTACGAGTGTTTAGGGCAAAACACAATATCGTACGCTATGAAACCAATCCACTTTAGATACAAACTCCTAGAATCAATTATCAATAAACATGACTTAAACAAGGCGACTGGCTCTAGCTATAATCCTTAAAAAATGCTCCCCTGAGTTAGTACCTGTATTCTTCAAACTCTTTTTGATCTCCATGTCATCTGGAGAGTTTTCCTCATCGTGGAAGTTGGCAAATGTTCCACGTGATAAAACTGATCCCTCAAACTATCAACCAATAGCTATCAATTTCACTTTATCCAAAATTATAGAAAAAGCCATCAACCATTAACTACTTGTGTTCTTCAAGTCCAATAAACTTCTCAGCGATCAGGGTTCAGACAGAGTCATTTCACGAGTGAACTTCTAACAACAAACAAAATACACCCACGTACCACAAAAATTTAGAACACCGTCCCTGTGTTTTTTAATTTTGTGTGGTATGTGGGTATATTTTGTTTGTAACAGATCCTGCCACAGTTCAAGTGTTCCGGGATTATTCAAGTATTCTCCTTTCATGTCACCCCACATTAGAAAGGTCAGGTGAAACAGTAGTAGTAGCTTTAGGTATTTCAAAGGCTTTTGACCAGGTTTGGCACAAATTCTCAATTGCCACCTCACCTCGTTCGGCTTATCCGATACGCTCATCAATTGGATCTCCAGCATTCTTGACAAAAAATGTATAGGGTAACGGGTGGGAATACCGACCATGCGGTTAATACCGGCCGCCCGATTGTCTAAGACGGTTTAACGGAGCACCTAATGCGACTACGTCAGTTTTTATAACCAATAACAGATTACCTTGATTCAGTCTTACACCGCACTAGAGTGCACGTTTGTGATTTTATGTACCAAAATACTAAAATATACTTGATGTAAATTTTCGACGACTTCAAAGGTAAAGAAAACATATCACGAATATAGTATAGATTTTTTTTATTCATTTGGCAGCTAGGAGTGTCTTAATTAATATGCAACAAAAAAATATTATATTATTTATTACCTAGTTGAGTGTTGTCCGCTTCTTCTTTTTGTGTTACACATGGAGGTAAAACCGGCCACGATTTCGACGGCCGGCGTTACCACCATAATTATTGTTTGGGCAATGCCGGCCACCATTTCGCAGCCGGAATTACCACAATAATTATTGTTAAGGTAAAGTACATAAAAAATATTTAAATGACAAGGCAGTATAAACGTATTTCAAATAGAGCATCTTGGACCGAAAAATATCTGAAAGCAGCATTAGATGCAATTGCTGGAGGAGAAAAAATACGCCAAGTTGGTTTCAGGATCGTCTTAAAGATAAAAACACTACACAAACTGTAGGAAGGAAAGCTGTATTTTCAGTAGAGCAAGAAAAAGAGCTTGTTGCAGAAATAATAAATTTGTCGAAAATATTTTATGGTTTATCTAGCAACGAAATTAATCAATGTGCATTTAGTTATGCAGAAAAAAAATCATATTAAAAACCCATTCGTCAAAGAAAATAAAGCAACCGGTAGAGATTGGTTCGAAAGACGAAAACGAAACCCCGAAATTTCTATTAGAAAACCACAACTCACAAGCATTAATAGGCTTACAGCGTTTAACAGGGATCCTCCCATGGGAAGATATAAAACTATCCTCGAACAGAATTTTTAACGCTGACGAAACGGCAATAACAAATGTACAAACATCTGGTAAAATACCAGCTCAAAAAGGTCAATGACAAGTTGGGTTTATAACGAGCGCCGAAAGGGGACGAACCACCACAGTAATGTGTTCCTTTAGGGCTTCAGGGTATGGGTGTTCCTCTAATGGCTGAATAAATGAGTCTGTATTTATGGACTGGCTGTCACACTTTCAACATAATGTTAAGTCCTCAAGAGACGATCCTGTATTATTCATCGCCGATAATCACGTTAGTCATTGCACATTAAAAGCATATAACTTTTGTCGCGAGAATGGGATTATTACTTTGACGATTCCGCCCCATAGTTTACACAGCATTCAGCCACTGGATGTGACACTTTATAAACCTCTGAAAACGGCACACAATGTGGAATGCGATAAATACTTAGAGTCCCCATTGTGAAAAAATCACAACAAAAGAAACAGCAGAAATTTTTAACAAGGCTTATAGTAGAATAGCCACTCTAGAAAAATCTATCAAATGGTTTGAAACTACGGGCATTTATCCCATAAACCCAGACGTATTTTCGGAAGATGACTTCGTTACCGCTGAAAATATAAGGAGTCTTCAAAATACGATACCTACACAAAACGAAAACGAAATCCTCGAGAGGACTGGAGAAAAAAACGAGATTTCTTTTCGTGATATTTTAAATATGCCTAGTTGTAGCAAGGCTCAGTTACATGTCGTGGAGAGTGCTAATAGAAAACAGCACGCTGAGATTTTTACCTCAACTCCAAACAAAGAACAACTTGAAGAAAAGGAAAATAGAACACGAGAAAAGCGAGGCAAGGAAAATATAAAAAACCAAGAAAAAACAACAAACTAAACGAGTTTTAGATGTCAATGGCCTTACCAAAAGCATTATTTACAGTGATAACAAGAAATGTAAGGTTGACATGCGCCATCCAAATATCAATAGAACATGTAAATCTTTTTTCAAGACAAAAAAACGTCATGGAGAGTGATGACAGCGAATCTGTAGATGAATCCAGTTCTGATGTTGGTGCAGAGGAAGAAGTGTGTCTTGTTTGCGGTGAATTCGGCAAAAATGAAATTTGGATCAGGTGCACTTTCTGTTGTCAATGGGCACAAATGCAGAAAAGAAAGACATATTGCCGCAATTACCTTCAATGTGTTGGTAATTTCGGCAAAAGCTCAAGCTTTTCTTTGTGAATATAAAAAAAATGTGTTAACTTTTTTTAATTAAAATAAACGTTTTTCTGTTGTAACATCTCTAAATGACATATTTTGGTGTGTTTTTTTGTGCATTTCTGGAGATTAAAATTGGTCGTCATTCACCCAGTTACCCTACGTGTTGTCGTCGATGGCTTCTTTTCGAAAGAAACTACTATTAACGCGGGCGTACCCCAAGGATCAGTGATAGCTCCCACACTTTTCCTGCTATACATAAAAGATCTCATTTCTTCAACGCCTAACCTGATCCATTACTTTACAGACAACAGCACTCTACATTGTGGTTCTTTTCAGTTTTCCCACAACAATAAGTCTAGTCAGGACGTTAAAGTGAAAATGGTAGCATTAATCAACAGAGACTTAGAACGTATCCTTGAATGGGGAAGGAATAATCTACTCACGTTCAATGCCGGCAAAACCCAGAGTTGCCTTGTGTCCGCCAAGAAAGACCGATCATTTCCTGCTGTAAATACAAATGGCTTAGATCTCGAGTTTTCAAACTCTATTTCTATGTTAGGGATATCCGTATGGTCGAACCTTTCATGAGTCGACCATCTTTCGTCAGCCAGCAAAACAGCTGCCCGTAAACTGGGCTTTCTATACAGATCTAAACAGTACTTCACTTGCCTTGGGAATTAATGTGGTCTGGTTTCGTCTTTGTACGATCAAGTATCGTACTTCATGTCTGATGCTTAAACCCAGGATCCGTCTACCTCCTTCCGTGGTTTCGGAGTTGTCTATATCAGCATCGGAATCTTCTGTCTGAGCCGTTAGGTTCCCTTGAAGAAGGCGCCTTCTGTTACATTTAGGACAACCAGCAAATCGGGACTCGGCCGATTTGGACAGGATTTCCACAATCTGTCATCTTCGTTGGACTGACATGATGCTAGAGCACACTTCCCTGCACATATGCCGCTCCATAATGAAATAAAATATTATTTCCAATATTTCAGATAAACTCAAATTGCGGCGCAATTTGTTGTTCATGTCCGTATAGTGGAAAATTTGGTTGCCTGGTCGGACAGATCGGCTTGTTAGACAACTCCTTCTGGGATAACGGAAGACCGGCCGGAACTCAACGAGCAATCGTCTTCAGTAGGTGGTGCTGCTACAGGAAAATTGTAACGGTTTCTTCGGAAGCAATGACGTCGCGGCAGAAGTCTTTTGCAAGCATAGTGGAAATTGCAGATGAGTAGATAATGATAGCACTTTCCATATTTTCACCCACTTTTATGCCTTTTCGGAATTACTATTACACCCTAATCACATAATGATCTAATTAAATAAAAGGTGTAATTAAATGCAAGTGAAAGTAAAAGTTGAGATTTATCTTTTATCAACGTTATTTTCATAGGAATTGCGATTATTTCTTAATGGCATATTAAAGGGGGGAAAGGATCACTTGGGTAACTAAGCACAAACTCTATGCAAGTAGACCTTATGTCACAGGTAGATGGCACGTAAAAGTAAATACAACTCCGTAGACCGCACGTTAGAGTAGCCCAAAGGGGCACTCGGGTAATTAAACGCCACAGGTACATCGCACTTAAAAATAAATACAAATTTTGAATAATTGATAATCATATTGATTAATGAAATTATAATATAACTTGATACACATAACATAAAATTTCAGGTTATTTATAGACACCAAGAAATGATAAAATTTAGATTGCATTAGGGATTACACTTGGACAGTTAAACCAACTTTATAATAAATGTGAGTGGGCAAAACCACATTTCGAACATTCAAACTTATTATATTTACTTTTGATAGCTTAATCACACCATTTAAAAGATGCATGTTGTAATTATATTCTGGTATAGTTAGCATTGCCATACAGATGAATTTATCATAACACTGTAGATACGTTTCCAGGTAGAAAATAATTCAAGTTTGTACACAAACCTTAGAATTACTCAGTATGAAATAATAATGCATATTAGTAATTAAAACAAGAATTTTAAAATTGCAGCTAGTAAAGTTTAGTTTTCCTGTCAGATTAAATTCACAACTGTATTTGACAGTATTAAGTACCACTCCCATTATTTAAACTAACTCTCACTACTAATCCTCCTTAAGTTAAACTTGGCCAACGCTTTTAGTGCTGGTTAATATCCAACATCTGTTCACATAGCTCTGTTTTAATAACCCCTTTAGGAACGTTTGTGAGTTTAAATGAAGTGAAAATGGTATTAGTAAACACATGAAAAATGAATTATACTGACCCTGTATGAAATCGATAATCCAGTTTTATTCAACATCCAAAATGGACAGTAAAGTGCCATATGCGTGGATCCTCCTTTAACCAATGAATGCATTCCAAGATCTAAAGTAACTTTATGAGCGCTGTCATGGCTTTCAAACTGCCACACAGCAAACTGAGGTGGAGTGACAAGAACCGAATGTTGACAAGACCATTCTTTCTCTAAATAATCTGGTAACTAAAATTTAACAGATTAAAAATAATATTTTAACAGAGTATTCATTTACTCTTATAACAATACGGGAAGATCCTGGAGTAACGTTGGGCATTAGTAAACAATCTCCAGGTTCTACAACCTTTTCATCTGGATCATTTTGAACGGAGCAAATAATTTTTACTGGCAAACAATTTTTAAATGTTACCGCGGGATGTAGATGAATATTGTAACATGTACTCGCCATTGTATGTCGATTGGTGTTTTCATGATAAATTTGCTCTGTTTCTCCAATAACCTACTTCAATAAATGAAATACCTTACAAACATCTTAACAATACAAACCTTAATTATGAATGGTTCGGCATTATGCTTTTCATTGGTAGGACTACAGTGCATTATTTTTGTAACAGACACATTGAGTTTTAAGTCTTTCCAAATAAAGGGTGTGTTAGTTATTGAAAAGTTGGGCACAGAAAAGAACAATTCACTTGTTGGTGTATAAACAGCATGAAGTGGTATGTTAATATAAGATCCAGGGTCAATGCTTGAAATGCATTCCAGTTCATTACCTCTAGCAGTCATATAGTAAACATCTACGCTTGTATGAAAGTGATTATGTACCTAAGTAAAATACGGTAAAGCAATTGCATCATAATAGTATAGCTAGGTAGAACCTAATCCACTTTAAAAAAGTTAGGTTGTAATCAAGACAAGTTCAGAATCAAGGTTAGACGAAGGTCAAGCCTTAATCTAAGACGCAAACTCAAAACTTGAGTAAAGAATCTATTACAATTTATATATAACGCTCGAGGGTTCGTCTCTTAGCTGAAGTAAGGGAGATTTTTATCACAAGTAAGTGACTCCATTAAATGGTTGGTTCATATCCTACCTAAGGGTTAGTTTCTCAGCTAAAGGGGGTTTGTTTCTCAGTTAAAGTAGAGGAGGCCCTTATCTCAGCCATGTCTCTCCATTAAAATAGCTGCTAACATGGAAGGTTTGTTTCTCAACTGAAGTACACGTAGTTCATATCTAAGTGTGTAGAGGTTGGTTCATATACAAGTGAGAACTTGCCCCGACCGGGAATGTATTTCTCAGCTAAGCTCCTATTCCTTATCTCGGAAACAAACCAACCAGCAAGACACAAAACGCATGCCCAATCTATTCAAGGCCTTAGTCTAGAAACAAACCTATCCAGGCCATTGTCCTAGCTAAGAAACAAATCGTGGATATGACATTGATTTCTTGTTTATAACGTCATAGGTGGTATATGTGAATCTATTTTTATTCAGCACGTTATAACTGACAAGCTCTGTTTACACAAACACATGCATCTGATATAGATGACTCATACATTTAGGAGATGCTTTAGATAAACCGGTTTCCAACAATTCCTTCATTTTAAAACCTTTCTCGCTATTGTTTACCCCTATGTAGCCATCGGCATGTAACCACCCGTGTGTTGTCATTCCCATAAACTTACTGTTATGTAGCATTTCGTATGCAACCATCCACATGCTGCCATCCCAAACCTTGAAGCCATCCTCTATACAACCGTGTCGAATGTGCTTACCTCTATGTAGTCATCGGCACACAACTATACGCGCACAGTCATCCTGCATGTGCTTTCTCCCATGCATTCAACAGCATGCAACATTTAAAGTCATTCCTTATGACGTCATGCTTAATTCAACTTACTCCCATCAATACTTCCAGTAAAATGTGCCTGCTCATGCGCATTGCTCGGTCACGTGACTGAAAGAACGCTTCTGATTAGCTGCTGGGACCAAAATTGACCAGAGCGAATCTTGGAAAACTCCATACGAAATTACATTGGATTTCGTATAAAAACGCACCAGAACCGGTGTAGTAGATCTACTGTCACCTCAGAGTTAGATACCGAAATGGGAAACTCTTCTGGTAACAGTGCAATAGATTGACCGGAAGAAAAGCAACCCCCAAATCTCATATCACAGACCCAGAGAGTAACATAACCTCCACATATCAAGGTAAGGCCGACTTGTTCCGTCCCCACTTACAATCCATTTTTCAGATCCGCCGAAGATCGTCAATTTGACACCCAGTTCAAAGAACTCCTAAAGAATCGCCTTGAGGACTTTCGCAGCCTTCACCTTACCGAAATCTATTTGAATAACGGGATACCTTTTTATGCCCCCATCACATTCGACCACGCCAAAACGTACTTCAAAAATTAACACATTTTTTGCCCCAGGTCAAGACGGCCTTAACCACAAAATACTGCGACACTTGCCCGACCTGTCCTCAGATTACTCACCAATGTCCACAACAAACGTATAACACTATCCTACTTCCTGCCGGACTGGAAATCGATTCCACCGTCACGATATCCAAACCAAGTCCGACTCCACTTCACCCTCCTCCTATAGACACATTTTTCTCTTAAGCCGTCTCAGAAAATGCTTTGAGCAGACTTAGAAACCACCAGAAGGTGTTCTGATTTGTCATTTTCAAGGCAGTGTTAATAATCTTTAATTTATTGTCGTTATTCTTTACTAAAATTAGACGTCATAGTTGAGTTTATACACTTATCAAACTGTTATATTAATAGTAGGCTTATGTTCCATTTTCATGTTTTTCATATTTCATAAATTTATTGACATCTCAAGTAATTATTACAGATATTACCATTTACTGAGGAGCATAACTGTATTTGTTATCGAAATGTATTTTATTTAAAATATAAATAGAAAAATACACCATTTAAAAAAGTATTTTAATTATGTATATTGACGATGAAAGATTGCATTTTCATATTTTAGATAATCTCGTTTATTTTCAGAAAACCTTGAAACGACGAATTTCATTCCCAGGTTTACTTTCTAGATCTAAGGGTCATGCATATGTTTCTTGACTAACGCCTTCAAGAGATTAATGAGCCATAAAACAGGTAACACTTGTACCGGGTTTACAAAGAAAAGCTGACGCAGTGTACTAATAGGTTTGCAGGTTGTTTACTTGCGTGTTGCCCTAATTATAGACTGAAACGATGATTGTATCTTTATTTTCCCATTACCGGAGACATGTTTATTTTAGTTATTCCTCATTTCAGATCATTTTCCGTTGTCAGTTTTACTCGTGATTAAACAATTGCGAGTAGGTCGTTTCCCCATTTTAAATAGCACCCTTCATTAATTTGCTGTTTGCTTATCTATGATGTCATATATATGGCTCTACTTTTATCCTACAGGATATAACTGGCGAGCTGTCTAGAGACGAGCCATACATTTGGTTAGATAATTTCATATCCAAGAATTACTTCTGAGATTCTGGGCTTGTTTCGTGGCTAAGACCTTGAAGATATTGATTAAGTTATGCAAGTAGAACTTATCCAAGATAAGAAATCCCTTTAGTTAAGCAACACGCCCTTACCTTAGGCAAGACAAACCAGTACCTGAGATAAGAACCCCCTTTATCAGGAAGACAAGCCCTCAGCGTGAACCAACCAACCAACCTAAACCTTAGCAGAGACACGCTTAGCTAAGATAAAAATTCCCTTTAATTGAGAAACAAACCCTCGTTTTAGCTTTACTTAGCTTAACTTTATCGAATAATCAGCGCACAATATTCGATAACTTTTAATGGTACAAACTAGTCAAATGCCTTATTGTGTAATTTTCTATCTATACAACGGATTTTCAGACTAACGTGTATATAAAATATCTGGTGTGGAACACCTCACGACCTTCCAAACTACAAATGGAAATTATAAGAAATGAAATAACTTTAATAACATTTTTTTATGGATAATTACGCAACCTCACTTCACTTTTAAAATCTTAACCTCACTTTTTTAAATCTTCCCGCCAAAAACTAGATCAGGTTCTGCCAAACTATATTATTCATTGTCATTTGTTTTTAATACCTGAAGAATACTTTGTAATGTAACAGTTGTGACACCTTCATCAACCTTAATAGCAGAAACCAAACCCCAGGTGTCATTATTCTCACCACGATGTTTTAACAAGAAATATCGCTTATCTGATCGAACTACTGGTAACTCCAGACGACAATCAACTAAATCCATTATCTAAGCACAAAAATAAATGACTAGTCTCAACAATACACACAACTTACTTCGACATTTAAGAAACGATTCTCAACTTTAAGCGAGGTTGCAATAAGGTCCCCAGTTTGTATACCATCAGCCATGTCCAATGTCGATTTTAATTGTAGAGGTACATTTGCACCTACTTCTAATACAACTTCAGTTAAACTATCATCTTGATCAGATATTTTAAATGCTCCACTTTGTAAATGAAGTTTTACACGTAAACCTGATTCATTTTTAACTATATAAGGTGATATAATTTCAGTGGTTTTTGTAAGTCCCTGCGTCATAGCAGATGAAAATGCTTTAGCTAAATTGTTTAATACGTCTAGACTTGTTTTAGTTACTGTAAGTTCTAAATTAGATGTAGACGAAACGTCAATTGTCATAGCAGCTGGTTGTAAATGTATATGTTCCTCATCACTTGCATCTTCATCAGGACTTAGAGGAGGAGCTTCTAGTTCATTCATAGCCACCTATAGTCATAAATATCATAGAGAATAAATACATAAGAAAAACCTACCTCCAATCTTAAAGACCAAGGTTCAGTAACTATTTTATTCTCGTGAAATACTTGTACAGTCTCAATAAGAGATTCCCAGACGGCCAAAGTACTGTTATAATAACTCATTTGTAACGTTAGACTTGCATCTACATATAATTGCGAACTCCAATCATTAACAGTGCCCTGAAAGTTACTGCTAATCAATAGCATTGGAAGAGTTTTGTTTCCAACTCCTGCCTCGACAGTTATAATAACAGATGGAATTGAAACAATGCACAATTCTGCTAATGTTTCTTTTATGCTATCAGTTTTGAGTGTCTCAAGTACATCTTCTGCAACCTCTACAAAAAAAAATCACACAATATTTTTACACGTATTCAACGAACCCGCTTTCAAAAACCAATAATCTTCTTCATTATATGGAGTAGCTGACCATGCACTACCGTAATCCACTGGTACAACATCTTCACTCGATTCTAAAATTTGTGTTGTACTTAAAGATGCAGCAGCTTTACTAAGTAATTCAATTGTTGATGGTGACACACAAATACAAATGTGAGTAAAACAAACCTATAAAATTATGTGTAATAAACATTGAGAATAAAAATACAAACCAACTTCAATGTGTAATCCTTGACCATCTGGTGTTGACCCAGCAATACTAATACTAACTGGAAGTAAAACAGACTTCTTTGTCTCTGCACGTTTTTCGGGATCATAACAACATGTGTATAAGTGGATGTCAGAAATTGATCCATTTATTACTTTACTTTCACCAGATAAACGGACTTTCATTAAAATTTCTGTCTATAAATTACAAAAAAGGTTGCTGAGACTACTAATTTACAACAATTAGAGAGTTATGCAATACGAGTATAACTAGCAAATAAACAGATCAATGCTTTAAACCCTTTTATTTTTAACTTTACACAACTTTGATATCAACTCGATCCCTATATCACTCCATATGAATTCATCCTTGATGAGATTAAGGTTATTTTGTACAGTCCTTTTATCAGCCAAGTGGCTGTAACGGGCTAAATCTTATATATAAGGCGTACACTGTCCCAGTGTATGTCACCGTATAAAATGAGGGTATTAATTGAGATGTGATCCATGAGACGTATATTAACTATAAAATTTGGTTAAAATCGGTTAAAATCAAGTTTTGCGAGCGCCACTCAACCTCGATCAAGGTAAGGTCCCATCAGCTGGGCTGATTGAAACAACTCTCCTTGGTAAAAGTGCTTAAATCGCTCATCTTTACTATATTCATAGATGAAAATGTAGCAAAAATTATAAAATATAAAATTGAATTATCTTCAAAAAAAATGTCTTCACATTTTCTTATAAAATTAATTGTTATTCGGATATTCCAAACACTTAAAACATTTAAATTCCATGTTTTAGTCTCTAAATACGCATTCAGGGGTCCCAGTGGTTTTTAAGGTCCAAAAAGTAGGAAAAGCAGGAATATTTTGTAAAAAAAATAGGTTTCTGGCCCAAAAGTACCTACCACTTACGCATAAAAAAATTAAGTTAAACTGTACGCAAAACAACTTTACTTAACGTAAATACGTCATATTAAGCCCATTTTACACTATGGTGAAATAATTTAACTAAGGTGAGAAAAAAATGAAACACTGAAATTTGTAAAATCTATAATATTTTTTTGCAAAAATCCCCGACCAAATAAACCGGTTAAAATTTTTGTTAAAATCCTTTCAAAAATAAACTAAAATCACAATTATATAGAGCTGAAAAATTTTATTAAGTTTATTAAACTATCAACTCGTACTTTATTGTTTTTAACTAAATAAAACAATTTAAAATTTGTGTTGTGTTATGGTGGACATATATTGTTTACAATTAGAAATGATGTCAGTTGTTTCTAAGGCCTGCTTAAGTTATAAAGTAATTTTTAAATACAGCAATACAAAAAAATCAAGTCAACTAAAACTCTGGGTGGGGTATGGTATTTTGCTACATTTTTATTTATTTAAAAACTTTGGTAACAAACATTACAAAATCATAAATTTGATAAGATGCGGCATCGTATCAAAAAATTGTATAGAACATAATATATTATTTTATGATCTATATGCCGGTATTTTTATGCATTTGCAATATGCAGCAGTTTCAAAAACATTCCATAACCCAAAACTGTCCTTAATAACTCCCCTCACCGCCGTTGGAGGGGACCACGCAAGCACGCACCTACAAACCCACTTTCAAAATACTTAAAGCACACAAATATGAGCAGTCTTAATAATGGTTAATCCATAAACCCATTCTAAATTCCGAATTTATTTAAACGCAATACATAAAACAATCTAAGCTTAGACGAAGATTTCCAAATCGTTCTGCGCCAACGATTTCATTTCGCGAGTCGCTGTTTGTTCCACTAGAAAGTCTACTCAGTGAACGATCGCGGACAAAACGTTCCCACACGAAGATTGAGGCTGCTCCACAAAGTGTCCAAGACACTAGAAAGTCTTTTAAACTACTTCATTTTTATGTTTGTCATATTTGTCAAACTGATAATTTCGATTGTCTGTATTTTTGTATTATTTTAAACTGTCTGGTTTTTCTTAATGGATCTTTTGCATTTTGTATTAATATTATATCATCATTGGTGAAATGTTCCATTTGACTTCCAGAGCGAGGATATTTGATTATACATTATGTACAATATTTAAAAATGTGGTGTCACAAAATGAGTAATTTTCCATTTAATTGCCAGGACGAGATTACTTGATTATACAAATCTTTATATTACATTGCAAGTGCAATACCATAAATTGTGAAATTTCACATTTGGTTCCCGAGATGAGATTAATTATATAACATTTTAGGTGCAGTTTCAAGCACGCCAATTGCTTATTTTCCATTGATTTGAAGACGCGTTGATGTATGTACGATATTTGCTTGACACAGTGATTATGATGGAGTCTTGTTGCTTGATACTAATATTTTCGACCACATATATGTTATGGAAATATACTTTGTTAATATTGGTTTTATTTTTATGCTTATTACTATATTGGGTTTCTATTTAATGACAAACAGCAGGTCATCAACGATTCAACCTTAAACGTACTCCCTCCCTGACCCACTGCTCCCTCCCTACAGGACTGTATAACTTCTTTCATAATTCCCTTGGTAAGTAAATTACCTGTGTGTTTTTTACCTTGTTATATTTGTCAAACTAGCTCCCTTCATAATTGAAATTGTCTGCATTTTTTAAATTTTAAATTGTCGTTTTTCTTAATGCTTCTTTTACAAGCATTATAAACGGTAAAATGTTGTATTCGATGCCAATTTTTGGCTGCCGTTACTTGTATTAAAATTTTAAATTTTGGTTGTTGTTTACAAATTTCTTTACATTATTTAGGTTATATTTAAGCATATCTAAACATTTTCCTTCTAAATATTTAAATTTAGTTTAACATATTGATATCTTTTCGTTAGTATTATACGTCATTTGTGATCACATGATATAATATGTAATCACGTTGGTGGTGTTTGATCATATCCACCTTCGGTTTGTGCACGTGCAATTAATACAGCATCATTTCCCGTTTTTATGTTGCATGAGAATGCACGCGGTTAATATAGTTTATTACATTGCATGGGAATGCATGTGGTTAGTGTAGTTTATTCTCTGTTGAGGTATGTAATTATCTTCTTTATATTCTTGTTATATTATTCTTATAATTAAAAAATAGAAACTCCAAGTTCCATAAGTTTGTAATTTAGGAAACCCCAAAACTATGACCGATGGTATGGGTTTAGTATTGAAGGACGCTTAGTAAGTTTATACAATATGAAGGTTATATTTATGGCGTAACATATTGGAGTTGGAATAATTTAAGCGGAATATCTTTTGTGTTTGTGTATCATATGGTGCCTGCATTTGTAGTAAAACCAAATACAGCCTACCTTAGGTCAATAATGATACAACACGTTTACCTCTACGTTATTGAAGAATGTTGATGTTACCATACCTTTATGATCCCGTTCATCGTACAATGAGCAGTTTGCCTTTACATTTTGTTTTTTCTTATCGTAAAGAAGAACACTCTTCAAAATTGTACAGAATGTGATATTTTCTACAGAAAGATGTTTTTAATATAATATATTAATTTATATGTAAATGTGCAAACCGTATGTAAATATTTTTGTGCAAATTACGTTGTGAAGTTGACAGAAAGAATTGTTTTACAAGAATAGAGTAAAGCTGGTTCCATTAATGTTCAGTACATTAACAAAAAGAAAACAGACTTCAGTGTTTTAGTGTTTTTACAACATCAACGCAAACCTGCATTATTGCAGTGGCGCCTATTCAAGTGAAGTAGGTGAAGTGCCTCTTCAATAACTTATTTATAAAATAATAGTTTTCGGATGCAAATCCTTATGAATAACTAATTTCTACAGAAAAGAGTAGGTATATGAACTACATGCCTTAATTCAGTTGTAGGTAGATGTTTGATTTAAAAATCACATGTAAAAGTATGTAATGATACAGCAGTTGTCATGGTAACGCTAGCGTCGATTTAGATAAACTACATAGTGTTCCCCTCCTATGCAGAGTAAACAGTCACTAGTCACTCATCTGCACCTGCAGATAACACAATGTTTTTTAATGTTCGATTTGATTTGGATATATGATACAAAAATATTTAGTTTTCTGTGGTATTCGATCTACCAATTTCAATCCTAAAAGCACAATTGTGGTCTTAAACAGGCTAAGTCTAGCCTAACGTGTTAAAGCACTAGGAATACTTAGGATGGATAGGGGGATATTAAATTGCGCAGAGATACCTATGAACGGCTCTCTTAATTTGGTTCATATAACAGGAACTAGGAAGATTATT
Organism: Vesta saturnalis; assembly: GCA_036346205.1. NCBI lineage: Eukaryota > Metazoa > Arthropoda > Insecta > Coleoptera > Lampyridae > Vesta > Vesta saturnalis. Next base: position 299,635 of record JARFJB010000749.1, read on the forward strand.
TCAGAGTTTAGAAGTCGCGTGGAAACATGTGTATTGCGTTCGTTTGGTACAATAAGTGGGGATTTGTACTGCATGTTGATGATAATGCTTTTGAGATATCTAAAGCGACTACAACTGTTTCACTGGATTATTCTAATGTATTGTTCTTGAGTCGAATCAGAAAGAGTATCACCAGGTAATTTTCCCAAATGCTCTCCTAATGTAGACTTTTATCTTCACGTTTTTTTAAAACCACAAATCGCCACTGCACTATTGCTATCCTTGTTGTAAGTCATACATTTGAGTTAACTACATTCAACTATTCATTTATATATTAGTAAGTGGTTGTACGATAATTAATAACAATTAGTTTTATTATCGTAAAGCTTTACGAACCATTAAGAACAACTTCATTTGCATTCATGCTTAACTTAAACAGTAAATATTGTTTTGATTTAATGAATATACAAATAGATACAATTGTTTCATTTAGTGAGTTCACATATATAAAGTACAAGCTTCTCGTTTTTTTGTATTTCAATTATCTAATAAAAACGAGTTGTGCCCGACAAACAGAAGATCTAGTCTATAGCTGTCGATAAATCTCTGGTATCCCTGATAACAAATAGAATTCTCAATTTATAATATACAGTATTCTTATTTAGGTCTCCGATAGTAAGTTGTGGTGCAGAACTACCTTGTATATATGTTGATAATACCATACCTAAATATTTTACATTCTTGTTTTGATGTGGCAAATTTAGTCACAACCGATTTATTGTTTTTGTTGTAAGTCTGCCATTACATTTAATATATCTATTCTTATTTGTTATAGGGTTTCTTTTTAATCAAAACGAACATCTGTAAGCGTCATCCCCTAATCCAGCGTCCGCGCCCTGAGAAACACTATTGTAAATTAAGTCCATCTTCAAATTTAAAAGTGGCGCGAATTGTAAACTCATATTATAAGTGGGTTTTTGTGATAAAAGAATGACGTTATTACTAACACCGCGATTATTTCATATTTATTAGATACTCGCATGTGTACAGGGTGTCCCAACGATAGAGTAAAGTAAGTTTATGCTTAACTAGAATTATTTGTGTAAATATTGTATGGACCATGGGGTAGAGGTAAGAAGTGTGCATTTTTTTAAAATATTGGAAGTTATACAGGGTGTGCCAGAAAAGCAGGACGTGAAAAAGTATAATTTTTTTTAATAGAACACCCCGTATTTGATTTTAGTTTTTAATTCTACGTGTCCATACAAAACATATTTTGTCATACAAAAGATTGGCTGAAAGTTTTTAGTTCTTGAGATATTCGCGTTTAAAGATTATTATGGTCATTTTCGTGGGGTTGATGAATGGGCAATTGTTCCGTTATTTCACAGTAAAAAAAATTGATATTTCGTGTGAAAAATGAGTGATATTATACTAACGTTTAGAGCGAGTAGTATTTCTAATTTTCTCAACAGGGTGTTTGTTATAACCATTCAAATTTGAAAATTCTCAAATTAAAAAAATCAGTTTTTTAATTGCACACCCTATATATTTTTATTTCATTTTATTCGGGATTAAAAATCTATCATTTTTGTCAAATATATCCTATATCTATCTTTGATAGTTTTCGAGTAATTTCGATTTTTCACACTAGCTACTTTATTTTCGATAACATTGCATTGCATGGATCTTGGTAGCCATGAAAATAATAATTGCGTTACTAAGATACAAAGGTTTCCTACTTGTCAAAATAAACACATATTAAATTTGTCGTTTTCGCATTTAACTTGTTATCAATTCTTGTATCAATTATGGATTATTCGACAAATGAATGAATTGATATGATATACGTGTTGGGCGAGGCTGAAAAAACCCTTTATTGGCACAACGAATCTACAAAATGAAATATCCTAAACGTCGAATACCTACTACTGTTGGCTTGGAAAATTTGATGGATAGATTTGATTCTAGCGGTAGTGTTAAATACTTCAAACGTAAAGTTGTTAATACAAGGGCAGCTAATGAAGAAAAAGAACTTGAAATATTATTAAATATTCAAGAAAATCCCCAAGTGAGTTCTAGAACATTAGCGACGATATGTGATACCTCCAAATCAAACGTGAATCGAACAACGCTGAAGTATAAGTACCATCCCTATCACATTTAGCTTCATCAAGAATTGCGAGAAGAGGATTTTGCAAGACGAATTGAATTCTGCAATATCATTAATCAACGGCTGCAATTAAATAACAACTTTTTGTGCTCCATAATGTTTTCCGATGAGGCGACGTTTAAAAGTAATGGGGCTGTAAATCGGCATAATATGCACTATTACGCCATTGATAATCCATTTTGGCTACGAGAAGTTCAAAACCAAAATCATTGGTCACTAAATGTGTGGTGTGGTATACTTAATGACCAAATTATCGGTCCCTATTTTTTTGATGATCCATTAACGGGCCGCAGCTATTTTCATTTCTTACGCGAAGAATTGCCTGTGTTACTTGAGGATATCAATTTAGAAGGATGACTAAATATGTGGTTGCAACAGGATGGTGCACCTCCACATTTTATCGGGACGTAAGGAATTCTTGAACCAGCAATACCCGGAGAAATGGATAGGACGTAATGGCTTTATATTATGGCCACCCAGGTCATGCGATTTAACTCCACTGGATTTTTCCTATGGGGATACATAAAAGATCTGGTGTATATTATTAAACCTACAACAAGGGAGGACATGAAAATAGAATTCGCGAAGCTTGTCGCACAGTGACCCCTCTTATGTTATCCGAAGTGAGACAGAACATGAGAAAAAGGCTCAATATGTGTATTCAGCAAGAAGGCCGTCTATTTGAGCATTTACTAAGACGCAATGTTGAATAATTATTGAATTACTGTTTCTCATTAATAAAAACTGTTAATATTCTCGCTTAAGTGGTTTGTTTTATTTCGTCGCAATTGTTTTCCATGGCTACCACGATCCACAATAATGTTATAGTATCGTATGTAACGTAGCTAGTGAGAAAAATCGAAATTCCTCGAAAACTATCAGAGATATATAGGATATATTTGACAAAAATGATACGATTTTTTAATCCCGAATAAAATGAAATAAAAATATATAGGGTGTGCAATTAAAAAAAACTGATTTTTTTTAATTTGAGAATTTTCAAATTTGAATGGTTATAACAAACACCCTGTTGAGAAAATTAGAAATACTACTCGGTCTAAACGTTAGTATAATATCACTCATTTTTCACACGAAATATCAATTTTTTTTATTGTGAAATAACGGAACAATTGCCCATTCATCAACCCCACGAAAATGACCATAATAATCTTTAAACGCGAATATCTCAAGAACTAAACACTTTCAGCCAATCTTTTGTATGACAAAATATGTTTGTATGGACACGTAGAATTAAAAACTAAAATCAAATACGGGGTGTTCTATTTAAAAAAATCATACTTTTTCATGTCCTGCTTTTCTGGCACGCCCTGTATAACTTCCAATATTTAAAAAAATGCACACTTCTTACCTCTACCCCATGGTCCATACAATATTTACACAAATAATTCTAGTTAAGCATAAACTTACTTTACTCTATCGTTGGGACACCCTGTACATCGACTACTCGTTCATCATTCCCTCTGTAATTTAAACTGTTTTAAGGTTTATATGTCTTATTTAAACTTGCAAAACTAATTTATTTTTATGGTTTCTGTGCAGATTTAATTTAACCTGCTTCATTATATATTGTTATTTTTACGAACTGTTTTCTCTTAGAACATAGCTTGGTCTGCAATTGAATATTTACTATTTATGTATTATATGCAAAGGTGACTTCTTGCATGATTTATTTTATCTAATTTAATTGCTTTGTTTTTTTTCTTTTACCTTGTGTGTCATTTTTAAATTTGTGATATTTGTCAGTCCCTACATGATTTAACTTTGTATTACTTTAGCTGCTTTATTTTCACATTGCTATATTTAGAAAACTTTTCCATTTTTGATTAAAATTGACCGTATTTTGTTATTTTAAACGGCATCATTTTTTTATGGGTCTTTTCTGACAATAATCAGTGAACTATACCATCATTGTATCGGGTATAGGGTTAAGCCCGTCAATGAAAACCTTCAGTGTTAGAACTCTGAATTTTTTTGCTTCAAGAGAAGTTTATTGAAAATATTTTCAAGTGTCTAAAATGGCCGCAAGATGGTGCAATGAAGTATCCAATTAAGAAAAGATGATTTTCAGCTGAAACGGCCACAACTTTTTCTTCTGGTTACCATAACAACAGAATGGGACATTGAAGAATGTCATAGAAATCTGCGAACAACTTTCATTTTGTTGAACCGGTTTCAAGGAATTTGATTAGGATCAAAAGTGTCTGTGTGCCTCCATAAAGTATAAAGATAGATGGCGTTCAATTAAGACAACACAAATTTTTCAATTTGCGCCACTTTGTAAGTGTATTCAATAAGGAACGTAACAGTGAAAACTACAGGTTTCTATCTCTTTTTATCCTGAAGTTATAGCAATAAACGCAAGAAAATCAGACATCCCGTCAGAATACCCCTTAAAATGTATTGGGGTCCATAATCTCATAATGTAATGTGAGTGAAACATATAACGCATTAACCAATTACGAAAAAGTGATTTTCAGCTGAAATGGAACAATGACGTAGGTTTAAAATACCGCCAACATGGTCCTCGCATAAATTAGAAATACTTTTATTTGTCACTTTCTTCTGATTACCACAATAACAGGGTGGGACAACATTGAAGAATGTCAGAGAAAACTGCAAACAACTATCATTTAGCTGAAACGATTTTAACGAATCTGATCTGGATCGAAAGTGTTTGTGTGCCTCGCTACAAATTTTATTTTAGTTTCATTTCTTTGAAAATAGGTGGCGGTGTATTACGACCACACAAACTTTTCTCTGATATTTTAAATGGAAGCATAAGATCTTAGTGAGCTACGTTGGAAGTGTATTCAATAATGAACCGGATAGTCGGCTGTGTCTGAATTATGGTATCTGTCACATTGCTGTCATCTGCTTGCTGGTGTTTTAATCTTGTGCTTTCAAAAAATGTCATACACAAATGCAGAAGCACTTGATATGATAAGTGTATATTTTGTGTGTTTTGAAAATAAAGTTCTTGCGTTCAGGGAATATGCTTTGTGGTATCCAGAAACACATCAGCATTCTAGGATTGTTTTTGGTCGACATGCAAAAAATCTGCGTGATGCTGTTTACGTTCAAGCGCCAAGAGTACCTGGACGCCTTCGCAGGGCACGGAATGAAGTAAATGTTGTTAGTGTTTTGGCTGCCAATGGATGCTAGGTATGATTCAAGAGAATCCAAATTTCATGTCTTGGTGCTACAGACAAATAAAGCCTCATTTACCAGCAATGGAGGAGTCAATCTTCACAATATGCATTACTGGGCAGTGAGTAATCGGCACTTGATGCGAGATGTCCAAAACCAAGGTCGGTGAAGTGTTCATGTTTGGTGCGGTGTTATTGATGGAAAGATTTTGGGACCGCACATTTTTGAGGGAACTCCCACTGCAGAAAGGTACTTACAGTTTTTGCAGTACGATTGATCGACGTTATTGGAAAATGCTTCCTTTGAAACAAGGACAAGAATGTGGTTTCAGCACGATTATCCTTGCCTTTTTTTTCTGGGGCAGAATAAAAGATATTGGATTCAAAACCCAACGACTACTTGAGAAGATATGTTAAACAGGATTAAGAATGCTATTGATAGCATTCCTGTTACAGAAATTGAGGCTTCCATAATGTCTACTAGACAGAGACTGATTCCATGCATCAATGACAAACTTTTTGAACATTTAAAGTAAAGCTTATGATGAAGTCCTGTTAAGAAACTTATTATTTACTGCTTAGTTTCCTGCAAATTTTATTGTATTCTTTCATTGGTATACTCTTAGATACATTTATTCGTTCACTTATTTAGTCTTTTTAACATCTTGTGTTTAAATAAAATTTTTTTGTACTATAACCTTGCAATGAAAACATGACATCATGAGATTATGGACCTCTTAATACATTTTAAGAGGTATTCTGCCGAGATGTCTGATTTTTTGCTATAACTTCAGAATGCAAAGAGCTAGAAACCTGTAGCTTTTACTGTTACGTTTCCATTTAAAGTATCGTAGAAAAATTGAAAAGTTTGTGTTGTCGTAATTCCACGCCACCTATCTTTATACTTTATAGAGGCACACAAACACTTTTGATCCAGATCAAATTCGTTGAAACCGCTTCAGCAAAATGAAAGTTGCTTGCAGTTTGCTCTAACATTCTTCAATGTTGTCCCATCCCGTTGTTATGCGAGGATCTTGTTGGCGGTATTATAAATTTTAGACACTTGAAAATATTTGCAATAAATTTCTCAAGTTTAATTTTGTCAACAAAAAAAAAAAAAAAAAAATTCAGAGCTCTAACACTGATGGTTCCCAAGATAAATCCGGTCGACGGACTTGGTACAAACCTCATAAATTGTAATTTGAGTTTATTTTATCCTTTGTTTTGCACTTGTTAAGTTAAATTATACAAAGTAGAGATATCTTATTTCTTTACCTTACAAGGTATTGAAGATTGAGATTAAAGTAAGAATTACGCCTTGCAAGATAGAGACCTTGGGACGCTATAATATTAAATGAAGACTAAATTTTAAAGAAAGTTTATTTTCAAATTGAGTTTGCCACAAATTTTAGATATGATTTTGTAGTAACGGTATATGTTGAACAAAAGTAAAGATGAGCGAGTTTGTAGTATGACACTCAAGTTTCTATAAAGGAATATTAACTAGGTATGAGTCAGTTGAGTAAACGTTTTTACACGACTGAAGGAATTGTATTTTACCCACATTATTATTACATTTTGTAAATATCATTATTTGTGGATGAATTTTTAAAATAATTTTTATTTGTTTTATTTAATTAGTTGGTCTATCTTAAAACTGAAGAGTGTTCTTTTTTTTATGTCAGCCTGTTTTAAAACCTTTTCGGAACAGTCTATCTTCTCTAAGCCTATCATTTTACACATATTCGAATAGAACTTAAGAAGAGTATGTAACAACATATACATTTTTAATAGTGTTATGGTTCTCTCCTTATACCGTACCTACTTATCCCAGAAGTAGAAAAGCATTTCAATTCCTGTGGAACTTTATTCAAGAAAGAACCTAACTTACCTTTCTTGCAAATATTTCAAAACATTTAATACTTACATTCAAAATAAGAGCAGCAGTATCAATACTCTCCATATGATTAACGAGAACTATATCTGGTTTTTCAATGCGTAAATTAAGTGTCATAGTAGAATCGGGAGATCCCTCTTTTCCTGTAGCTTTCAAAGTGTTCGTACTTTTTTTGTTTGAGATCTCTTTAACGGGTTCTTTAGCGGTTTGAGTGTTAGTCATTGAGCTAGTAAAGAATTCAGCAACTTTTAGAAGATACTCGACAGAGATAATTAAATAAAAACTAAATATGCGTACATCAACTGTAAGTGAAAAGTTAGACACAATCCAAGATTGTATATACATTTACCAAATGTATCTTTATCTTTAATTTGAATCGTAACATCAATCATGCTTCTAACTGACTCAAGTGAGTCACTTGTGCTGGAATTATTAGGGTTATATTCAGCTAAGTCTGGTTTACGTTCCAATAATCGATTAAGTTTTCCTTCCCGTCCTTTACGTGTATCATCTAACAAACAATTTACTAACAGTATAGAAGCTGACATTGAATTATCAGACAAAATACGTCCCTTAATGGATAAAAGTTCTAGTGAAAACCGTGCCAAAGCATCTTTAGGATCATGAATTGGTGATGAATCAGGTCCCTGAAATAGTATATGTATCAACCTTAATTAGACAATCAATTCTTACTCTCTTAGGTCCTTTAAAAAATAAGTTTAAAATAAAGCTTTCCATTGTTAATGTAAACTTAATTGTTGTGTGAACCTTCAAATCATCTTCTAATTCTCTATCCATCTTTGATATTTGTGCTACTTCCTCTACATGCATAGTTGATCTATTTTGTTTAATTGATGGCGGTACATCTTGTGCGCCTTCATTTAAGTTTCCCTCTAAAATGCTCATTATCATTTTCAAATCCAGTTGTGCCAATAATACCTATAATTATCAATTTGTGATTCTTTATAAAAGATTGAAATAAAAGTTACTGTAATTGAATTGATTCTTCCTGAAAGATCTATATCGGGTACAGATTTATACCAAGAACTAGATAAATTTCGTTTGATCAATAAAGAAAACGTAACAGGATCGAGTAAAGACATTTTACTATCAATGCCTCCATCCTTATCTAATTTTATGCTGGCAATTGTCATATCGGTTAATTTTAATTTCATTTCATCTAAGACTGCATGTTCACCTTCTTCACTTGTAACTTCAAGTGTGTTAAATTTATTTATAATAGTCATATAACCTAAATCCAACATTACAGCATCGTTACTTTGAGAACTAATTGGAACTATAATAACCGGAGCCTTTAAATCAACATTTAAACTAAGTCGTATGCTGTTTTTATAAGCATCTTGTACGTTTTGCGTTGCAGCTTCAGCTGCAGTTTGTGATGCATCAATTACTACTTGTTTAGCAGTTTGAAAGTTGTTCACAAAACTCTGAAACAACAATATAAAAATTATATGATGTTGGTATTATGCTTGTTACCAGCATATTTGATAGAAACTGGTTAAGAAATATGAAGCGTAGACAGCCTATAGAGAGTTGAACAGACATATCAATATTATCTGGTGATTTATGTTCAACATTATACATAACAACCTGTATTTTTGCAACTTCGTCACCAGTGACTGTTAAAATCTGCAATTTATAATTACTAGAAGCATCAAATTGTAAGCATAACATACCTTAGAATGAATACTTTTATCATTTAAATCGTTAAGTGTAATAAAACCTAACCGTGCAATTACTTGTGTATACGATTCCTTCAGAATAACTTCCGCAGATATTCCATTTATTGCAGCGGAACAAATATTACTTTTTTCATTAGCAAACAATAAACTTAACTCTTCTAAATTTGCATTTAATTTAAATTGTATAGTTTCAATCACTGTTCTTTTCTTTTTTTTTGGTATTTGTAACAGACTTGCACCTAAATAAAAATTGTACAATTTAAGTTTGTTAAATGACAATGGTCTTTACCTGGTTTTTTCATATCATAGACTAAACTTTCTGCAACTGATGATAGTGGACGCATCTTTAACCCACTTTTACTGGATTGTGCTTGTACACCTTCCGTGAAAGTGTCTATTTGTGACTGTAAGTCCGTTCCGAATTGCAAAAGTGCCAGAAGTCCTTCTTGATGTAACGTAACATTTAATTTTGTAAAGTTTAAAATCAACCGTGATTCACAAGATTGATATTTACTATGAAATTCTGGTGATTGTTTATTCACCTTAAAATATGCTCTGTACCTTTCGACCCTGATAAAAAATTATGGTACTTACTTGTATATAGGTTACGTTGATTAAGTATGAGCTATCATGTGGTTGTAGTGGTGTATTAATAACGGGAATTATAATTGAATCAAGAGTCTGACTGCAATCTATACTACCCAACCGCAAAGAAATATCATTATTAAATGTTTGTTGAATAAAATCTGCTTCAATCTGTGCAATCTTTACATTCAAAATTTCCTCAGTAGGAGATGTTGATGATTCTTCATGATTAATAATTAACTCTAGTTCTAAAATTATGAAGTTAATATAGAGCTAATATACTTATTAAGTTATTTACTATCCATTACAAATTTTGCATCTAAATTAGTAAATTGAACTAAGTCGCCTTTTAATTCTTTTACTTCAAAAACTTTTGGCGTTGCAATCTTTGGTTTATCATCGAGCTCCAAGAACTTTATTAGCGATTGACTAGATGTTCGTGACTGAGATCCTCTCTAATAAAACACAAATGCTATTACTACATTGAAGTAAAACGTTAAAACTAGTAATTGACAATATGGTTAAACATGCTCATCTCATTAAAAAATCTGTTAGCAGGAGAAAAAAGTCAATACCATTTAATAACTAATAAATAATTAATACCTTAGGGGTTTGCAATTTTGATATTTTTATATAATATTACCAAAGGAATTTTTACCACATATCATACTTCCCAAAATCGATTCTTACTATGAAAACCAAGCTAGTGAAGAACAAGTGGGGCTTGTTTTTTGTCAGGAGAAGCGTCCAGTTTGCAGTTTATATGAAACGTTTTTATTAGCAATGGGGAAAGGGTAAACAATTTTTGTTTTTGATTCTTTTAGTTAGTCTGCAGTTGACAGAACTGCTGGAGAGCGTTCAAGGATGTTGTGATGTAGACAGTGTGCGTGAATACCTATTAATGCACTGGTGGTGGATATCGTAAAGAAGCTAACCTTCCACTGCTTATGGATTATAGTTTTTACCATTCAGCCCGGGAAAATTTTGCTTGTAACAAATATGCAGAGTGGAGGTATTGGAACTTTTCCATATAAAGCCATAATCTGTCATTTATTTTCTTTGAAACATGTTCAAATTTACTTATACTATAAGTCGCACACAAGAATTTTGAATAAGTTGCATTTTGTGCACTACTATTTAAACAAACAGTGCCATAAACACTACAACAAAAATTACATCAATACGAGAGAGACAAAGCAAAATTTTTCATTACAGACTTTGATATATAATAATGATAGCTTCTTTTCATGCTGAACGATGCTAAGATGATCCTAATTATAGAATTAAACAACATTTAGAGACAAATTGATTAAAATGTTCATTAATTCGATAGTTGGCCATTTCTATAGCACTTATTGGACATGTACAATAAATCTGTGTATCATTAGTCATCAGCATATGGATGGTAGTTGCAGTACTTTATCTTTTTTTACTATATTAAAAGAGTCAACAGAAAACAGTACTGGTCCCAGAACAGAGCCATGTGGCACCCCACATGTAATTTCAATGTTATCTGAATAACAATTTTAGTTGTACACCATTTGACATCGGTGTACAACTTGAAATAAGCTGAATATCGTTCTGAGCAAATTCTATAAAATACAAAATGGCCAATACAGTTTGATGATGTATTGCCTCAATGGCCTTTACACTAACAATAACAATACAGTAAATTGTTTGATATTAATACCTGACGAAATATCATCAGTAGTTAAAAGTGAAATTTCATCCGTCTTATGCGCAAAAGCAAGATTATTTTGATTAACTATTTTAAATAATTATTAGTTGTGGTGACTCTTGAGAAGAAAAGGGTCTAGCGTACTTTAACATTTAATAAGTGATTGTGACAAAGCATTTGATGACTAACGCAGCATTACTTTTTTTTTACTTACAACAATTAATACAAAGAAATTCCTGTTTTTTATAAAATTAACATAATATTTTTTCAGCAAACTGTCAATCACTAAAAGTTTTTACCAAACTGTAAAATGATTTCTAATGTAGAAATACAATTAAAAATTAATGTAATAATTATTCAGCAGATAGAATTACTGAATTATATAACCGTAAGTAGTGCGCATTAATTTTGTACCTAACCAGTAATCCATATTAAAATTAAACATGTTCTTCTAAAATGCATTTAAACATTTTCACTTTATTTATTTACCTACTGATTTTCGGTAATCGGATTATAAAGGTCTGACTAGTTTACAAGGCCCTCCTGTGGCGAGAAACATGTCAACAATTTTTAAATATTTTAGGTATTGTGTGTTGCATATCAAAAAATTACAATTTTAGTTTCACTGCATAGGACCCTTAACCCTTTTCAATATTATTTAATTTTTTTTTTTTTTTGTTATTTGGATTCAAGTAAGCAGTTTATGTACAAGCGGGTTGGGATTTGCAAATCCATCACGTTAGGAACATTTGTTTTAGTGGTTGCACAAAGGGGACAAATCGAAACGAGATTCTTTTTGGTCAAGATTCCCTTCAAAATCTAAGTACATACACCATGTTTTGATAGTGAGCTGAAGAGCAGCACAGGTGGTAGATGGGGATTTGCAAATCCATCACATTGGCAACATTTGTTTTATTGATTGTACGAAGTGGACAAATCGAAACGAGATTCTTTTTGGTCAAGCTTCCCTTCAAAATCTACGTATATACACCATTTTTTTTGATACTGGGCTGAAGAGCAGCGCAGGTCGTAGATGTCAAAATTATATTAGCGACGGCAATCGATTTTATGGTGTAATAGAATTAATATCAGTGTAAGGACTTATTTCCTGCTTTTCGATTTTGCAAAAGCTAACGAAAATCATCAAGGTGGGAATTCTGCAAAACTGATGATCACCTAGAGAAGTCTAAACGACGTCGGCGTACACTTGGGCAAAATGGAAGTTAAACTCTAAGAGGCTGTGTTTAGTGGTAAACCTGCATATTGTAAATTTCAAAGTGTCTTGTGGCGAAGTAGGCTAAGCAACAAGTTTCAAAATTTTTAATGCTTGATTAATGTAAGATTTTGGAAGTTTAAAATTCAACAGTTATGATGCTTTCGATAACAATGACTAGTTTATTCGCGAGTTTAAGTTTTGCGTAAATTTTATTTAAAAAAAAAATTAAAAAACAACGAACCAGTTTCAATGACTAAGCTATCATCATCAGCGGTCGACTAGAATGAACTAAAGAAATTTCTTATATAGTAGATATATATATATATATATATATATATATATATATATATATATATATATATATATATATACACATCTCAGAGAGACCGTTCATTAGTCATTTATGGGGTTGTAGTCAAAATAAAAATTTGGAACCAGGTATAATTGATTGCGTTCTCTTCAACTAAAATATTTCTAGCGCTTCCGGTTATACCGGACGTCGCCATCTCCTGTGTTATTTTCAATGAAACACTATATTTTTGCATTTTTGGATGGGAACCATAATTTTAAATCTTTTTATTGAAACTATACCATGTCCATTTATTACGGTTTTTGAGATAAAAATAATTCTCCGAATTCTTAACAGCTGGTTGACGTTTACAAAATGGACTGCAACTCTTTGTATGAGAATAATGCCTATATTTATACTTTTCAGCCAGAGTTAAAAATGTAGGGCAAGGAGTATACCGAATTCCATGTGGCAGATGTGCTTCGGTTTTTATTGTACAAAAAAGAATCCTCAGACTTATATTTGGCATTGATCGGAGGAAACCGTGTCGAAAAATACTCATCACAACATTTGCAAATCTTCTGAAACTGCTAAGTCACATTCAAACGAATAAGCAAAACTTTGAGACACTGTGATATTCATGGCCATGACACCAGAACCAAAAATAATCTACCAATTGGCAAGGTTAAAAACAACTATTGTTCCAAAACACCAAACATAGTTGGAGTAAAATTGTTCAATACGTTTCCTTCTTAACTAAGAGCAGTTGAAACTAATAACACCTTTAAGCAAAACTTTATTGCAAACTGTTAATACCATGTACTTTCGTATTAGGTCTACCTTGAAGGTATGCAACACACATTACATGATAACATGTACCATCATGAGGTTACACTTCTGTGCATTAGTTATTCAATAGCATTATTTTAAAATAATGATAAAAGTACTTTAAAATCTCCTACTCTATAGTCTTTTTTTTAGTTTTTAACATGGTAAACATTTTGAATTTTCTGTACAAATACCTACTGTAAGAGGGCGAGCTTCAGGAAGTTCAGCTTCTGGAAGAGGTATGCTCGTCATCAATCCAATTAACAGAATTAATCTAACATCCGAAATGTAAAGAGAAATAGAAGGAAGATGGCATCGTACTTTTGAAAGTGGTAGGCGTGGATCATCTGTGATTAGACACTTATAAAATGTTAAGCTTAAATTGAGAGGACTTAATAGATGAGAACTAGTAAGAGAAGTTTCATTCATAATTTTAAACCAATCTTCGCCTCCTTGTACTAAAAGAACCTGCAACTGCGTAAACTCCAATTGAAATTTGTCGTAACTTAGAGTAATCATCTCCTCCAAAATTTGTCCACCACTTTGACCTTCTGCATGCAACTTGCTAACATTTTCACTGGAACGACCTAATGAAGCTAAACTTATACGACCTAAATTAACAACCAAAAGGTTTTCAACTCCAGTGTATATTCCACCATACGGTATTAGAATGTAAGGTGCACTTAGGTCAATTTTAATATCAATAACATTATGCTCTTCAATAACATACTGTAGACCAATAGCTGACATTTCTTTAAAATTGTTCAAGCCATTACCAGCAGCTACTGATAATCTATACAAATATAGTATAACAGTTAAAAAATATTATAGTTAACTGTACATACTGTTCTAACGCAGAAGATTGTGGTGCTCTAAACACATCAATAGTTTTGTTTATTGTACGTGCATCATAAACAATTTTTATTGGTTTTGCGTTTACGTGTAATCTTTGGTTACACAGGTTATCGAGAGGATTTGTCTCAAACATAACATCTAAAAGAGGGCCCTCTTCACCAGTTTTAATAACTGAACTAACTAATGTCGGAACTGTAGCATCTTGTTCAATCCCACGAATCGTTAACGCATCAACAGCAGCAGCCACTCTATAATAAAAAATCTATATAAATCAATATCAATATAAACATCCTACTTAAGCGCAGAAGCAGCAGCTCTTGTTTCAACTCGACATTTTACTCCATTTAATTCGAGACATAATACTTGTGTTGTAACAGTATCATCGCCTACTTGTATTTCAAGCATTCGAGTATGAATGTACACGAATTATCAATATATGCCTGAGGAAATTCGACTGGTGCTGAATTTTCTTGATAACCAATTGCTTGAAATAAACGTTGCTTTTCTTCGGGAGTCATTGCCTCTTCCAATTTTTTCACTAAAAATAGTTTCGTATAGTTCATAAAAAATTTGCCATTACTAATTGAGACATTCAAAATACTTAAATATGTTCAGTTCCTAGATCAAATCCCACATACACAAATTATGAAAATTCCGTGGCAAACTTTTAATAAAAATTCATAGAATTTCATAATTAATAGTACTAATGTTTTAATTCCAATATAATTCCATAATTTCTTTCATAGAATTTTTTATTTTTCTGCGTGTTTCAATACAACCTTTATCATTTTCAAGAGAACACACATAATAAAAATAACAAAAAGTAGTTATGGTAACAAATCATTAACGTGAAACAGTAAACTTGATATAAACTATAATTCTATATTTAAAATATCTGTTAAAGGTGAGCCTATAAGATCAACCCGTTCGTTCATTACAGTTATTTTCTATTTATGTTTACAAATTTCCATTGTCATGGATTTTATCAAGATTCGCCGATAAATTTCGAATTTCTAAATTATTTGTTAGTACTGAACATTTTGAATGGGGTATAGATTCTCGTAATTGGATGTAATAACGCAGTAATAATGGGAGAAACTTTTCGTTTGTAACGTTTTCTTTTGTCGGTTACGTAATTTAAAAGTTTACGAATTTTTTTTTTTGTATTTTCTAAGGCAAAAATGAAGTTTGTGTTGTAGATCGTGGTAAAAAATGTAAGCTTAAAAAGGAGAATGTGATTTACGTTTTGGCATCGATATTTAGGGAAACCCTCTTACTTGAGTTTGAAAGGAAACATTCGTTAGTGTATTTGTAAATGGGGGTACTTTTGTATAAATTTCGTATTTTAATTTGGTTAAATCACGTTGGGATTGCATCATATAAAATTTAATTAAAGAACGTATCCAAATATTACTTTATAAGGTACATTTTTTGCAAGAGTTTTTGTAAGCCGCCGGACCGGCACCATTCCGATTGATAAGAATTATGTTCCGAAAACGAGAGATTTGACTTTAGGTACATAGCATTAAGGGTTATTTTGAATGAAAATTCCACTTCGTTAACTATCCAATTTCTCTGATAAGATTTCAAGTAGAAACAGGCTTGCTGACAATGCAATCTCTCCCGACGTTTTTCGAATTTAGGCTTCGTGTATGCGCGGAGTGATATATTTAAGTTCTGTGGGCAAATTAGAGTGGAGGTGATTTGAAAACCAATGTGGCGGAAAGTAAAGTTTTATGTTAGCAGTAGTAGTATAGGCGTAGAAGTGTATAGTTTAAGGTGGCGTAGTTATCGCGAAACGACGTTGATCAAAGCTCGTGTAGACCGAATTTTCGAAAAAGGGTGTTTTTCCCCTAAACCAAAATCCAAACAGGGATCATCTATGTGTTCAACCCATTTATCGTTGTGAGTAGTGAATCCTTAAGGATAGTTATCCAGAACAGCACTGAGTGTTAAGTACCTAGTGCTCGCGCTTTCCTCTGGAGAAGATTTCGCTTGTTTTGCGGAAATATACAACGTTCGTTTCAAAATTCACAGTGCGCCACTTATTCAAATGACCTGCTGCTAAACAAATAAGACCTTTTTTGTAATTTAAAGTCATAGGAATTAATCAGAACTTGTACATTATAGTTGCGTGAAGATAATAAGCCACCGCTGTAAATAATTTCACTTGAGCAGTACAGTTAAAGAAATTAAAACCAAGTGAACGAATTACGTGTCAATGTAAACATTTGCAGACACGATACGTTGAGAATCGAATAACAACGCGGAGCAAAAGGCAGCCGTCACCAGCTGTATAATATCACAAACGTCCCCAGCATCAATTATCGTCCAGCTTATCGTCCGTACCAGATTCTGTGTAACAAAAGGGGCTTCTTCAATGAAAGGTAACTTATGTGTTTTTTTAATATGGTGATTGACAAAATTTAAATAAATATTTGAATCTATTTTATTATGATGTTATTTAGGTATAAAAATGAAAGCATGAACGCACTGTTTAATTTTTTTTAGAGATTTACTTTCGATTATTTTATCGTTTAAATTATAAGGAGAGTGCTTTCATCCCAAGAATTGTCCAAATTTATTTGAAGTGTTTATTAATGTTATTCAAACTGACGAACGTCTATATCGAAATTACTATAGGTTTATTAGAAGGCAGTTTGCAAATTCTAGCTAGAATCGCCGCCCAATTTAGATAAGCTCTTTGACGTTTATTTTATAACCAACATTGTCTCCATTTCTTTGTTCCTGTATTATTATTATTTACTTTATGTACATTATATTTATTTACTACTACTTGTGTTTTTTATTATGTGAACCTACGATTACACAGCATCTGAGGATAAGCAATTTTCGTATTTATTCTTTTATTTGCTCATTAAATTAACGTAATTATATCAAGTTTAGTTTGAATGAAACACTCACGACCGAAACTTTTCAAGGGATTATTTAATTATAACGTACATTTAGAGGCCGATGAACATTGCATTTTTTTTCTTGTTTTTCTTATGAATTGAGGATAATTAAACGTAACTTGAGGAAGTGGATTTCAAAGGATAGTGTACACAGTTAAAACGTTTTTTTTTTTATTATTACTACATTACAATATTTTTGTTTGGCGAGGTGAAAATTATTTTACATATTGAGTTTCTGGATTAACGTAACTTGACTAGAGATTAGTGTTTGTTTATTCAAGTAATTGATTTTTGCGGCACGCTATTATTTTATTTAAGCATACAAATATTTGTTTTAAAGCCTTTCAGGTTGGCAAAGACTACTGGTCCTAAAGCCGCCTGTGGATTATGTATAAGTAAGTAAGTTATTTGGGTATTTTGAGCGAGCTGTTAAATATCGTAATTAGGAATTTCATCCCCTATTGTGACATTTCAAATATCCTGGCGCCCATTTCCGGTTTTCTGACGATTTCAGCCCCTATTTTGACTTATGAATCGTATGCTATCCTATCGTGCGCAAAATTAATTAACATCTGACTCACGCCCGAGTGTGTATGTGTTTTTTTATTACAAAAATGTAAAAATTTAATGTTGATTTGTGAAGTGATAAGGTGATTACTTATTATTAAATGTTTGACATGATTAGATTTGTCTGTGTGTTTATATTTGTAACATTTAATGTGTTCTTTGTATCTAATGTCAAGGTTCCTAAGTGTTTGTCCAATATAAACAGAATTACAGAATGTGCTGTTCAGTTTATAAATACCAGATTTCAAAATGCTTTTAGTTTCTGTCAGTATAGTGTTAATTGGGTAAATGTTTTTGATAGATAATTTGTATTCTTGATTTTTAAATAAAGTGCCGATTATATGTGAAATGTAACCATTTGCTTGTGCAATTTGTTTTATAAATGATATTAATTTATTTTGTTTCGTTTAATGCTAATGACATTGCCCTATGTACTAATCATCTATATGCAACTAACCTATGTGTAGTATGGAGACATTACAATTCCAAACGATTCATGTCACCATAAAACACATGTTAGCTGCATATAGACCATTAGTACATGGAGCAATATCACCAAAATTAAAGCAAAGAAATTTCAATAAAACGATATAAATTATAAAACAAATTGCACAAGCAAATGGTCACATTTCAAATAATTGACACTTTAGTTAAACATCAACAGTACAAATTATCTATAAGTAACACTTACCAAGCTAATACAGAACCGATGGAAAATAAGTACATATCAATTTCACATTTTGGAAAAATATCAGGAAAAGTAGCTCATATATTACAAAAGAACATGTTTATTTAGTAGAAAGATTCAACTAACAACATTTTTAATCAAGTATTCATAAATTGAGCTGCACATTCTGTAATTCTGTTTATATTGGACAAACACTTAGCAACTTAGATATTAGATAAAAAGAACACATCAGATATTACAGATATAAACACACAGACACATCAAATTATGCCAAACATTTAACAGTAAATGACCTTATGGCTTCACCACACTAAACATTAAATTTTTACATTTCTATACACTCACCTTTAACAGATATTTGAAATATAAAATTATAATTTACATCAAGTTTGCTGTTTTAATTTAATGATTTGTTACCATATAACTACTTGTTTTTTATTTTATTTATATATTTTCCCTTGATAATGACACATGTTGTATTGAAACGCTTAGAGAAATAAATAATTATATAAAATAAATTGTAGAATTATATTGTACTTAAAACACTAGTGCAATTTCAATAAAAAGTTTATATAAATTAAATAAAAACATTTAAAATTTAATTTTTTTTATACCGCCATTTATTGGCATGTTTAGTTATTTAAAATTATGTTAGTTATAATAGTAGATTACCCAATGTATAACGAAAAAAATAATATCAATGAATACAAAAAGTAATGTTTCCAGATTAAAAAAAAAACAATATCAAGCAAAAATACAATAGCTTCAAAATTAATTCAGCAGTACCTATATCAATGGATTGTTCTGATTCATCACCGCTACTTCCTCCACCCCACCAATTGCTAAACCATGATTTGCTTTGTTTTGCTTCATTTATCTTTCCTAAGCGGGCCACTTCAACTTCCATTTTCTGTCGGGTTACTACTATATTAAATATATCTAATTCTTCTTCGTACTTATCAATTTCCTGCTGCTGGATTGATGTCAACTTGAAAAAGTATTAAACATTTTTAGAGACACTCTATGCTAGATTATAGTTACCTTTTTTTGGGTTAACTTCATTTGATAAAGATGTGCATAATTCTTGCACATTTGCCGATGTGCTTTCATGTGTTGCCAGCTCCAATTAGTCCTTCGCCTACGAACATCATCTAATATGCAGTTATAAGCGAAATGCCACCAAATTCTATAATGATTTTTGTATACAAGTAGGTCTGGCCGGTATTTGCGATAAGGTACACCTTTTGCCATACGGTCCATAGAATCGGCCAATGAAATAATATCCTTATATTGGGATTTATTAATACCTACAATACAAGTTAAACATATTTTTTCAAAACTTCAATTATTACTGACCTATACGCAATTTCTCCATTTCTAAATTTAAATGTACCTTTGGTATCGTAAATTGTGGTGTATCAGAATCTGGTTTTGGATTCAATCGCAATCTGGCTGATGCATAAACAGGTCCCAAAACTGAAAAAACCGATTTTTTATTACTATCCATTAAAATATTACTCACAAACGTCAACTTTACAAAAATACTATATAATTTAATCCTTATGTCTTGAATAGGTTAAGTCTAGCCTACCGTACTAAAACACCCAGGAACACTTAGGACGATGGATGGAGGAATATTGAATTGCCAAAAGATGCCTATGAACGGCCACCTTAAATTTTTTCATACATTAAGTGAGAGGAAAACAGAAACAGAGTTTAGAAGCCCTAGAAGAATGTGGATTGCATCTGTTTCATACAAGTGGAGATTTGTACTGCATATTGATGATGTGATTTAGCACACCAAGTATTCCTAGCAAAGGTGGTCCGAGATGGTATCAAAAAATGTACCTCAGTGGCGCAATAGCCATCGTAATACCGATACTTCAAAGAAAACTGAAACTGTGCCAGAGGTTAAGGACGGGTTATTTATAAGCCTATCACTCTTTTTTGAATACGATCAATAATGTCGAGAGCTTATTGGGGAGTACCAACTCAGATGTGAAAATTACATTCTAGATGAAGTCGAAGTTGGGCCTTATACAGCAGAAAGAGTTGTTGGGAAGTATAGTACTGCTTAGATCTATACAAACAGCCTATTTTAAGAGCAGCTCCTTTAGTGGCTGGCAGAAGATGGTCAGCACATGATACATTTGAAGATAGTCACTCCCAACACTGTAATAGTTGCAAAACTCAAACTCTAAACCATTCATACTTTCAACAGGAAATGATCGATCTTTCTTGGCGGACACAAGGCAACAGTGAGTTTTGTTAGCATTAAATTTAACCAGATTATTACTTCCATATTCAAGGACACATTGAATGTTTTTGTTGATTGAAATAGTCATTTCAGCTTTAATTACTTGATTTGAGAAAGAAAGTGGATTACCATTATGACTAGACCGAGATGAACTACAGTGAAGGGTGTTGTCGTCAGCAAAGCAATGGACTGGGTTAGTCGTTGAAGAAATATGAGCATAAAAAGTGTAGGCGCTATAACTCATTCCTGTGGCACGCCTGCGTTAATGTCAACTTCTTTTTAAAAGAATTCATCAACTGCGACACGTATTCGTCTCTTGTCAAGGAAACTAGAAACCCAGTTGATGAGCGTATCATTTAACCCAAACCAGGTGAGTTTGGCAAGTAAACACTTACGCGAAACTTGGTCAAATGCTTTTGAGGTATCTAAAGCGACTACAACTGATTCACCGGATTCTTCTAATATATTGTTCAAAACTTGGATCACATATGAAAGAAGATGACCTGTTCAACGACTCTGCCTAAAACCATATTGGTGGTGTTAGTTTCAAGGAGGGAGAGCAGTTGCGGATTAATGGTCTTTTCCATGACTTTAGTAAAATGAAAGTGATGACCGGTAGTTGGAGGGATCGGTCTTATCGCCTTATCGTTGGGAATAGGTTCAACATTTGCTAACTTCCATGATATCGAATAGAGCTTAGATAGGATTGGTATTAGTTCGGGGGAACCGGGATACCGTCTGGGTCAGTGGCCTTACTGATGATCGATTCTAGGAACTTGTATCGCAAATGAATTGGTTTCTAAGCGTATGAAGAAGAGCTTGACTAGGGGCACAGCTTTTCCAGAATCATTAAGACATGCAAATAAAAAGCAACTGCAGATCCGTCAAAGAATGTCATGGGGGAAAATGAAGATGTACCAAAGTTTTTACTAATGGCTTTAAGACCAAAGTTTACGACTGCCCCAAGGAGATGTAGGTAATTCATTGCATTTTGGTTGTTCAAACAACTTTTTTGCTTTAGTGATAACACTTTTGCAGGCATTTCGAATACCAACGTAGTCTGCGTGTTTCTGGACAGTTTTATTAAATTTCCATTTTGTATAAGATATTGCATCAGAACAAGCTCTATTAAACCACGATTGGGAATAAGAATGACTTCAAATACTGAAGCAGCAATGTCCGAATATGAGGACGAGTTAAAACAATATTCACGCCTTGGAAAGGTTCCAAAGAAATCTCGCAAGTCACTCCATTTAACTGACTTAAAACGCTACAAGTTTCTACCAGTGTTGTGAACAGTGTCAGATAGACTTAATGGGGAAAGAATTAAAGTTTTATAAACAAGTATCTACCTGGTACCGTCGATGTTGCAATATTGGACCGAGGTCGCTTGGGCTCTGCCCGGGCATCCGAACGGGGCAGGATTTTTCATCCCTAGAAACCACAACCGTCCTTTTTTTATAATTTTGGACTTCCCATCCAATAGAACGACAGTGAGCAAGAGGAACAGTAGGATGAGCATATATTACGGATAAGGCCAAAAGTGATCAGCAGCCCCTACCGAGCTCAGAAAATCGGAGACCCAATATTAAGGAAATCATAGTCTAAGAATGCAAACTCTATAATCCTAGTTATCTTTTTTGTGCCCATATTGCACTATTTAGAAATATTTCCACACTTGAAGTTTTTCTGATATTTAAAATTTTTAAACTATAAGTTGTATTAATGTATTTAATAAAAATTTGAATCAGCTTCTTTTTCACAATTACAAATATCTTGCCAAAAACATTTTAGATCATAAAACCACATTAAGTTTAAACATCTAGAATGAGCCGACTTCATTCCCTATGAAATGCTATTACGGTTTATGAGAATTCCTAATCTACTTTTTCGTGCACTATATGAATCTACTTTTTGACCACGTTTTGGTAGTCGAGTCAAAAAATTTTAAATGATAACTTCCATATCTCTATAACTTTTAACTTCGATCAAAGTTTCAAAATTAGAACAAAATTACTGACACACACATAAATGCACATGGAATTCATATACTGAACAAAGTTCGTTCAGTAAAAATTTTAAAACATAAAATGATGTACATATTGGCAACTTACGTTAGTGATTTGAAGGAATTTATTTTCTTACTCCAGATAAGATGTGTAGAAGCGTGATGTTATGAAGTTGGTTGATAAAATAGAGGGTTATGCTACCCTTTGCCTAATTAGTTGCAACAGACTTTGAGTTAATCAAGACTGCAGTTAATAAAATTACTTTAGATTACTTAGTTTAAATTACTAATTTACTATCCTTTATTCTTTACTAGCCTTTTTTAGTAATTAAGCTATCTAGAGTGGGAACTTAGTCTAACATTTAAGCACACCATTACGGCGCGAGCAAGCGCAGCGACACGAGCGCTGTAATTTATGTGAAAAATGTAATTGTAAAACTTCATATCCATGCTTAAGCAAAATATTATCAACCACATAATTTTTTCCTCTGGACTTAAAAGGATAAAATTTGTTCCAGAGTTGCTTTTTTGTAATTTTACCCTCAATTTCAACCTCGTGCACCCACCGATGGATATCAGAACAATTTTTATAAATTTTTACAAATCTGACATTTTAGCCTGAACTTTGCAACTGCAGACATTTTCTCAAAAACTTAATTTTGGCTACAACGACGTGTTCATTTCGTATAAAGTGTAACCAAATATCTGTAGGACCGTATTTGAAAGTGAGAAACATTAAGAATTGCATTGAACTTTATTACTGTTTTCTTACTTGATTTGATATATTAATGTAATATTGCCGACGTCGCTTTTATACCTTCGTTTATGTATCAACGATTATACCAATTTTAAAATTGATGTTGCCACGCTAAATCTTCACTCGGAAAGTGCGTAATGTAAAAACTTATGGTTCTAGGCTAACTCAATGGTTGTTACTAACCACAAGACCTATTGTAATACTCAAAATAAACGTCGAAATGGGTATAATCATTGAGCGCCAGCCATCTTTAAATTCTTAATCTAATTTGACACGAATAAAATATAATATAAATGATAAAAATGAAAGTATAAACCGTTTACTCATTTAATCTAATTCTTAATTTGCACTCTACTTGCTCATACGTTGTCCTTATAAAATTCACTTCATGCATTACTTTAAAACTCGTAACGAAACGCTTAACGAATATCAAAATAAAATCACTTATAAATTTATCAATGTCATAACACTCATAACTCTGATAATAATCAACTGGAAAATTTCCATTATTCATAACCACCTAACACTGCATTTAATTTTTCTTTGAACAAAGTAACTTATCCAGCAAATGCTAAAGAAGCTGCTTCAGTGGTTGAATGATTAGTCTGCTTGCCTTTTACTTGAGCAACGTGGGTTCAATCTTGGTCGAGGAAGATGTTTTTTAAGAGGGAAAAACCAAAGCACTCCTCGAATAAGAAGTAGAATTGTAGGTCTCGTTGCAATACGAAGTTTGACACCTTAAAGATCCATTGCGGAAAGTGAAATTCCTTTAGTAAGGCCAAATTCTAGTGACAATATACTATTAGTAGTTGATGCGCATAGAGGCCCACAAATACAAAATACACATTACATTATTTATTTACTCAACTCCAATGGAAACAGGTATATTGCTACAGATCTAGCAAGAACGCAAAGTTCAGAATTTCAGCGACAACGGTACTTTTTATCAAAACGGAAACGTATAAATTTTGTGTAAATCTTAAAAATACACGATTTAAAAACTCAATAAAACACAGGGTATCCTGAAACAGGAGGCCAATCCGGTAACTATAGATCCCTCGAGCATAAATAACATAATTTCATAATGCCATTTTTCGATTTACGCCCCCATATTCGATATTCGATATACAAAGCGTCAAAATTTCAATTTCTTGCTTTTTTTTTTAATAACAAACATTTCAAATTTGGTACAGTGTTTTATTTCAATGAGTTACATTTTCTGAAGCAAAAAAAAGATTCGATTGTCTATACCAAATACCGAGTCTGGTACCCATTTTTTTTACTACTTACGCTAATTATTTCCAAGTTACTTTTTTACAATATGCATTCATTTTTGGTTATTTACGGTCTCATAAAATTTTGATAAAATGTTTCGTTTCAGAGAAAAATAAAAAATTATTCATTCTTGAATGCTGCCTGCGTGGCTTACTATAAAAGAAGACTTAGTTTACCAACTTTATAATTTTTAAACAATATCCAAAAATAAAATGATAAAAAAGTGGGTATGAAAATATAAAAAAATCAGTGGGGCCCCCAAAATCAAGGCCGTACCTAGAAAAAAAAATGGAAGGGGGGGGGTAGTTTCTGATATATTATACTTCATGCAGGGAGCGAAAATGTATTTATTTAGGGTTGTGAAGCAATATTTTGTTCAAAAAGTAAACTTGGCGATTATCATGGGGAGATGAACCAGGAAAACTTCTTGAAATGGTTTTGAATATCAATTGTTGCAAAACCTACAGAATCCTTCTCTGATTATGCTGGATAATGCATCTTATCACAACATGTTATTGGGGAAAGTGTTATTTATTTATTTAACAGTTTGTTTCTCAAATTGCGGAAACAAAGCTACCAGTTAGATTTTGATATGCACACAGCGCTGTTTGTGTGCCTTTACCACTTATAAAACCATGTTGATCAGAAGATACTAAATTATTTCGCACGAAAAAACTGGAAAGTTGGTCATATATAATTGTTTCATAAATTTTGGAAAACGTTGAAAGCAAACTAATAGCCCTATAGTTCGAAACATCATTTGGATCACCCTTTTTGAATAGCGGTTTTATGAGAGCAACTTTTAACTTGGAAGGAAAAACTCCGGTACTAAGCGATTAATTGATAGCATAAGACAATGGTTTACAAATAAAATACTTAATTTTTTTTAGTAAGTGACTAGAAATATTGTCCAATCCGTGAGATTTTGACGCTTTTAATTTATTAATGTATGTTATGACATCATTTTCGCATGTAATTAGATGTCTGTGTTTTAAGACATATATGTAACATTTTGTTCAAATTTCTTCTAAGCATAAAGCCATATTTATTTGACACATGAAGCAAACTTTTTTGGATTTTCTTAAACAAGCCATTCGACTCTAACACTCCCTGTTTACATTCTTTGATTAAATTAGTTAAATTATTTATATAAATTGTACTTTTCAAAGCACAAAACTGTTTAAACAAAAATGATAAATCAATATGTGTCAACAACAATACCTTGGCCAACTTTGCAACCAGTGAAATTAATTGAAAATGTCAGGTTTGATTTATAATTTTATTACAAATTTTGGTGTGAAATTTTCTTGCTGAATACCACACGAGTGTAAATTATTCCTGGAAATTTTTGTTGGTCACGAATATTTTAAGAAAACTATCCCTTGTCTTCGATTCAGGACAATTTTCAAAATATTCGTGGCCTGAAAAAAATTTCCGGAAATAATATAGATACAGTGTTACTATAAATAACAATATAATTTTTTCCACAATGCAGTGGTGGCATGTGGTCATAAAAGATGGTGAAAATTAGACTGCATGCACTCGGGTACGAGAATTTAGGAAAATTACATATAATGAATTTGTAGGCTCTACATATTCAAATACACTAGTAAGTAATAGTATTCTCAACCAAAACGTGTTTTTTTATATCGATAACTGTGATAGGTACAGTACTGATGCCTTGAAATTTTTCTTTAATGTGAACAATTAAAAAGATATTTAATAATGTAAGTGAACAATAAAAACATGTGTTTAATTCTATTTGAAGACAAAGTTGCTAAGAAGTAAACAATAACATTGTAAACAGGATTAATATTTAAAGTTAAACATTTTTTTAGACAGGTAAAATTTAGCTATAAGTAAATCGACTATACTATTAAACAGAATTGTTTGCAGTATACGACAATTAGTATTTCAATATGTAGGTCAAATAGGACAAAAACTAAACAATAACTTTGTATCGTACATTAGAATCAAACCGAACATCAAAGGAAATTTCTTTATCTGCAGGTGCAGATCAGTGACCAGTGACTATTTTTACTCTTCACTTATGTGGGACATCTTATGTAAATTTATCTAAAGCAGACTACACTAGAATAACAAATATTCATCAAACAGACATACAGGTAGTGTTGTCATATACATTAGAAGTGATCTTTAATGTTCTATTTGTAAAACATGGATGGTAATTATAGGTATAAAATTTTAAAAATTCTTTTGGAGTCTTTTGAATGGGTAATAAATTGTATATATCATTTACCATCCTCGTCACACTCAACATTTTGGAAGAGTTTGACATAATATGTGATGGTATTTTTTTCACCAAAGTTGTCTATTGATTGAAAATATTAATTTAAATTATTTTATACGAAAAAAATAAATAAAAGACTTATTAATAACTTATGGCACAGAAAGCCTACACAAATTACAGATGATAACAGTGAAACTTTAATAGATTGTGTTATCAAATCAAATCAGTACATAGTTATAAAACAGTAATCAAGAAATCTAAATAAGTACAATACTACAATATGCATTGAATTAATAAGTAGGTTATTAACATGGCCTACTAGAAGATGTTCCACTCGCCATAAGGCAAAACAAGTGGTTTATGCAGGATGGGGCGCCACCACATTATTCTCTGCCGATGCGGCAATATCTGAATCAACATTTTCCCCATCGTTGGATTGGCCGTGGAAGTGAATTTTTTTGGTGTCCAGATTTAAACTGATTGGATTTTTCAATATGGTCACAAATGAAAGAAATACTTCATAAAGAACACAATAATTCGGTTGACGTGTTGCAGCAAAAAATACAAGAAGCCGCGAATGCAATTACAGATAATAGACACGTTTTGTTTAATATTCAAAGGTCTTTAAGATAGTGCATTGCAAAGTGTATTGAGGTAGATGGTGGGCAATCCGAACATTTACTTTCAAATTTTGTTTGTTGTTAGTGTTTACATTATTAATTATTCTCCTTTTTTTAATGTCACTCCGCCAACTTTAATAATAAAAATGTTATAAGTAAAACACGGATCTTTTTAAGAGCGAATAACTCAAAAACCGATAGGGTTAGACAAATTGAACAAGACTACCTTTTTTTATGTAAAATTGAACAGGATTTCCGATTTTTAACTTATTTGAACCATTATTCAATGGACAAAGAAGATATGATCTAATTTACTGAAGTACCAAGGTGCCACTAGCGCCCTGTATGAGCAGTCACAAAATAAGTTACAAATTCGTATGTCCCATGTCACAAAACCTAAAACTACCAATTTTTATGTTCATGCTGTTAAAACTTATAAAGTTATTGAGAAACTAAATAAAATCTTTCCCTTTGAACGCCTTGTATCTCCTACTAAACCAACAATATTATTATAAGGCATGCTGGGCTTAATTTTCATATTTTGGTGTTTACTGCCTGTAGTTCAGAGAGGTACCACCACCCTTACCATGGGCTCCTTAATATTGGGTCTCCGATTTTCTGAGCTCGGTAACGGTTGCCGGTCACCTCTTTCCTTATCCTTAATCTATTCTCATCTTTATTCTTCTTTCTTGCCCTCACTGTCTTCCTATTGGATTGAATGTCGAAAATTAAAAAATAAAAAAAGATTGCTGTGATTTCTAGGGCAATAAATACCGAACGTAAAATCCTGCCCCGTTCTATCCCCGGTATCAGGTCTAATCTTAATGCTGTTCACCAACATCTTGAGCAATCACAACCTACGTTTTGTTTCTATCTGAAACACAAAGCTCCGATTCACCGAACTTGCTATTTCCCCAATACAATCTGCTCTAGCTTTCAACACAAAAAAGGAGTGTGTGCCTATGTCAAGCACAAAATCGTTTGCAAGAGGATAAAAAATTCGAGATTATTTGGTTTAAACATTCTGGTCCTAAATTTGTGAAATTCTACTGTTGCATTTATAGATCTCCTAATGGCAGCAACTTTCAATTACCTTAGTTTGAAGGTTGACTATTTTCTGTCTCAGTTTCTATCTTGCAATACCTCAATTCTGGGAAATTTCAATCTTCATAACTCTAATTGGCTTTAATTTTCATCTACTACTAATCCTGCTGGTTACAATGCAGAAACATTTGCTATCGTATTAAATAAAAAAATGTTCCTCGGAACTAGTACCAGTCCTATCTAAGCTCTATTCGATCTCTATGTCTTCTGGGGAATTCCTTCATCATGGAAGTAGGAAATGTTCAACCTATTCCCAAAAAGGGCGATAACACCGATCCCTCGAACTATCGACCAATTGCCATCACTTCCATTTTGTCCAAAATCGTTGAAAAATACATCAATCAGCAACTGCTCTCTTACCTCGAAACTAACAAACTCCTTAGAGACAGCCAATCTGGGTTTAGTCAGAGTCGTTCAACAAGTGATCTTCTTTCGTATGCAACCCAGGTTTGTTACAATACATTACAACAATCCGATGAAACAGTTCTAGTCACTTTAGATATCTCAAAGTCATTTGATCAAGTTTGGCCTAACTTGCCATACTCACCTCATTTGGGTTAAATGATACGCTCATCAACTGGGTTTCTATTTTCCTTTCAAAAGAAGTTAGCATTAACGCGGGCCTGCCCCAGGGATTAGTTATAGCACTTTTGCTGCTATACATAAATGATCTGATTTCTTCAACGACTAACCCGATCCATTGCTTTGCTGACGACAGTACTCTTTATTGTAGTACTCTCAGTTTACTCATAATGGTAATGCACCTTCTATCTCAAATCAAGATATTAAAGCTGAAATGGCAATTTCAATCAACAAAGATATCCAACGTATTCTCGAATGGGAAGTAATAATCTAGTTAAATTGAATGCTAATCAAACTCAGTGTTGCCTTGTGTCCGCCAAAAAAGATTGATCATTTCCTGTTGTGAGTATGAATTGAATGGCCCAGATCTTAAGTTTTCAGACTATGTTATTATGATGGGAATGACTATCTTCAAATCTATCATCAGTTGACCGCCTTGTCAGCTACCAAAGCTGCTGCTCGTAAAATAGGCTTTTTGTACAGATCTAAGCAGTACTTTACCTCCCGACAACTCTTTCTGCTGTGTAAGGCCCAAATCCAACCTCATCTAGAATATAATTCAGGTATTTTGTTGCATATTTTTTGTGTTCTTTCTACTTTCCGAAAATTTTATTTAATTCGCTTTAGTAGTTTACAAACAATAAAAAACGTTTTGCACGCCTGGAAAAAATTATTTAAAAAACCGGTTTAGATCTGTTTTGTCTGAGCTACATAGTGTGAACTTTAATACAAGAAGTCTAACGATACGTCGACATGAAATAGTTTTTTCTTATTTTATACAGGGTGTCCAAAAGTTGGTTCTAAAAATGACAACTTTCAAACTAGTTTTTCTTAAGATTTTTTAAATAAACCACCTTGTACATTATTTTACTATCTAATGCAGAATTTAAATACAAATATTTTTAGTATTATAAGTGTATTAAAATTCTGGACTGTTATCAAGATATTCACTAAAACCATACTTCAACTTAAGACAATTATTAAATTAATTATTGTTCTGAAATAAAAGCAAAGATAAATTATTTAAATAATGTATGTTATTAAAGTTTATTTAGTATATTAACGTAAACATAACGTATATCGCTTTTGCATATCGCGTTTGCACTCATTCACAACAAATAGTACATCCAAGTGTAACATTCACGACATAAAGATTATTTTAATCCATAACCACCAGAAATTGTTTTGTTTGCTAAATTGGATGTATTTGAACTCCAATCAGTTCCTGAATTGATTCGTCGTTTGATGACTTAGTTAAAAATTTTGGATCTTTATGTTTGATAAAAATAACTCCATCTCGAGTCCAAACATTTTTTCTATCCAACATTTCTTGTGAGTCTCTAAGCACATTCACCCGTTGAAATGTGAGATCTTTTTTCAAAACGTACCTTGTGCCTTTAAATTTAGTTTTATTATTTAATACAAATAACTTTGTTTGATAATTTAGAAACTTTATTAGAATATGCCTGGGATTTCCACTTTTATTTATTTTACTAATTCAATGCAATACTATCAAGAGAAATATTAATACTAGCTTTATCAAAAGTGTTAACAACTACTTCTTGCATATTCTCACTGGTTTGCTCAGGAATTCCAAATACACGAATGTTGTTCCGCCAAGAGTATTACTCCAGTTCCTCAATTTTTTCATGTAATATTACATTTTTCTTTTTCACTTTATCCAAGGCTGCGTTCACTTCAATTACAGAATAATAACACTAAGTTTTTAGTTAAACATTTATTTATAAAAAAAATATGTCCACCAAGGTTTTTGACGTTTTTGTTAATAGAATTGATACAACCATATGTAGCACACATCATTATTTTAAAAACTACACAATTATTTATAAAGAACACAACTGTAAATTGAATACTCTGTTTTAAAGTTAAACACTAAATGATAACTTTAGTCTCCATTGAAGACTTCAGTTAAACATAGCAAAAGCGCAAGAGAGGGCGTATTTATATTATTCCTATACCATTGGTTGCTATGCGTAAAGTTAACCTCACATTTCACCTTAAAGATTTCATACTCAAGCAAGTAAAAAGAAACGATAAAATGAAAAATGTACAAAATGTTAGTAGTGGAGACAACGTAGAACCTAATTAGGGAAGTCATGGATTTGAATAAAACCTTTTTAAATACATTCAAATACACTTGTATTTAAAAGTCCGCAGGATGAAAAATTCGTTTTTTTTAAACTCACAAAACTGATTTTTCACCGAAATTTTTCAAAAATCGTCTACAATTAATTGTAGATTCATTACTTTTCAATGAAAATGTATATTTTTTGAGATGCTGATTGTGAATATGAAGTTAAAAAAAAAACAAAAACAAAATGGCGCCAAGTAAAAATGAAGTTGAACCCAAGAATTATCGAATTTTGTTCAAAATTTCATGAAATTTATTGCAGAGATTCATTAAAATTACATTGAAAACGTATCTTGAGATGCCGAGTGAAGATTTATTTATTTCGAAAAAAGATTGATATACATATATACACATTTCGCATTCATTTCAATTTTAGTCGTGGAGATTCAAGCTGTGCTCCAAAGCAACAGAGTAACATCTGCCGACTAACACGCCTCACAAACACGCGCACACACAAATGCATAGTGGATCGAAAAAGGGGACTACAGTAGTATACAAACAAAATTCATAGTATTGTATGAACGCTGAGAGCAGATAAAAAGCGTTTTTTTTTCCAAAAGCTGATAACCACAAGCGGAAATTATGTAGAAAAAATCTTTTGACTAGGAAATCGAAAGTTTAAAACGGATACTTTTACTTAAGATTGGTCTGATCCCCGTAAGAAACCTCGTTCAGCTTGATTTTTGGATAAAAATAAGAAAAATTGAGTTGTGCATTTCGTGAAATTAATTATAACGCGGTTTACTGTAAAAATAAACGGGAAATAAGAGAAATATATGAAAATAAGTTATTCTATCAAGAAGTATACATTTTAAGCTTCAAAAAAGTCACTTATTGAGTTTCAATATCTAATTTTATACAGATATAAAGAAACATTTCTATGTTCAAAGTGACATTAAAAAAATTTGATTTGTGCAGCACATGACCTCAATACAATGTAATTGATAATTTAAACAAGCACAAGTAAAATTATATTATAGGGTATAGGCTAAACGGTAAGAGATACAAAAAAACTAAGATACGTATCCCGTTCTCTTTTTTAGTGTTTAGTTTAATGGCGCAATCGGATCTACGCTAACTAAATTGGTTTCGAAGATACAGAGTGATTCTCAAAATCTGCCGGTTTTTATTATCTCTTATGACTCGGTTATTTATGGAGATAAAAAAAAGCTTTGGATATGAAAGTTTTATGACTTTTTACGTTGAATCCAGTGGCGTTCTTAAAAAAAATATATGTTTGATTTTTTGAGATATTATCAAAAGTAGCATTTTCTTAAATGGGACACCCTGTATCTGATGATCTCAAAAAATTGCATTTTTTCTTGAGATTGCAACAATATATAACACTTAATATTTTGCATTGTCCTAAATAGCTAAAAAAAAAAAAACATTTTTTTTTAGTTGGCCATTAATTGAACGTTTTAAGCAATTGTTTTTGTTTGTTTACATGTCATAAAATTCAGTAACAATATTATGTATTGGTATTCTTATTTCGTTTCCGATTATATTTTTTAAACAAGGTGATTAAAATGAATAATTTTCAAAATTATGAAAAATTAAATATGCTTGAGTGCTACATTGAGAGTAATAAAAATAAAGACGCAGCTGTAGACTTATATTTTGAGCGTTATCCGGAGCGACGACAGCCAGAACAACAAATATTTGAAAGATTATATCACAATTTAAGTGAGTATGGATCATTTGGAAAACCAAGAAGTAAGATTTACAATAAGGCAAATAGAGAAAGAGAGAAATAAATACATTAGCTTGTGTTGCTGCTGATCCGACGATATCTAGCCATAATATTGAGAAAGATATTAGCACAAGTAAATCTAAAGTTTTAAAAACGTTAAGAAAGCATAAGTATAAACCATATAAAATAAGAAAGGTTCATAACTTACATCCTGGAGATGAAGAGCGGCGTTAAACATTTTGTCATTGGTATTCGCAGCAGATTAATCGGAATCCCAATTTTTTTCAAAATATAATATGGACCGACGAGGCTTTTATATCTAGCGAAGGAATTTTTAATCGACATAATAATCGATATTGGTCAAACATAAATCCTCATCAGACGGTCACCAGGATACAACAAGGACGGTTTGGGTTCCATGTATGGGTGGCGCTATATGAAAACAGAGTCCTTAACTACAGAATTTTTAATGAAAATTTGAATGCTCAAGGATACATCCAAATTTTGGAAGAATGTGTAATAATGGAGTTGGATAATATGCCATCAGCTGCAAGAAATAATGTTTATTTACAACAAGACGGTGCTCCAGCACATAATAGTCACATTGTAAGAGACTTACTAAATGTCAATTTTGGCGAAAATTGGCTTGGTACATATGGACCAAACAGATGGCCTCCGCGTTCCCCCGACCTGACGCCACTCGACTTTTATTTTTGGGGATCTATCAAAAATGAAGTCTATAAAACCCAAGTAATACTGTAGAAGAACTCAGAGCAAATTTTATTAATTGCATTGGAAGAGTGCCAAATATTCAAATCTATAACGCCACTCGTTCAGTTACAAGCAGAGCCCAAAAATGCATCGAGCAGAATGGAAGACAATTTGAGCACCTTTTGTGATTAATCACCTATGCTAATTGTTATATATAAGTATTTGAAATAATTACTGTTGAGTTGTTATAAATCTTTTCTTGTTTTTTGTAGTTGTTTTAGTTTATTAATGTTTTATTATTGTTATTATCTGCAATATTATTATGCCTATTATAAAATAAAGAATTGATTAAATCCATGGCCAACTAAAAATAATGTTTTTTTAGTATTTTAGCTATTTAGGACAATGCAAAATATTAAGTGTTATATATTGTTGCAATCTCAAGAAAAAATGATTTTTTGAGATTATCAGATACAGGGTGTTCCATTTAAGAAAATGCTACTTTTGATAATATCTCAAAAAATCAAACATCTATATTTTTTTTAAGAACGCCACTGGATTCAACGTAAAAAGTCATAAAACTTTCGTATCCAAAGCTTCTTTTTATCTCCATAAATAACTGAGTCATAAGAGGTAATAAAAACCGGCAGATTTTGAGAATCACTCCGTATCTTCGAAACCAATTTAGTTAGCGTAGATCCGATTGCGCCATTAAAGTAAACACTAAAAAAGAGAACGGGACACGTATCTTAGTTTTTTTGTATCTTTTACCGTTTAGCCTATACCCTATAATATTAATGAAAAAAACCACCCTGTAGTGTTTTTTTTTTGATAATAAAAATTTCGTAGTTTTTTCTTATCATTAAATTGTTTTATTAAAAAAATCGTAACACTTCGACAGAAACAATTAAATATGACGACCAAGACACATTATCTTAAATTTAAGTTATTATTCAAATAATACCTATAAAGTTTGACCTACTAAACAAAAATGATCAGGATCGAAAAAGTTGATCAGAGAAAGTAAATAATCATAATCACCCAGTATACATTTATTTAGTTTATAAATTGAAAACGTGTAAATAAGTGCATTAAAGTACAATTTTTATAAACATATAAATCCACGTGCTACCCATGTGTTTCTATTGATGTGGTTATCATTTTTACATTTATTTCATAGTTCACTTTCGTTGTTGCGAAGACAACAGTTGGTAACTATATGTAAGGGTGACTTTTGAGGGGTGTTGTTGCTGGTGGGGTTCTCGAGGAAGTGTTTGTAGGAATTGGTGGAAATATTTAGATAAACGATCAAGGTAAATGTTTCAATCTAAATTATTGAGACCACATCTACAAAAAATTCTACGAACTGGTATATTAGAACAATTTCCATCATAATTGTTTATTATTAATTTTAATTTTTTTATAAAATTGTGTATGTTTTCTATAATCATTTCTGGAATATTAATTGTTTCACAGATGGGCTTCAAAATAAAAGATTTATTCTTATAAGTATTTAAATATATTTGTCGAGTATAAATTTTAAAATTTTAGAATATAATTTCTAAATGACATAAATTCTACTTAGTAATAAAAAAAGTAATTAGAATTCTTACATTTTCAAATTTATCATAACCTGTAACAATGCAAAAAAAATTGCGAAAATTTTTGACCAAAGGGCCAAAACACTTTATTTTCCAAATATGATCTGAAATGGTTAGAAATGGCTCAAAACGATTAAAAATAAAAACAAATTTTCGTACATTTTTTAGCAAAGGGCCAAAAAATATTTTTTCCCAAAAATCGTCTCAACTGGTCAGAAATGGCTCAAAACGTGTAAAAATGAAAAAAATTTTTGAAAATTTTGACTAAAGAGCCAACATTTTTTTCAAAAATCGTTTCAAATGGTCATAAGATAAGATAAAAAAAAACTCCTCGTACATTATGCGCCTTGAACTCAAGACGCCGGGACATTAACCAAAAGTGCTGCCACTGCGCTACCGTAGGATTTCACAAACAAACGAAAAACTTGGTAGAATTTCAATTCTAGGATGGTTCACTTAGTTGCCTACATAAAGACGTACTGGTTTGCTGAATAGCCGTTTGTATTTATACACTCTGGGTACCAAAAGTTATTACTGTTTAACTGTCTCACACTCCACATGCCGCGCTTAATTTCGACTGCCTCTTGAAGACAAGGAAGCATGAAAACGTATGATCTTAAAAAATTCTCATTTATTACCTAATTATTTTACACAAAATATGTAAATAGATTTTTTTGCAAAATTGCCTGCTTTTTTGAATGGTCTTACTTAAATTCTATAAAAACGATTATTAAATAAGCTATTAACAAAAACCTATATTTTTACCAATTATTGTAAAATAAAAAAATCCCACACTATTGTGCACTGCAGACTCTTTGGATTTTGTTTTCAGATATCAAAACGAAGGCATTCCAACAATATCTAAAACTCCAAGAATTTGTTTGATGTTATTTTCCTGGTTGACTCCATTATAGGGTCTTAGTACAAAATGTTAGATTATGGCAAAACTGATTATCTTTAAGGTAGATTATTTCATTAAGTTAAAAATCAGTTCATTTGTAAAACAAACAGAGCATTTGTAACTGACGTGATAAAGTGCGATTTCTTAATACATTGACTGTGGCATCAGTCACGGGAGACCGACTTTCCTGTGGTGGGGAGACATATTTTACATAGAATGTTCATAAGAAATATACATATTGCAATAGCCATAATTTTTATCTTAATTTTCCATTTCTGTGCGATACCGTTGCCTGAAACCAATGTGGGTTTAATATCTTTTTAGTGCAATGCTTAGTAGAGAAAATAGTAGTAAATATTAACATCAATTAAAAATAAACAATAAATAGCATTAAAGTAACCTTACGTATCAGAGTCTGGTGACCGATGTCGCAGCAAGAAGCCTATCAAGCGTCGAAGACCGATAATACATAGTGGTAAAGACAACAGTTTTGAGCACTGCAGTCAACGTGTTAAAGATTAAATTGAAAGCATCTAGTGCCACCCACTTTACGTCATTAAAACAAATACTTACTGTATTGATAGTTAGGAGGAAGCTCTGTTTTAACTCCAATTTCTTTTGTAAACTATGAATAAGTTCAACAACTGGTAGATGTTGATACATTGCTGAACCACAATTCCAATAGGCCGATAGACCTTCAAGACTTAAAACCTTAAAACAAAATCACATTGAAACTCATTTATAATGCTCAAAAATTAAAATACCTTGAAGAATTTTAAAACAGTTTCTTGTACAATAGTAGGTGTCCAAGTTTCATCTGTTGTTTGTAAAGATAAATTGCTTAACGTAACACCCATAGCAAAAGGATAACTTGGATTTGTAACTTTATCTTCGTAACGTAAATGAATATTTTGTATTTTAACTTGAACATTTTTAATAATTTGCATAGTCAATTTTTCGGTAAATGTGTCATCGGGTTTTGGTTTACCTGTGTAAAGATAAAATTAATGCCTAATATTAAAATACACTACTTACCCTTTTCTGCTTCTCTCTTTTTCGCATCCTCAATTTTCTTTAACTCATTTTCTTTTCCTTTTTTCCGCTCCAAACGCTCTTTTTCAGGATCATAACTAACTTGTTGATTGGGAACTACCAAAAGATATAAACCTTCAATTTTTGCTTCAACAGCAGAAGTATAAAGATTTTTCCATGGTATTTTTAGTACAAGTTGCCCTAAACGTCCATAAACAATTTGGACAGGTAAATCTAAGTCATCTAAAGCCGAAGGTTTTAAAACGAGATCTTTAAGTACAACATCCCCTATAAACACATTCATTATTTTAGAATCGCAGCATTTTTGTAATTTACCTCCCCATATTCCAAGATTAAGTTGCTTACTATCTAAATTTTCAATGTAACTTCCTAAAATCTTATTTAAAACTTCTACTACAATTGATTCAAACACCATTATGTAAAGCTAATAACATTGAAAATTACACCCAAAAAAAAGCAATACTCTTCTGAAAAAATTAAAATAGAAATGACATAATTTAAGAATTGATTATCAATATTAACCTCTAAATAGTAATTTAAAAGCATAGAAAGACTAAATATAAAATTAGATTAAACTTCATTTTGTACATAAAACTAATTCTTCTTCAATAAATAATCATCGAAAGAAACTAAAAATACAAAAAATTGCGCAAACGTATCGCGCTTACACTATTTTAAACTTCACAATACGACGTATCGTCGCAGAATGTTGTTTAACACAAAACAGAAAACACTGTGTTCTGTGGTCGTTTAGTTTGTTCGTTTTTACGAACAATAATTAAAATGATTTTATCGCCATCTATTATCTCACTTTTCATTCGGAAATTATATTACTCTAATTTTTTTATTTCTAGTTTCAGTAACTGCATTATTTGATTATATCCGAAAATGTTTAGCTATAAAACATGAGATTAGATTACATTGAGAAGGAAATGCTATCCACAAAAGATAACAAAATAAAGTAAATTTCTGAAAAATTAAATATAACCAAATGTATACAGTGTGTCCCAAATCTATTAGTATTGCATGGGTAACTTTGTTATTAATAAAGATACAGATTTAGCTAAATGAGCAATGTTGTACAGTTTTTCACACTGATTCAAATGCTGCTTAGAATATCAAAAATTCCGAGTACTTTCGAAGATAATCGGCAAAAACTGAAAAATGCGTTTTTTGAGAACGGCGATTATTTCCCTGAATATGAAAGTTACAAATTTTTTTTAACAAAACTGTACTTATTTCTTTAAGATGAACTGAGATGTGTTTTCGAAAAAATTATCGCAACTACGCTCTTGCAGATAATGGCGCCATATTGGATTTTTTCTGCTTTCAACGATGTATAACAATGTACACTTGAAATAACAGATTTATACCATTTCCTTTAAAATAAAGAACCCATGAAAACAAAATTCCGATCTGTCATTTTTAATTATTAAATCAGTTGCATTTTGAATAAGTATCATTATCAACTTTTAGTGAAGGTCAAAATTAATATTCTCTAAGAAATGCCAATTTTTCTGTTAACAATATGATATCTTTTGTATTTACATCAAATTTAACAAAAGCACTCGCCTTGCTGCTTAACAATATCAAGATAACTTTCAGAAAGACGACAACCGGATATATAGAATATTTAATATATTAGACATAAATGTGTGGCAATTAATATGGATGGTTAAGGAATCCGCCTTGTGAAAAAATGTACGTGACCATGGGAATGTCGAAGAATTGACACTGGCTTATGTTAATGTTGATCCAAAAGTGTCAACTCGACAAATAGATCACACTTTACCTCAAATGATCATCTGTGTAGAAGAACATTTTGCAGGTGGGTTATTAATAAAATGGTAGAAAACGATGGTTTTATTAACAGCATTCTTTGGACTGACCAATCAGATTTCACTAACTGAGGTTTATTTAATCGCCATAATAATATGCCCAGGAAAATCCACATGAGATTATACCGTTGCAAACAACGATAGAAGACTTTTTAGGTGAATTGCCCTTGACACAAAATTTGGTAATATGGTATCAACAAGATGGTGCGCCTGCACGCAACTCCAGGCATGTTATTAATTATTTAAATAATCGTTTTAGTGACAGAGTAATAGCTACTAACACATCTATTAGATGGCCGCCCAGATCAGCTGACCTCACAGGTCTTGATTTTTTTGTGGGGCACTACAAAAAGAAAACTGTATTGTAGCAATTTTACTTATAATAATGGTAATTAATTACAAGAATCTGTGCAAGAAGCGTTAAATATCGCCATACATTGCGGAAATCGATGTGAATTATGTGTAGCGACCAATGGCCATCATTTTGAACATTTGCTGTGGTTGAATTAGCTATTTTTAGTTTTAAAATGTATAGTAATTAGTTCTGTTTGTTTATAATTTTTTTTTTCATGGCTTACCTTGCGTTGATTGTTATACATCGTTGAAAGCAGAAGAAAAATGCAATTTATTTATTTCAAAATCCAATATGGCGCCTATTTAACATAAGAAACTTGCTATCATTATCTCCAAGAGCGTAGTTGCGATAATCTTTTGAAAACACATCTCAGTTCGTTAGATTAGTACACGCAAAAGCTTAGGTTAGATCAATATACGTGCAATGTTAGGTTACGCGCGGTTTTAGGTTAGAATAATGCTTACCAATCTCATACAGGTTGTAGTCGACATAGGGACGGAGATCTGACAAGAGACGAAGACTCGAGAAAAGGTTTCAGTGTCCTACACCTGTCTTGTGAGTTATCTTTTCGGCATTGCGCACGTGCATTGTCGGAGCCTAAAACAGTGCGTTTATTAATCTCACCTAACATTGTACGTATATTGATCTAACGTATGATTTTGCGTGTA